>VZRE01007093.1:0-10057 GCA_013396775.1 Cephalopterus ornatus | reverse complement strand
TTTCATGCCTGTCAAAACAAGTTACTTATTATTAAGGGATATATATGTCTTGCTGCCGGTCAGTCCCTTACGTATGGGAAAAATGTTCCACAACAGGATGCAAGTATGAGAGATGTGGGCATGGTCTAGTGATTTCAAACTCATCCCATGAAAAACACTACTTAAAACCACACCTCGTAATCTCTTAAACCATTCCAGCTACTTTTAAATTATTTCTGAGAACTCAGAAGTATCATTATGGCAAGACCTTCTCCGAACTCCTATTTCAGTTTCCCAAACAGTTTGCTAAGGCTGCACAGTAACCAGTTAGATTTGGTCACTTGATGCCCTAATATGTGTTTCTGGAGATAAACACATGACAGACTTCAAAGTTCTGTAAGGAACAGGAAAGCCAACAAAAATCTTTCTGTCTTTCTCTAGCTTATCTCTCATGACCTGAATGTGAGATAACTTTTCCTTCCTTTTTTTTTTTTTTTTTTTTNNNNTTTTTTTGTTGTTGTTGTTTTTGTTTTGTTTTGCAGGGGTTTTTTGTTTGGTTTGTTTTTGTTTTTGTTTTGTTTTGTTTTGTTTTGTTTTTTAACTTGTACATCTTCAACTAAGCTTCCAGAATTCAGAGCTACGGAGTCCAAAGCTAAACATGAATGAATGCAAACAAAATTGCAGGAATGCAAAACATAAATGCAACAGAATTGCAGTGCCATTAACTTTTGCAGGACGTTATTTCTATTGCTCTTTCACAATAAAATGCGCATAAAGAGCAAGCATTAGGGTATAAGTGTACTAAAGTAGACAGGGATAGGACACAAAGGCAAGAAATCAAGCAGCAGGATGAAAGCTTGGGGACAAATGTTAACCTCCTTGTCCTTGAGCAGTGCAAAGAAGTATGACACAAGTAGATTTTTACTTTTCTTGCTAATGGGATTGGACAACTGTCCAGGAGAGACTAAGGTGAGGCTGAAGCCATGAAAAATGAGAAGGGAGAAGAGAGACAAAGCAGGGAGATGTCATAGGTGATGGGGATGCACTTTGGAAGTGATAGCTGAGTTGGTCACTGTAAATACAACCAAATAGCATGATCCTTAAACCCCTCCTGGACTGCAATTATGTAATAGAAATAACAGTCCTGAAGGAGAGCGAGAGTGCAGAAATCCCCCAATGCGGGAAAACACAGATGTTGGCAACAAGAATCTTCTGTAGTGCATTACAAATCCTCCCAAAAAAAGGAGACCCTTGGGCCTGCCGGGATAACACTGATCAGTGGTTAGGAGGGATATGTGAGACTAAATAAGAAAGGGTGTTTCAGTGGATTAATTTGCTCCTTTTAAGAATCCTGATATTGTGAGTTGTTGTTGAGTACTGACCCTCCCAGGAGCTTATATCACACTAATGTTGTCTTGCACTTGATGAAATGCTATGATTTAATTTTACAGAGATGTAAATGGGCACGGCAGTATCAGAACATGGTAAAAGGATTATCATCTGGAAAATCTTACACTAATGGCATGAGAAGTGGATGGGATAGAAAACAAGGAGTTATACAATAGAGTTGTGATGAGATTACTTGATCATGCATAAATCCAAACCGAGTCTCTTTAATACAGGGAATTATTCTTTAAGAAAACAAGCACTGAGCAACAGAACATATTCTTCATTTAATGTTCATAACTTTTCTCCCCAAGATTTGGTTTTCAAAATTACATCTTTCTATTCTATAATGATGGTAGTTTGTTCATTACCACATGGAAGGAAATTGGTCATGAAGCACAACCCTTAAGTATGCATGGCTATAATTTAAACAAATACAGTATCATGGAAAGATATTAATATACATAACAACTTGGTAATGTACAAGTTCTGATTCTGCTATTCCTTCTTCTATACAAAGAAGGAGCTAGAAAAAAGCCTAGAATTTTCCTTATGATTTGCTGTCTGCTTTGAGTATCTACTGACTTAGCAGAGCTATGGCCAATAGTTTGTTATTTCTGCAGGAGAGGTACGGTGAGTGACATTTCTATTAGGGATGCAGACATAGTGAATTATACCACATCTGCAGTGACAAAGTATCTGCTGAGAAGGAGAATCATGTGGTTGTCATGTATGTCTGATCCTATAATTACACAGGTACACGTAGACACTGTTAAAATAAAGGGCTTTTCTAAGAGAGAATTCTTCCAGCAGGATTGCTTGCAAGCCTCCGTCCATTTTAGGGTATGAAGTCAAATACTAAGAGTTTAGCTAACAGAATGGTATGGTATTTTTAGAGATGGGAAATTAAAAAGAGGGACAGGGAAAGGAACTGACATAAAACAAAAACTTGTTTAGAAGACCAGAAAAAAGAAAAGGCCAGTGTCCTTCAAAGATGGCCACAGATCTGAAGTAGATTAGCACAGTGGGGGAACCCAGGAATTTGCAAATTTGACTTTCAGCCATCTTGTTTCTGGCCATGGCAGAACTTTTGACGTCACTACCTTGGAATTTATTGTCAGCCAAAGAAGATCTGTCACATCTTAACATCCACTTGACTTTATTCTCTTCTTCTCTTCAAGATCCTGTGCACAAATTTGGCTTGCCTCAGATATGACAGACTTCGTTGGGCAGACATAGAGAAAACTTAAATTCAAGATATAAAGCTCTTCTGATTCTTCTGTTACAGTGCACAAAAGAATCAAACTGTATTCTCACCTGTAAGTTCTATACTCAAAGTAGTTATTCATAGTGGGTTGTACAAGTGCTTGGTCATTAATATTGGGATGGAGGGACAGAAGGAAGAATATATTCCATCAGAGCTGTGTGTCTCATGGTTCTACCTTTTCTGGAAACCTCTCATTGACCATCGTCATCACCATGAGCTGTGATGGTCACTCTTCCAGCATGTGACATGGAAAGCAGACTCATTCCTACATCTGATGCTGTTTGGACTATGGAAAAAGATATGAACAAGATCTTACTATCATCCCTCCTGACTGATGTAAGGGAAGATGCTTATGCCATTTTTGAAAAATGCTGCTGTTACAGAGGTTGGGACTGAATGACTGTCAGGGCAGTCACTGCACTTACACACTCGGAAAAAGGAGACATGGAGAAACATCTGCCGGCGTTGAAAGATAGGGAACCATTCCTGCTTGAACCTAAGCTTGGGTGGGATTCCTTAGGTCCCTTCCCAGACATCAGTGATTTTAGTACTCGTTCGTGCGAATATAAAACTCGAATCTTTCCTGAGCTCTTTGACACTTTCCACCTTATCATAGCAAGTCCAGGTATCCACATTTCCATCAGCAAGACTTCAGTCCTAAATTTTTGCAGGCAGACCAGCCTGTAAAGCCTGCTCTTTTCCAGTCTAATGAGAAGTCAAGGGTGCCGAGCCATGAAAAGTTGCAAGATGAGCACCAGAGAGCAGAATAGTTTGGGGACAGTTTTCAGCATAGATTTGCAATCCCTTAGGACTTGTGCACATTTGCTCTGAATACTGTGAACCACTGGACTGTCGTGACCTTGATCTTGCCAAAGTCCACCACAGTCAGGTCTACAGCTGCAGATGCAAGAGGGAGTAAGGGAAGCCAAACAAGAGGAGTTACACTGATTGAGGTCAGAAACCTGGTCCTGGGATGTCCATACGTTGCAGCCAGTTGATGGCAGAGGAAAGAAACAACACATATACCTGTTTGAGCCCATCACTACATGAAAGATGTTGAGGTGCTGGTGAAGGTTCTAGGAGGGCAGACTTGTTCTCTACAGCTCCCTGACAGGAGATTGTAGCCAGGTGGGGATTGATCTCTTCTCCCAGGTAACAAGCGATAGGTCCAGTGGGAGTGAACTCTGGTTGTGTCGGGGGAAGTTTGAATTGGATATTCGTGAAAATTTCTTCACCGAGAGGATTGTCAAGCCCTGGCACAGGCTTCCCAGGGCAGTAGTGGAGTCACCATCCCTGGAAGTGTTCGAAAGCCATGTAGGTACAGCCCTTGGGGACATGATTAGTGGTGAGCACAGTGGTGCTGAGTTAATGGTTGGACTTGATGATCTTAGAGGGCTTTTCCAACCCTAATGATTCTATGATTCTTTCATGCCCATTTTTCTTGGCCGACTGTGGTGGTAGTGAGAGACTTTTTGGACAAGGCTGCAGGAAGTATAGGAAATCACAGGTTTTTCAATTTTATAGAGCATCAGCAGGCAGAGTGGCAGCTCAAAACTGGAAGAAATGTACCACGCTGACACTCATCTGCCTCCTATGAGTTGGACTCCTTTATTCTGTATGAAACAAATGTTCATCGTAGGATCAGTCAGCAGGGCAAGGAGACATTAAATACCTCCTCCCGCTTCCCAGAAACACAAGCCTGACAAAGAAGGATCATCTCAAAATCAGTCCTCCTGCATGGAAAACATTTCTCCCTGTGCTCATCTTTGTATTTTTTTTTCCCCTGTGGAAACACTGTTATTTGAAGAAGAGGAGCCTGCATTGAACCATTTGTTCTGCTCTTACTGTGACAGAGTTTTATCTACCTGACTTGCCACTTTTCACACAAGTTTTCTGGCTGTCCTGTCTTTAAATTCACAGCCCTTAACATGAGACTCACAGCTAGGAAGTAGCCAAAATGTAAGAATACAAAGTGATTGCTTCTCCGACTGTGACCAGCTTCATCCTAACTCCCCTTCCCTTGCAATTCCACTTCCATCACCAAATCCCCTGCTGAAATACGAGCTCTAAAGACCCAGAGCCTTGCACTGTAACAGAAAAACAGTGGGCTTCTCTTGAGCCACCCATGTGTGACCATTCTGGTGGTTCATTTCTTAGTGATTTTTCAGCTGAAAATTTTCAGCTGAAAATATCAGGTAAATAGTATCAATCTACTCAGGCTGTGATGATCCCTCCCAAGAATGTTATTTCCATATGAGACGTTGGTACAAATCAAATGTGTACAGTGATTGAATAGACTTTGCTAAAGCACAGTGTTGAGCTGAATTTGTCACCTGTCTGCAGTTTTCTGGGAAAGTTTTGTTTTATTTTGGTTTTCATAGAGTCACAGAATTGTTTGGGTTGGAAGGGACTTTAAATACCAGCTGCCTGCAATGGAAAGAGTCACCTTTCACTAGGCCAGTTGCTCCAAGCCCTACCCAACCTGGCCTTCTTGAAACATCTCTTTCACCTTTACCTTTCGTTTTGCCTCCCACAGTACCAATACTACACTCATGGAGGGATAAAGGATTCCAGGGAACAAAATCTTTAGGACTTTGCCTGTCCTAAACCAAACAACTTAACAACAGTTTTCAACCAAAGACTTACTGAGATTTAAAACTCCCACCCACATTTTACTGAATTTGGCTGGTGTCTATCCCAGCTGCATAGCTGGGAGTCTGGCACCAGCAGGGTTTTATTTTCTGCTCAGCCTCCAGCAAAATTCTTCTCTTGACTATTTTAACACTTTTATCTTCAGGGACTGCCGTATTGTTTTTGACTCAAAGGAAGGATGGGCAGTTTATAGAAGAGGGCCCCAGGGGATGTGTGTTTGGCACCTTTGCTGCATCGTAGTGTTTGTTATGCAGATGTGTTATGCAGAGGGGTAACCTCCCTCTGCCTGCACCTTCTGTGTCTAAAAGAGGAGACTTGCAGCTGTCATCATTAAGCTGCAGAAGAGCTATCAATTAGAGCAAGTCATGAAATCTGTACAAGCACCTCACAGAAAGCTGGAACAAGCACATTTCTTCCAATTTGCCGTTCTGTTTCCATGAACAAACACGCTTCTTCCTATTTGCCATTCTGTTTCCACGTCCACCAACTACAGAGGCTACTGAGAAAAACAGAAACACAACTGTTCTCTCACTTCAGGTGAGATCATTCTGTCCTTTAGGCAAAGGAAACAGACAGCTGACAGAGCAATGAAGTGGAGGTGTATGTTTCCTTTGGAGCTGCCATTTGTAATGTGTGTGCTGGGGAAGATGCTTATTTACTGCCTTTAGAGCAGCTCCTGCCCTCAGAGTGGTTTTTGTTGTGTTGCTCTTGCAGTCCTCAAAGAACAGCAGGGAGTATCTATTTTTTTTTTTCACACAAAACTTTTTGAGAAGCCCACTGAGATTCAGGCCTTCTTTAACAGCCCCTCTCCATCTCTCTGGTGCAGGAGGACATGTAGCACCACCTCCCTCTCCTTAACATCTGTAAACTTGATGAATTAAGAAAAGCTCTCTCTATTTTGTTTTTTAAGTAACGGTGTATCTTCCTTTTGCTAGGGCAGTAGATAATAGTTTAGTGGCTTCAGACAGTAGTTAAGATAGAACACTCGAGAGCTTTAATTACATTGCATCCTCCTCTCCATGTCCCTCAAAGTTTCTTAGGCTTTAGGTGCACGTGCCTACTCAAACATCTTTTCTGGTACTTTCTACTCTGCAACTGGAACTCTGTGCAGACCTCCAGGACACACCAGAAACACTGTTGTAAATTAAACCAATAGAAATATAGGGTCAAAAATAATCCCTCTTGGATATCAGTGGTCATGGCAAGTCCTAGGTAAGTCTGTGGAAAGATATGGACTAGATCATCTTGGGAAGTATCATGCCATCTTGCTTCCCTTAAGCAACATTTTGCTCTATATCTAGGCTTCATTTCCTGAGAGACAATATTACCAGGGTTCTTTCTAACCTGCATATCAAATTTGAGTTATAAGGAGATATTTTACTAGTTGATGTTGGCAGTCTTGTTAGCAAGACTTCACAGGGCTTTCAAAAAATGACTTAACTTAGGACAAATACTTCATCTTGTAACATAAGAATACTTGTTTCTACAGAGAGAAGTGGCAAAGGATGTACTGTGCTGGCACATGTATGAGAAAGCAAGCTTGGCACTTAAACAAAGGTATCCCACAGCCTGGTTGCCATTCAGGAGTCTGATTAATCTGTCAGACATTAGAGAAGAAGATTGCTGTGTTGAATGCCCCACGTATTGCTGAGGAGAAATACTCCTCTTAGAAATGTAGCCTGAATGGGAGGCATAGAGACGGCAAAAATTAGTCCTGATGTCACTCTCCTCGTGTGATGTAGGTTAACTTAGGGAGAACAGCTCCATTAACAACATAAAAAGGAGGAAGATGCTTTGCCTTGCCCTGTAATCGTAACTATGGTGCAGCAGGGAATCAAGGGTGTGCCTCTGAGCACACCAAATGCTCTTAGTCATCAATTCCCTCCCTGGTCCTCCAGCTTGTGTTTGAGCAGGTGAGACACAGGACCAGTTTGAGAGGATGGAATGACTTGGGACAAGGTGGTTGACTGAACTCTTACCCTTTGCAAGAAAAAATTTGACTGATTGGTGCAGCAGCTCTCCCCAGGTGGGCATTTTAGATGGTCCTGGAGATATCTCAGCTCAAACAGCCTCTGCTGTGCCCAGATCAATTCACAGACACCATTTATATGCAATTTTACAAAAATAGGGAATTTGTAAATTGCCAGTAGAAACTGTTCCTACAGACACAGAAATTGTCAAGTAATGCAGTCTTTTGCACATAGTTTGTAGACACAGTGTATACAGTTTCACCAAATCAACAGTGATGGATCTGGTGTGGTCACGTAGGACCATGGCCTGGCTGGGCCTAAGGACTGAGAAGAGAAGCAATTTGGTGACCAAACCACTCATCCGGGTCATCCTTCCTGCGACTATTAGAGTCACTCTTAAAATCACGAGGAGTTTTGTCCTTTTTTCTTTCAGAAAGTGGCATGCCACCAAAACTCCTTTATCCAGCCTCAGGTTGCTTCATCCAGCGTGTGTTTATCTTACAGATTGCAGGTACTATTTTCTGTGTAGTCCTTTAGAAAGCAGGAAAGAAGTGTGAAGAGTTTCCAGACCTGAAGAGTGAAGTTATTTGCAAGGTACTATGAAAGTATATATACCTCCTGAAGCATCCTGTACATTCAAGAGGTTCTGTCAATCTGATGGGAAAGGCAAGTGCACACATGTGTGTGTGTGTGGGGGTACAAACGGTGAGAGATAATAATAATATATATGGGTAAAAAGAGAGAAAGTGGATTCTTTTTCCTTAAAAAGAAGGCTCTGCATTTGATCAGGGCAGTGTTATTCCAGCTCAGATCAGGTTGCAGAAAATTAATTCACTGAAAAAATCTTTCTTTTTTTTTTTTTTCTTGGCCTGGAACCTTTCAAAAGTGTTTAAGAAATGCCAGGAAGGAATTTGCATGCATGGAGTTCTCTAAAAAGTGAAAAGAGGTGTTTCACACTCCCATGTGAAGAAAGCTTACTATATCTGCTCTAGGGGTGATGGAATATGTAACACATACATTCCTGTAAGCGATGAAATTCATTTTAATTAATGGACACTTCAAAAATCAGGTACCAGGGACATTAGTCAGCTAAACATCTTTCCATGGTGTTGGTTTTTCCCACTAGCCAGTCCTCCTTTAATAATTGCATTTAGTGTGTGTAACATTTAACAGCTGGGATACCAGGACTCGAGTCAGAAAACTGCTGCCAATAGAAGGTGCTGGATCCTGTCATTAAATCAAAGCATTGGTTCCATTCCTATTACCCAGAGGATGCTAAAGGATGTGGGATTTTTTGACAGGGAAATATAAATAAAATAAATAAACTGTCAGAACTGACTTTATTTCTTTCATGGTTTGTGTTAATATATGAAAGCAGGATGGAATTAAATGGAAATGTGGTTGTGACATGACACTCTGCCTATGTCAGTCACAGGTACTGTGTGATGTAACATATTTATGAATATTTATCATATTTATGAGTTTAAGATGAATGAGGAATAATCCGAGGATCAGAAACCCTGAATTCAAGTTGCAAAATTTTGTATCTCCTGCCCACTGGGTTAAATAATGCGTAATACTGAATGAACCCCTTCCTAGATACCATAGAATCCACACGATCCGTTTCACTGAGCAAAGGCCTCTTTGCTGTCTTGAGTTTAGAGTATTTCTCATTTTAACTTTTTTTTTTTTTAATATTTCTTCTAGTTTTGAGTGTTGAATTTGTTGATTTTTTTCTCTTTCAGGGAGTATTAATCTGGCACCCTCCGCCACTCAGCCACTTCTCACCAAGAATGCAGTGAGGACTGAGTAGCTCTGTCAGCATCATCCCCTGTCAGATCTGCAGCTGATGAATGGATCCAGCAGTTACTAAGTGGGACTGACAGGCACAATGATCATTCAAGCCTCATTTCCTGAAGAAATCAGGCTAAAAATTGTTCAGTAATTATCCCTAATTGGCCAGGATGCATCTCCAGTATTCAATGAGGAATCTGATTTTTTTTTCCCCTTTCAACAATAAAACCATATTTTATCCCTACCTCACACCTTCCCAGTGGTTTCTCCAAAGACCTGCCTCCTGAGAGCAACCACCTAGGGTGTTTCTCTATCAAGAATCCTTGAACATGAGTAACTCGGGGTCTTTTTTAAACAAGACAATACTTCTCGGATAACAAGCAGTAAACTCAGGGATGATTCAAATAACTATCAGCTTCTGGCAATAACACAACATTTTCCTCAGTAGTCAAAATAATTGAGTAACTGACCTTCCTAACAATCCGAATGAGAATGAACTTAAGTCTCAGAGGCAGCAGAACCTGTATGTGGAATTGTCTTTGTCAATTCTTAAGCAAACTGAAGCCATTCACTCAAAAGTTTTGAGTCTCATTCTGTTTCACTAGACCGTGAAAAAGAACAAGTTTCTCAGATATCAGCAACTCAGACTTACTGGGATATAAAGCAGCAAGCACATCTCTTCTCTTAGGAAACATTCTCTAAATAAGTAGTGGAATCATAGAGGCAAAGAATCACAGGACGGTTTGGGTTGAAAGGGACAGCAAAGACCATTCAGTTCCAACCCACCACCAGAGGCAGGGACACCCTTCACTAAATCAGATTGCTCAGAGTCCTATTCAGCCTGGATTTAAACACTGCCAGGGATGGGGCAGGCATGGCTTCTATGGGCAACCTGTGTCAGGGCCTCACCACCCTCGTAGCCGAGAATATCTTCCTCTTTTCTAATCTATCTTTGCCCTCTGAGAGTGTGAAGTCCTTGTCCAGTCAGTTCATGCCCTTGTCCTAAGTC
>VZRE01007092.1:1045-54332 GCA_013396775.1 Cephalopterus ornatus | reverse complement strand
CCCCCGCTCGCCACCGGCCGCAGTTTGTGCAAGCGGGGCCGGGCCGTGACTCAGAGCGCCGGGGAGGAGCCGCGACCTGCCGGGGACGCCCGGCCGCCGCGGCCTCTGCCGGGCGGCCCCTCTTGACTCGGCGGGCACCCTCCAAGAGAGTTTAGGAGGCCCCGACTTTAGAAGAGGTGCCCCTGTAGCTAAGAAAGCTTCCTGCCATCTCTTTCTCCCTACGTGGAAAACCTGCAAGGCAGAAGTACCGTTTTAAATCTAGCCCGATCTTACAAATGAGAATTACAGGTAATTCCCTAATGATACAAGCTACAAGGTGATCCCTGGGCTGGAGCACCTCTCCTCTGAAGACAAGCTGAGAGAGCTGAGGTTGTTCAGCTTGGAGAGGAGAAGGCTCTGGTGAGACCTTATTGTGGCCTTCCAGTACTTGGGAGCATCTCTCTTATGAGGACAGACTGCGGGATCTGGGCCTGCTTAGTCTAAAGAAGAGAAGACTGAGGGGAGGTCTCATTAATGCATATAAATATCTCAAAGGTGGGCGCCAAGAGGGTGGTGCCAGACACTTTTCAGTGGTGCCCAACACTTTTCAGTGGTGCCCAGCAACAGGATGACTAGCAATGGCCATAAACTAAAACACCAGAGATTCCACCTCAACGAACTTCTTGACATTGAGGGTGGCACTGGGACAGGCGGTTCATAAAAAAGAGGGAGATGGGATTTTTATACGGGTAGATAGTGATAGCATAAGGAGGAATGGTTTTAAACTAAAAGGAGACAGATTTAGATGAGATGTTAGGGAAAAATTACATATTCAGAGGTGTTGAGGCATTGCAACAAGTTGATCAGAGAAGCTGGGATGCTCCATCCCTGAAAGTGTCAAGACCAGGCTGGATGGGGCCCTGAGCAACCTGGTCTAGTGGGTGGTATCCCTACCTATGGCAAGGGGTTGGAAATAGATGATCTTTAACATCCTTTGCAACCCAAACCGTTCTGTGATATTATATAGTTCTTATTTTTAAATACCTCACTGCAACTGTGAGGGACTGCTGTGATGAATAGTTAAGCATGGTTCAATATGCTTGTGGCTTTTTTTTTTAATGGCTTCTGAGAAATTAATTAGACTGTCAGGGTTCTGATTGTGGTTCACTAATGACTCAAAATAGGAATAGATGCTGCCCTATTAGGGTAACAGCTCATTTACATAAATGTATAATATAATTTACCAAGTGAGTGGTGTTGTCTGTGAGCTCAGGAAGCATTCTCTCGAAATACTCTATGTAATTAAAGAATAATTTACTGAGATTTCTAACTAACTAGACTCACATAAACTAACTCATACCTAGGTATGCCAGAGTTAAAATTTTCCAAGCTAGAATAAAACCATCATCCAGAAGTCCAGTCAGAAATAAAACTGATCTAACATGAGTGAGATTCTTCCACTCCTCTACTTAGGAAGACTGGAATAGTCGTTGGTTCTTGTAAAACATCTTGGCACACATTGAAACTAAATCTAAACTTTAAAGAGCAGGGGAAGCTGCCGTTTCCAGAGACTGTAATTCCTCCCTCACGTGCTGTTGTTTATTGGTTTTGGAGCTGCAAGATAAAATATTAGGTCCACGTAATTGTTGCAAATGCTGTGGTAAAGGTGCTGAGTAGAGCTACTAATGTCATCTCCCTCATAGTCTGAATCCAGAATCTGTTGCCTAGATGTCTGAGCATGCATGTCTCTGTTTGCAGAGGTGTTCCAACATTAGATCTTACCATTCATTCAGGAAACAGCTTCCATGTGCTGCTGTATGGCCTGGGCATGGAGGTGGGTGTCCTTAAGCTCCTGTCTAGGATGGCAGAGCAGAAGCCAGCTTGGGAATTCGGTAAAATTGTCTAGAGGACTTTAGCAGCAACTGAGAGGATTCTACTGTTTAAATTGCTTGGTCTCAGAAGCATGGGAACTGTCAGCCAGCACACAGATGAAAGATGCCCTTTGTGTGAAACATCTGATCATAAGCAGATCATTAAGGAGTGAGCATCTGAAGCAGTGCCTGTTACAGATGCTGATATAATCTATTTCAATTCTTCCTATTGCTGCTCTAAGCATTTTAAAAACATTCCATCATTATTTTTCCTGTGATAATTAGGTTGAATCCAAGATAGCTGTCCTTTTACATGCCTGTCTCTTAATCATTTGATAAGCCGTTCTATCACACAGTTAGAGATGGAAGTGTAAAGATGGCTTATCACAAGCTCACACTAATCCTCCTACTCACCCTCTTTGTTCTGAAGGCATTCTTTGCTACTAAGAAATACTTTACCCAGATGTAAGGGTAAGAGGAATAGTACTTGAACCCAAACACAGCTGACTGACAGGATAGTTGCGAGTAGTAAAGGTAACACAAAGTTTAATGAACCAGCACTTGTCAGTCTTGAACGTTGTTTCATCAGTACAATTGTGCACTATCTCTAGTGAAGTTTAATAATTACAACTAACTTTGTATGTTCAGTAGTTAGAGAACATAACAACATGTATGCTCGCACTTTTGGTCAGCAGTTTTACTCCACAGAAAGGTCAGGCTTTCTAAAGAAACTCCAGAAAGTTTCTGCTTTCTGTGACCCAGAGGCATGCCTGCAGCATCAGAAAGATATTTGCTGTTGCAGATTAAAATGGCCAAGTATATCTACATAGGTAAACCAGCCAGCTTTTAGAAGAGATCTTGTATTGTAAATTTTTATGCCATTTTCTCATGTTACATATTTTAAAAGTGTATTTGTCTATAAAGAAGTTTGCTTTATGCAAAGAATTAAATTAGATTCTCCAATTACTGGTCACAGTTGTACTACAAAGAGAAAATCCATCAGCTAGAAATAGTTTCATTTACAAAAACCCAAATCACTGTCAACAAACCAGAATGTTCACTGTGAATTACATGACCCTTGAACTGCCCCATTTAATACAGATTTTTCTTAGATGTGATCTAGATATCACCTCAGTAAAACAAATCTATATTACATTTGCTTCTTAGCAAGAAATCTGATTTCCAGGAAAGGTGTTAGAAGATAAACATCTCCTTTAAGAACGAAGAGGAATATGGGAACTTTCCAAGTCACGTTACAGGATTTTGCCACAGCCATTCTTCCCTATCTTCTGTGAGCAATAGGAAAAAAGAAAGTTTGCTTTAAATCTTCAGAAAGCTACTGCAGAATTTTATCTATACATACCTTAAAACCTTCATACTAAGAAGGGAAAGCCCTGTACTTAAAATGAAAAATCTTTGGTTACTTCTACCTAAGCCATATTTCATCTGAATGGTATAAACCATATTAATCCCTTAATGTTCAAAGATATCCTCAAGCTTTTTTGAGATATGGTTTTGCAGATATTTTGCTTCAATGCACAATTTACAATGGAGTACCATTCTAAGATCATTAGTATATGAAAGATAAATGTTATATATATATATGGATAGAATCCAGACACTTGGTTGGACTGGTAACTAATAAAAATATGTGTAGAAATTGGAAATTAATACATTACCTTTAAGCGGCTGTGCTCTGGTGAGCAGAAAACAAAAGATTCTGTAGCCTATCTTAACTGGTTTGTGTTGATTTACCTGTTTCAAAACAAGTCTTTAAATAAAAGAAAGTTTGTTTAAAAAGTTCTATAACAGGATTTAGTTGAAAGGACTCACCTATGGCTATTATAAATTACAGATTTATGAGACAAACCAAAATAAGTTCACTGCCCCTTTAATAAAATTATTTTTTCTCTTTAAAACCAGATTTGGTTATCTATGATACATTGTAAGGGCCTGACACTAATTTTGAGAATAAGTTAATTCACTGTGCTCCAAAAGTCAGTCCACTCCTAGTCTGTAATTTCTCATGTGCTGTGAAATGTCACAGGTCAGCACTGCTATCAAAAGAAGTAATCTTGCCTTCCTCCACCTATACTGTCCCTCCCTACTTTTCCATTATCCCTGATCTATGCAGCTGTTTAATAAATGAGATCAGTTCCACGGTCCAGATTAAAATTAACCCCCCCTTTTTTGTGGTTAACTTTAACATGGATCAGGTTTTTTATCTGGTTCACCTGCCACCGCATAAATCCTTACTCTGGCACAAGAGAGGGAGCAGCATGAGGGCAGGAATGAACTGGGGCAGCATAAATTAGCATGAAGAATATGTGAAGCTGAAAGTATGATTCAAAAAAGGCTTTTAACAGATAGGCATCTAGAAACAATTGTGCTGTATCCTATTGTTTCTGAGGTTTTTTTGCTTGAGAGTATATACCTAAGGCACATGCTGTAATATAGCCACTGCTTATTTGAGAACTTGCCTTTGTCCTCTTCAGGTGCTCTCTTTTTCTCTTTATGCTTTGAAGACACAGAGCTGAACCCTGGACTTGTGCTGTATATTGCTATATTGTGCTATATATATGCTTCAAGTTGTGGTTTTGGGGAGGAGGAAGGCAACTCATAACTTGAAAGAAAAAAAAAAACAAAATCCTTCCTTCTGACAGAAACAAAACCAAAACCTCCTTCCTTCTCCATAGGCTGCTAGTCTTGCAGGATAGAAAATTTTTCAGTCTCTCATAGGTTTCTTTCAGATTTACTAAACCATCTCTGCCAGAGAAGATTTATGCCTGGACCTTTGCAAATCACTTGCCTTAAGAATACAGATGAAGAATATTTAGCCAAAATATATCCATAGAGGATGAGTAGCCATAGACTTTTTAAAGGCTCAGTCCTCCTTTTGTAGTTACAAGTTGTACTCCAAGGTCCAGTGGGAGCTTTATCCAGGAACTACAAAACACATTTCTTAATGAAAATCAGGTTATCAGCATTACTCTGTTTTTCTGGTTATAAAAACTGCAATTATAGCAAAAAAAGTGTTTGAGCAAACAGAACCAAAGATACTCTTCCGTTACCTATAACCTGCACACACATCACATCAAAACCAATAGCGGGAAAACGTCCAAAATTTCAGTAGATTGCAGTAGCACTGTTGCACACTGGCTCTGATACAAGGCCTCTCCCTGGCTAATTATGATGCAGTAATTGCCTATAGAAGGATTTGCTTGTTAATACCCACACAGTATTCTCTGTTTCCATGATACCTACCTTAGTTTTCACCACTGTATTGCCCACCCAAACTCGCACTTCTGTCTGCTTTCATAAAACCTTCTACTTTGTTCTCCTGAGAGACCACCTCTTTGGTAGACTCTAATCACTGAGCTACCGATGATGGGAAATAGGTTACCTGTGATATGGGAAAATCCTGCAGTCTGAGTTATACAAAGCCTGTCTGCCAGATTTGAAATCAGACATGTTGGAATTTTGGAATTTCTTTTTGGTTTGTTTGGTTTTTTTTTTTCTTGAACTAATATGAATTTGCACCTGCTGTAAACTGCTACTGAAGGAAGGAGAAATAAAATGTCATACTGTACAAGTCCACTGTACTCTGAATGGAACTACTGTCCAGCTGCATGCCTGGGAAGATGGAGAGACAAAAAGGCAATGAAAGATTGTATAAGTATTACTTAAAAGACAATGGAATATTAAGTAGCATTGTTGTGTGAGTATATGAATGCTGATTTCCTCTATGAATAGGCCAATACTATGAAGATACTATGACAGGAGATGAACCATTCGGCTGCTAGGCAAAAAATCTGTAGTAAATCAGAGAGTAATCCTTAGTAGTGTTTTGTTCCTCTGCATGTGCTTTTTCATCCCTTGCTTAGGTCTGGAATAAAGTGATTCTTCACCACTGTCAGACACTTTGTGTAGTCAGTAGTTGTTACTTTCTACAGAGAAAATAAGAAACAGAAATGAGACTTGCCAAGGAGGAAAGATTCACTTTGCATTTCTTACATAGGATGCACAGAAAAAAAAGGGGGTTATTTCCTGAAACTGAGTTAGTTTCACTGTTTTGCATTGTAGCTTAGCTTCTCTTCAGAGTTTATGAGTGACTGTTAAGAGTCTTAAGTATAAAGTACTTAATTGATAGTTTTTATTTAATATTTTGAAAATTTGTTTTTAACTTTTTGCCAGTAAATATTTTATTTGTGCCAAATAAATACTTAGTGCA
The DNA here is from genome assembly GCA_013396775.1 of Cephalopterus ornatus. Classification (NCBI taxonomy): domain Eukaryota; kingdom Metazoa; phylum Chordata; class Aves; order Passeriformes; family Cotingidae; genus Cephalopterus; species Cephalopterus ornatus. The sequence continues at coordinate 48,251 of VZRE01007092.1, read as the reverse complement.
GGAGAAAAGCTGGGCACCTATCTTTGTGTGAAACTAAATACTTCAAGCTCTCAGAGTAGGCAGCTGGAGAGAGACAAAACCTCCAGTATGATATCAAATCACAGACAAACCTCCCCATATTTTAAGGTCCCTCCTTGTTCTGCGAGGTATTCAACAGGAAGTTTTACTGAAAGCCCCAGCAATTTGCTGAATTAGAGGTCAATGGCTGTTGGAGATTAGAGGTCAAATATCAGCATTGATAGGTGCCTAAGTTATTTGAAATAAAATCCTGTTGGGATTTTTTCAAAAGCATCTGGCAGGTGAGAAGTACTCGTTTCCCTTTGCATTTTAAAATTATTGGATAAAATTCACAGACAGCATTAAGATCAAAGACCAGGCTCCAAGTCTCCTTCTCACCCTTTGAGAGCTAGTTCCTAGCTGCCAGCTGGTAAAATCATGCTCCTCATCCTTGTTCTTTCCAGGCTTGGGCTCTTTGCAGCAAAGTACTTCAGCTTCAAAAGACTCCCTAGTTTCCCACTTTGTATAAATTGATGGATAAGAAACATTGATGCAAGGAAGGAAAAGTGAATTTGAATTTCTTTGGATGAGTTAAAATTAAGCCCTGCACTTTTATTTTGCAGGCAAATGATCTATTAATGTACTATATCTAAGGCCAACAGCAGCTCCTCAGCAGATGTGTTCTGAAGAAAGCTCCCTTCAGTTCTTTCTAGAAAAAGTTTCTAGGCTCTGACTAAATAAAAAATCTGCATTTGCAGTCCTAATTCGTACCCTCAATCTCCAGGGAGGGCAGGACTGCAGTTACACTCTTGTGCATTACATAGCTGCTAGCCCAAAGCAGCTCCCTGCTCAGTGAGGACTTCTTGGATGGCCTTTGTAAGGGGCTTAGTTCTCCCCATGCACTCACTCCATGAAGGACAGGGAACTCAAGTATGAATTTGACTCCAGCATCTGAAAGTTAGGCATTGTCACCACTGTTGGAAATCTGGCTATTAACTGTCTTGCTGAAAGCAAAATAGAGAAATAGTCAGAATTATCATTTAAGGAAATTTTCAGCTGCCTCTTTTAGGGCATTTCTGTTGAGTTGTTTTGCTTTTCCTCTTTTTCCTTACATTTCTTTCCACAACATGAGATTCTATAGTATTCTACTTGCATTAGGGGAAACTTGCATTTGATTGTCATCTACAAAGGAAAACAAAACAAAGCATAGTTGCTATCCCAGGAAAATTGGATGATATATTAAAATGTTATTAATCTTGAACTTGGACTGTTGCAGTTCAAGAAATATGGCCTAAATGTACAGCATGAGTTGTACACACTTGTCTCTGAGAAGTCAGTTATAGTTTGCACACCCAGGAACTCATATATTTACAGAATGTAATCTGCCAGATACTAATGTCTTGAGATTCTTTGTCATAATAATTATTTGTTCAAGTTAAAGCTTGACACCCTTGTTTTAAAAAATATCAGTTCTAGGATCTCTGTCCTTTAAGATGCATTCACTAGAAATTGCAATACTGATGGAATTCAGCGTTTTTTATTTGTTGGCCCTGGCAGCTGTATATTAGTAAAATAAATAAATTAAATAAACAGCAACATCTGTTCCAGTCACTAGAGGCTTATTGGTGTAGTTATTGGCATCGGATGGGAGGAGAAGTTCTAGCAGAGGAGCTTGGCTTTCCAGACCAGAGATTAGTGGAATCACTAGGAATAAATATGTAGAATTGTGTGACCTGTGGGAAATATCTCACTTGCCAAATGATGACGCTAACTAGTATTAAAGTTTGAAGTCCTCTAGCATCTATTCTGCATTAGTCATATAAATCCCGTTATATTCAAATATCTAATATAGTATCAGTCTGATTCTTATTAAAAAGAAAATCTGTGGTGCAGTTGAGAACCTAAGCCTGCAGGTTTTTTCTTTTAGTTCATTATTGTTGGATCCAGGATACCTTACTCTATATATGTGTATGAATAGTATAAAAGTGTGTATATACGTATTTATTTTTTATTATTACACATAATTCTTTGTGTGCCACGTGGCTGTGAGTGGGACCAGATAACACACATATGGCCATACTTGCTGTAGTCAAGAAACCTCCCTGCCTTGTTTGGATAAACTAAGCAATAAACACACTGGATAGTTGTGATGCACAGAAAGTAAGACAAGGTGTCTAATAATGCCTGAGTATTGCAACTTCATGAATACCTCAGTAAACCTGGGAGGGCAGTCACAAAGTAAGTATTCCTGTGCAGGTATCTCTATGCTGGTATTCCTACCTGATAAGTTAATTTTTAAATGAATGTATTCATTTTTATGTATTATATGTATTTCATACATATTACATAAGATACAATTATATTTTGATTTATTAATTATTTTAATGGATTTTTTTAAAATATGCAAAATAAATTCTTCATCAGCTGGGCACTTGTAACTTGCCAATTCCCTGAAAATAACCGGGGAAAGTTGTATACAACTGTAGGGAAAAAACTGGCAGAATGAACCAGAATATTTCATTTCCTTTATTGGAATCTAGAAAGTCAAATGGACGTTGCTTATTATGTTTGCAACTGTAGCCAAGAATACATGCTAATAATAAATATTAAAACTTGAAGGAAAACAGAATTGAAGTTTATGGACTTCTGATGATGATGATTGTGCTGTTGAAGTGCTATAGTTGCATAGTGCATGGTAGTTTCAAATGGCAAAACAAGATTTCTTTGAAACTAATTCTGTACAAAGTCCTAAGCATTTCCAAAAATAATTTATGGTAGTTCATCTGTTTCAAGATGGAGTTCACAAACAGGCTTCTTTTGACAGAAGTTGCTCTCTTCCTCTCTTCTGGGAATCATAGAATCATAGAATGGTTTGTGTTGGAAGGAACCCTAAAGATTATGCAGTTCCAGCCCTCCTGCCATGAGCAGAGACACCTGCCACCAGGCCAGGGTGCTCAAAGCCCCATAACACTTGGTCTTGAACACTTCCAAAGATGGGGCAGCCACAACTTCTCTGGGCAACCTGTTTCAGTGCCTCACCACCCTCACAGTAAAGAATTTTCAACTAAAATCTAATCTAAATCTACCTTCTTTCAGTTTAAAGCCATTCCTTCTTGTCCTATGCTCTTACATGCTCTTACAAAAAGTCCCTCTCCAGCTCTCTTGTAGGACTTCTTTAGGTACTGGAAGGCTGCTATAAGGTCTACCCAGAGCCTTCTTTTCTCCAGCACAAAGAACTCCAGCTCTCAGCCTGTCTTCATCGGAGAGCTGCTCCAACCCTCTGATTATCTTCATGGCCCCCCTCTAGACTCACTCCAACAGGTCCACATCCTTCTTGTGTTCCCCACCTCATTCTTCACCTTCTTCTGGTTCAGTTGTAGCTGTTGGAGACTAATAGAAACACACAATCATTCATTCAGGTTGAAGAGATCTCTGGAGGCCACCTTGGCCAAACCCCTGCTCAGAGCAGGACCAAATAAATCAGGTTGCTCAAGCCTTTTTCTAGCCCAACTTCAAATGTTTCCAAGGGTGGAGATTCCACAACCTCTCTGGGCCCTTGTCCCAGTACTGGACTGCCCACATGGGAAGTTGTTTCTGATACCTAGTGGGAATTTCCTGTTTCCTAACTTACGTCCACTGCCTCTTGCCCTATCGCTTTGCACCGTCAATAACAGACAAGAGAACGCTACTGGTTCACGTTCAACTCAATATCTGACAGCATTCCCAGGTCCTTTTATGCAGAGCTGCTTTTTACCCAGCTGGCTTCTAGTCTGTCCTATTGCATGAAGTTATTCCACCCCTGACACAAGACTTTGCATTTGCCCTTTTTGAGATTCCTGTCAGCCCATTTATCCAGAGGTCCTTCTGAATAGCAGCCCTGCTCTCCAGTGTAACAGCCACGTCTTCCTGTTTAGTATCACTCACAAACACGCTCTGCATGCAATCCATCCCATCATCTGGGTCTTTATTAAAGACGTTGAACAGTATTGACCCTAGTATCCATCTCTGCCTGAAGGCCCTGCTGGTAAGAGACAGCTGGCTGGATTTTGTACCATTGATCCTAGACCCTGGGCCCAGCAATTCAATCAGTTGCAATGTCCAGCTTCTTAGGAGAGGCAGCTGTCCAGGGCCTTTCAATGCTTATTCCCTCAGTTTTAGTCAGGAGAGACTGTGCCATCATTATTCTCAAAGGCATTAGAGCACTGTCAATGAAGAGATCTGGTTGCAGGTTTAAAGCAAGCAAGTAAACAGGAGGTAGTGGTAGTGTGAGGGATAGCAACTGAAGCCTAGGAAGAAGTATCAGGATCAAAGAGGAGTAAATAAAATAGAGGACAAGTCCCATTATTATAATTGATATTGAAAAAGTACTCCTGGCACTTCTTTGGCTCAGAAAAAAGCTTTTCTTTTCTGAAAAGCATACAGCTGGAGACAGAGGCTACTCAAGCTATATTCATCCTTTTCCTGTAAATATGTAATATTTGCTATTGCGGAAGATGGAATATCAGGCTGGACGGCCCAATTTATGTGAGCCATTATTGAGTACTTGACTCTCATCTCTTTTCGCATTAAAAACATGACATTATCAACAAGCTAAGTGGTAGTGATGTAGAAGTTGAAGGAAAGAAGATGTTGACTTTGTTTTGATATCCAGGAGAATGCCGAGAAAGTTGAATGTTCCCACTTTCTTTTTTAGCCTTTAGAAACACTAATGTATTGCAAATAACTGTTACAGTTCTGGGAAGTATTGTATTTACCAGTTCTCAGCACTGAATGTCAGCCAAGTAAGTCAGATGGATATGTGTGGGTAAAAGGGATATGTGGTAATTTGAAGGAAAACGACTTAGCCAGCAAAGGCTTCTTCAACTTTGCGTGAAGGTACTCTTCAGTTTTCAAATTATATCTTAGTCTGATAGGTAATTTCCAGTCTTGCTGCAGTGAAAGTTGTTCACTTTTAAGTATATTTGGTTGCTAATTGTTTGGCATTTCTCTCTCCACTTTTCTCAATTTTCTCAATTTTCTCAATATTGCATCTGGTGTCCAAATGACAAAAGTAATATATGGACATCACAGACAGAAAAATCAGGAATTGCAGCATGAAGATATTTATTGTGTAATAACCAAATTTCATAATTGCAGCCATTTGAAGTAAAATTATAAACGGTTCATATAAAATAATTCTGGTTTTAAGGATAATGAGCTATATAATTTAGTAGCACTGGGAACTAACTTATTTAAAAGTTGCTGTGGCTAATACTATTCTCAGACTAATTTCATGCTGTTAAAACTCCACCAGCATTAATGGAGTTAATCCTAATTTTCATTTACATAAATGCAAAGAAAGCTCAGCCTCAGTGATTTTTATATACTATTTCAAGTGTGCTCAAAATTTCTAAACCCACTTAATTCCACATAAAAATAAAGCTTAATGCAGAGAAATCTAATTGTTCTTGTTTCACACATAAAACTATATGGCAAACAACAGAACAATGAAATACTGTTCTTTGACATTTTAGATTTGCAATGCTGGTTGAACATTCAGAGGCTTTTTGAGCTGTATTTTTATCAATGAAAAGTCTGTGAAACTGCTTAACTAGAAATTGGCTTGTATTAATGTTATCCTGTCCAGTAGCTTCCACAGACGAGGGAAGTACTTAACTGCCTGTATCAAAGGGAAGAAAAAAGCATTTGATTTTTAAGACATAAATCAAGTACTTCGTTTCATACTCTTTGATCAGTTTTGCTGACACGGGCACGTAATCTGACCCCCTTTGCCATCTAATTATCAACCTCTTTCCCCTCCCTCCCCTTAGTATTGAGCTTTTATCAAGGCTAGGGTTTTTTTCCCTCCAGGGAGTAGTCATTCTCCTGCGTTTTTCTCTCTAGTGTTTAGAAACCCCTTTGCAATGTTAAATCATTAGGAAATACCCACTTCTCGGAATATCAAGTACATCTTTTTTTTTTGTTACTAGGCTGCCGCTCTATGGCCGTGCACATAAACTACAGCTTTAGTTGCACTGGAGTAAGCTGTATTGGAGGAGTTTCTGGGAATGAGTGAGAGAACGTCTGGGCTTCATGTTCTACAATGAGAGTATGAACATGTTAAAAGAAGACAAAGGAAAAATCTACCATTTCATGTGTAGGCACCTACCAGCCTGGTATTTTAAATATGTTCTAGACAATGTTTTTGATCATTAATAATGTGCATGCTGTAATACATAAACATAGAATTCACCACTGCTTGTTCTGGCTGCCTAAAATAATGGTAATTTGAATTGGATTTTCAAATGAAAGCAAAAGGATAATACTTTTCAAAGTACCCTGGCCAGGAAATCAAGTAAACTCTTAGAGTGATCCATGCCTGGTGTCCTTCATAAGTTTTGATGTTTTTGAATCTGTGGAATAACTAAATCATGGAAGGGAATCAAGTTGTGTTTTAAGTGTAGAGGTTTATATGTAGCTATACACAGTGCTTTACAAATGGGTTAAAGGGGCATTAAACTTTTATTAAGAATATTTTCACTTATGCAAGGTTAGAATATACTTCACTTATGCAAAGTTAGAATACACTCTTGGTCAGAGATGATCAGTTACGATCTAAAATATTGTAAGGTCTTCATAATTAGACTATTATCTGTATAAACAATACCTAGAGATTGAAAGCAATCTGAAAAATTGAAGTCCAAAGCAAAGGAAATTAATTCATTCAAGTGAATAAAAGAGATTGTATTGGCCAGAGATGCCCAGTAGCTTGAAAACAAACTCAGAATTTTTAATATGTGTTTTCTTTTGAATATCCTCCTGTATGGACTCCTAGATTTGATGGAGGGCAGAGGAGAAGGAGGATTGTTAAAAAATTAAACAGCTTGCTCTTACTAAAATAAAAATCCATTGTACAGTTATCATTGATCCAGGTGCTGACCTTTGGCCATGTTAGTAACTTGTTCCAGATAATCTCTTCAGCATTTAAATATATTTTGTTAATGTAGGTTAATATTATAATAAGAGACAAATCTTCTTAGAATAGCATTTTCCAGGATGCTTGGCCATAAGGCAACTTCGTTTTCTAAACCAAGCCAGCTGTTAAAAGTGCTAATTAGTTCTGCCAAGAAGATAGCGGTGCCTATGTCCTAATAATCCAAACTGTAATGCATATTAAGAGGCTGTCAATGCAGCAGTTATATTTGCCCATCTAGGAATATTACAAGAAAAATTTACTATGAACAGGAGATTGAGAAAGAAGGGGAGATCATAAAACAGTATGAATTAGGAGCTCAGAAAGAAATTGGACAGAAAGAGCTTGAGTATAGGAAATAAACCAGTATAAAAAACCAGGTAAAAAATTACTTCATTTTATAAAGTATTTCTACATCAATCAGTGCAAGCAAGAGGAACATAAGAGGTGCGGCTTAAAACCATACGCTGAAGTTGCAAGTGACAATATTGAAAGATAATGAAAGCGTTTTCAAAGAACAGGGGTGCTGACCTAATGGCTAGAGGCTGGAATGCAAAAGTGAGGTTACCTGAAGCGTGACACAGGCAGCACAAGATCCTCCTCTGTAGTTTATTGGTTGCATCAGAAGCACCACGGTCCTGAGCTACCACCAGTGCTGCATATAGATCTGCCCAGTGCTGCAGTGCAGCAACCTTTGACACCTAACACATGCAGCTTGAAACTCTCAACTCTACCAGCAAGGCTAAAGAGTGAGAATTACAGCATCAGTCAGTGAAAAAACATCAACACATTTTCTGTTGGGTGGCACTGAGTCAGGTAGATGTGCATCAAAATATGTGTGCAGAGACATAGAGCTAGCAAAAGCTAGGTTAGCTGTTGTTTGCAAGAATTAATTCAACTGTTGAAGGTAAATTGAACTGCAAACTAAACCAGGTCCTGTAACTGTCAACACAGTTTTTGAGCTGCTGTAATAAACGGAATTATTTCCCACACATGATGTTACTAAAAATGTCCATCTTGTACAAAGTGGGTTGGGTTTTTTTCCCCTGAAACTTTTGGATAACTTTGTCACCATTTACCATAATTTTTCTCCTGTATTCTTCCTAAATGTTTGAAAATGCCAGTGCACTGTATTCCAAATACAGCTACAATAGGGCTGCAACAGGACTGTACAGATTACTTATTCAGCTTAATTCCAAATATAAGCCATGGCTGTTCTCAAAATGCCACTGTTTCTTTGCTTTTACAATGGCATCATATAACAGATCTTTCCACCTCTCTGGTTTGGTTTTGCTTTTGAGACTGTGGGTGGCCAAAATTGATACATTTTTTTAAAACAAAATAATATGCCATCAATATTTTGGAAAGGTAAAAGTGTCTTAGTACTAGCAGTACTACCAGTAATTACTTAGTAATCCTAATCCTGAGAAAGGGTCCTTTCCTTCCTTGTGCATCTAAATTACTCACAAGGCGAAAAGGCCTATAAAACCAAACCAACTTTATTGTCAAGACATGAAAGTATAAATAACTGCTTTTACCATATCTTCATTTTCTCTTGTTCTGTTTACTAGAAATTAGTTAGTCATGCAGATTCAGTGTAATTTAGTTATATCCAGAATCCTGTTGTGCCAAAACAGAAAGTGTCTAGAGGACCCAAATGTAGTTTTCCCAGTTTTCCTGACCTTTGCCACTAAGGACTGCATCACTGAACTGGCAAGGTTAGAGCCCTAGAGAGGCAGAGTTAATTACCTGCTTCTCCGATCCCTGCTGCAATGCTATCTCACTTTTCTGTGTTTCAGTTTCCTCATGCATTGTATTTCCTTCCCCTTTGTTGTTGTTGTTGCTTTGGTTTTTTGTTGGTCTTTTTACATATTTGTTGAGATAGTCAGATATTCAGTAGAAGGAACAGTGCGTCTAAAGGGTTCATATGAGTTGGAAGCTCTTTGTGTCGGTATAATCACACTAATAAATTCTTCAGGTCATGTACTTCAGCTGACTTTATTTCACTAGACATAGTTCCTCACAGCGCTTCCTCCTCACTAATACTCTGTTTTAGTAGGGATGAGCAGATTAAAATGAGCATGCTGGACATCTGCTACCACCCTTGTAAAACAGTGGAGGTCATGGTCCAATCCAATTAAGAACAAAAACCTAAGGGATACTGAAGTTAGTATCCCCTTGAGCTGCCCAGTGCTTTGCCCTCTCTCACCTCAGATCAAGTTTTGCATTGAAATAATGTCCTGTCTTGATTCTCCTGCTTTGTTTAATTATCTGTCCTGTTTGTACTGTTTCTTTTCATGTTATTTCTATTAAGCTACCATTTCTTTTCCTGTTGGCTTGACTGCAAAGGTCTTATCCTGAATATACATGGGATCTAGTATGATCTCCAGGCAGTAGTGAATCTCCAATACTGTTATTTATAAAAGATATTTTCTGGACACTGTACACACAGAAGTAAATTTATTGATGTGTAAAGAGAAAAATGGCTCAATACAATGCAACACTTCACGAACACATTTTGATATAGCTCTCAATCACACACAAACATGAAGTTATACTGTCTGTCATAAAAGAATTGGATGTGATAAATTCTGTGAGCAGTATATTAAATCTAAGGCTCAAAAAGCTAGCTACTTTCACAATACCAACTCCAGGAAGCTGGCTAGATATCCCTTCAGTCTTATGTTTAACAAATTGCTGTGAAATTATGCGGGTGTTCTTTTCTTTCTTTTCAAAATACAGCTTTTTGAAACATCACCCTTTAATATTTTTCTGTTCACATCCCAATGGATAAATATTCATATATCAGAATTTCCCACAGCTGGCAGAAATTGGCAGCACTGTTGTTTGCTAGAAAAGAGGCGAAGGACTGAAATGGAATGGCATTATTGCCCCATAAATGTGATCTCATCAAATCAATCTGCAGGTCTGGAAAATTCATAGTTCTTCCATCAAATTGCTTCAGCACTGTACGTGTTTTGTTCATAATGTGATGACTTACATCCCTGACCCAAATCCAGCTGAAGCTGGCAGAAAGACTGATTGTAATTCTTTGGAATACTCATCCTCATCTGCTGACACGTATTAAAAGAGGTATACAGAAATACCTGTGCCAGGCTCCTGTGCCTGCTTACAACACAAGGGAAGCTTCTGGTTTTTTAAGTGAGGAGACCCAATCCTGATGTAGAAAAAAGGGTCTTGCCAAATTAAGTAAAAAATGCATCAGGGCTACACAAAAATTCGAATACTGCATATCTAGAAAAAGGAGACCTAAATTCACAGCCTTAGGGGAGGATAAACAAGACTAGCTTTAAACCATCTCTGTACTCATCTGATTCTGGGTTGATCAGCAGTCTGAAGAGCTTCCAACTGGTGCTGAAGTTCTGGCTCTGACAACTCTTGTTTGCCATGTTCTGCAAGAGGCCTTTGGATAAACAGCCTTTATACTCCTTATGCTGCCACCAACAAGGACTCCATGAATTGCAGAACACTCCAACTACCACAGCGGCCATAAAATGAGTAGAGCACATTTGAAGACATTTTAAGTGCACAAGAACTACTTCACTGTTATTGAGATGTCTGAAGTAATTTCTATGAGACTCAGCTGCCTGCAAGCACTGTGCTGAGATATCTCTGTTGTCACTGCTCCGATTCATCACTGAACGTGCTCCCAAAAATAACAGAAGAAATGCAGAAGACATGACGCTGGAGGCTGTGGTGAAACCTACACAAAACTTCTTGTGATCAGAGTCTGGATTATTGTGGACCATATGGGCTCATCATAAATATGTGAGAATATTTATTATACATAGAACAGATCTATAAACACAAGTTTATGTTGTATCCAACAAAAGAGTTATGTAACTAGGAGAAAGGTGAGGAATTAATCAAATATGTAGTTGGCAGCACAAACATAAGAACTATGATACCAAATGTAAGGCCAGAATTTCTGCCAAGTAACATCTCAGCATGTCCTTTCATTATTTTTATTTCCTGCATTAACATGAATAATCAGTGGATGCTCAGGGCATTTAGAAGTCAGAAATAAACTAGAATGTATAGCAATTTGTCCTGACCCTCTCTTTGCTACTGCCACCCCTCGCTTCTTGTCTCTTGCTTCCACCTCACTATTCCTTAAAGCTGCTTTTTCCCCGTTAGTGACCGTTTCACAGTGCTTTACCAATTAAAAGCCTTAGTCCCTCTAGATGATTTCTGATTCTACCATTTCTCCTGATTCCTCACTAGCCTTTAATAAAAGTGATACTTCTCGTAGCTTCAGAATTTCCTGCTTGAAATAAGCTTTCAAGTAGAATGTGTGTATTAGCCAGGCTAAGTGAAGACAGAGGAAGTATGAGAATTGGGAGGCCTTTTAATATAATTTTAATATATTTTTAATATAAAAGGATTAATTTCACAGGACTCTTGAAAAAAGACATTAGACAAATCAAAAATTGAGTCCAATAGACATGATTTTTAAAGGGTTTTACTTGGTTCAGTAGAATCTGTTTGGTTTTCTTTCTGAGGAGTGCTGTGAACTTCTGGGGTTTTTTTATTTCTTCTCGGCTTCTGTTTGTATTCTGATATCACTTTGCACAGAAAAAGATTGCCTCTTCAAGAGTTCAGTTACACATGCTGTTCAAGTGATCCTGACAAGGATGAATGGTAATAAAAATTGTCCATCCTTTGAATGTGATTTGGATTACAGTGCAGAAATTACATGTCAATATTGGATAGGGCTGTAGGGGGGCTATACACAAGAAATATAGGGTTATACGTGAACATGATTTGTCATTCCCCTCTTGACACCACTCATTCTATGGGCCTGTTCTTTATTTATAGGCAAGAAGCATGCTGACATTTCAATATCCCTTCAGCTCAACAGTTCAGAGTACAGTCACAGCAAGAAAAGCAACACGTGTAACCATGAATAGCTGGAGATTCATTTCTTTGCATTTTCCAAGAATTTAATTTTAAATTGAAAGGTAAGCCACAATGCTAATTTTACAGGACTTTTGAAATGGGGAGGTAAAATTTTAGGATTAAAAAATAAAAGATGTATGAATAGTATTCATAAGATAATGAGACTGGAAAAATGGCATACAAAATTTCCTTTACATTTTAGTAGTAATTACAGGAGACAAGAGATGCTGTCCTGTCATGCAACATAGTGTTTTACTTCGTTTAGTTCTGGGCTTTGATTGCATTACTAGGGCCAAAAGTTAATCTTAGCTTATTTCTATGAATTACGTCTCTGTTACTGACAGAAACAGGAATGATCATGTATACACAACACAAATTGTGTATACATGATGCAAATGTATGACAAAAATAAAGTTCATGCTATTGTAATTAGAAGGATTAGAAGGAAAAAAAGTATTAATTGAATTAGGCTTCAGCTAATTTCATTAACATGCCAGGGCACTGTGATCATGAGCACATTAGAAATATCTTAACAGTGATGATTTTCATGCCCTATTTAAATATATTTTTTGTCATACATTAGGAAATTATGAAAATTCATAGTTGTCCCCTGAAAGTTTTGACCTGGTAATGATGCAGAATGAATACAATACTTCTGCCAGTAGAAGACTAAGAATGTCAGAGTATTTCAGAGTAAATAAGATGGAGATTACATCTTGCAAATACAAGATATTTTGGTATTATTAAGTTGGCAAGTACCTTTGCACTCAGGCAAGAAATCACTTCCCAGGGAGAATAGGAAGTGTAATCAGGCCTGTCAGGAAGTGTAATCAGGCCTGTACATTTTCAGAAGCCTTGAACAAATTAAAAAAAAAATAAAATAATCAGAATGGAAACATTCAAGCATATAACTTCTCCAGTTGTTAACAGACCAGGTATAATGCTAGCATATGTGAACCTGTCTAGCACTAAGCAGTCACTTTTTTTCAGTAAGATATTTTTCATCACGAAACAAAAGTCCTACTAGATTCCAAAATCTGTGGTTTAACCAAAATTATGTGAATATTATTGGGCTTCAGTTGCTAAAAACTTGCAAGCTGAAGAATTAATAACCAGACTTCAGTTGCCACTGTGCAGTAATGAGGCTGGAACGTGACCTGCACACCTAACCAGCCATGAATAAAAAAGAAAAAGCTCAAGACTCACTTACAACAGCTGTCAAACTGAGGCATTTTCTGTAGTGCTAATCCGAAGATGGATGAGCCCTAGTGCTGCAGCAGTATATCAACATTCAGCCAGTGTGAGCACCAGAGTAAAACAAGACGCAGTTTACTCCAAAAGTTCTCAATGTATGTTTTTCTTTTGCTTTGAACATTTCTAATGTTTTGCCCTGGGACTGGATGATAAACCCGTATTAATCCCCTTGGAAGATTGTATTTACTCTGATTGTGTGACATCAGACCAAGGTTTTATTGGCATATTTTACATTATCCTTTTGTACATCTTTGCATTCCTTTCTCAGTCTTAAATCATTGCTTTGCCAATAGTAATTGGGTATGCCAGAACTATCAACAGTAGAAAATTCCTTATGTGGCTGCACAGATGAAATGCAGAGAAGAGAGTAACCCAAGCCTACCTCCTTTATATGCACCTCTCCAATCTGAGCAAAACAGAGGGTGGTCTATGTAGATTTCATAGATATTTCTAGATTATTTCATAGAATTCTAGATTAAAAACTGTGCTTATATTTTCAATTAAATCAGAACATCTCTCTTGTTTTCTCTCATCTTGAAGGAAGTCTGGAATTGTTTGTCCAGGTAGAAATTTGGGGCATGATCACATCATAAATTTACAGAATATATAGCTGCGTTAGAACACTGACGGTTTTGTGGAATAAAGTTGTCTCTGAGAGAGGCTGCTTCAGGGCTGATAGGTTGTTTCTGGCTCCAGCACAGTCCTGAACACATGGCTTTTGTAAAAGCATTCCAGAAACTTCTTCTGACACTCTCTTCCTTATTTTCCAGACCATTGAACTCTTACTGATCGGGAATTGAACACTGTAGAGATCCTTTAAACAACTTCTTGCATTTAGACAGCATCAGGAGGAGGGGAGTTCACAGTAGATATAAAAGATTTTTTTCTTTGAAGCAGTTCCTGAATTGATAAAGTTATCCTGAGATATGCATTTAGGGAATTTTGTCCATAAAAACAATTTATTTAGTCAATGAGAACAACCAGAAAGAGTGTAGAAAGCACAGATGAGTGTGTCTGGAATTCTTTTTCCCCTACTAATTCCTGGATGCCCCTTCCTGTCCTTGAAAACAAAAAAAAAAATGTGTAAATTGGAATGAGGCCTTTTTTCGGAGAGAGGAGGATCAGCCCATACCTCCTCCCATGGTGTAAAATCCCAGGAAATTCTACCCAGGTTTTTCTCTGCCTTTCATGCTTTCCACATTCCTAAAGCTTTTTGTTCAGCAGCCCCTTGAAGAATGTGGCATTTCCTTTGAGCTAATGAAATTGCAACAAGCAGCTGTAGGATTTGGACTGAATGAGCTGTTTCTCTGAGGAAATAGTGTAGTTTCTTTCTGGGCAAGGGAATAAACATTGCAAAGAATAAACAGTGTGAGTTGCTGTAGTCTGAGGAAGGCAGAGGTTTGGGGCAGACTTGAAGAGTTGCAATATATTGGCATTGGGGAAGAGTAGGGGTGACATAAAATGCTACAGAAAAGAAGATGTGAGGGAAGTCTAAAAATGTTTGAAAATGATACCTTAGGGAAAATCTGAGTTGCTTATTTTCAGCTGAGAACTGTTGTGTACAGATCTCAGAAACCAGCTAGTGCAAAGCTCTGATTCTAGATGTGAGTTTGCTGTGAGAAATTTTCCATCCATATCAGGATTTTGCCAACAGTATCTTGTAAAAATGCTGCTTCATCAGTCCAGACCTCACTGGGAGATGCAGACAAGGCAGGGTCACCTGCAGCAGGTGACACAGGAACACGTCCAGGTAGGTGTTGAATGTCTCCAGAGAGGGAGACTCCATGATCTCCCCTGGGCAGCCTGTCCCAGTGCTCTGCCACCCTCAGTGTAGAGAAGTTCTTCCTCATGTTGAGGTGGAACTTCTTGTGTTTTAGTTTATTACCACTGCTCCTCGTCCTGTCACTGAGCACCACCAAAAAGAGTCTGACACCATCCACTTCCACAACTGAGACAGAGGAAATTTGATTCCTGTTGCATCACCACATTATAAACTTTAACTTTGTATTGTTTTAATCCTAAGAATCTTTTTCATTTGAATGATGCAATCCTATGATCATACTCGGTGAATACGGAAAAAAATGCTGAACCCAATGAATGTGTATGTGTGTATGCAAAGTAATGAGGTAAAAAAATTAGGATAAGGTGCTAATAAAACTCAACATTTAAGAATTTAGCAAGAGGTCATTGACATCAAAACCACCAGATTGCTTTGTAGTAGCAATGTATGAATAACACGAATCTATTTCTGGGAGTCAGAAAAAGGAATAGTTCTGAAACTCAATTTTTCATCTATCTAAATAGTACAGGTATGTTCTTGGGAGTTGTCAGCTCAGAAACTACAGTTCTTTAAATCAGTATGTTTAACTGGAGTGCACAACTCCAAAAAACCTACCAAAATATATTCTTGCAAGCATGAGTGTGAAATACCTAAACCCCATAGCTGATGTCAAGTCTTAAGCCTCTTTAAAGCCAGTATGGAGGTCCTGATGATGAGGATGCTTGCCATCTATTCCTGTATGGACATTTGGTGATCAGAATAAGGGTTGTGGTATAAAATTGAAAAAGACAAGAATGATACTATCATGTAGGATTATTTTTCTTTTCCCATTAATTGGTACTGAGGAATGCAGGTCCTCCCATCCTATCAGATAAACTGAAAAATAAATGTCTGAGTAACGCTGTCTTGCATCATGTTTGGCTGTCTGGCTTAAAATAAGCAGGTGTCATCCAAAATTTTTCAAGGGTCCAAGCCAACTACTCAAAGCTATCAAATTGTTTTTTCACTCAACTTTTAATAAAAGCAAAATTGTTTAAGAAGTTGTGAGTTGATGAATATATGACTGAAACATAATGTCTGGAACAGATCAAAGTAATTTATTTTTAAAGTTGGAAACTCATTCTATTTGTCATAGTCTATTTTGAAATTTTTAAAACTTCCACATTAGAAAAGTGTTTTTCCATTAGCAAACACACATTAATGCATCTAGACTGTTACAACCTCATTAATATTAAACTTTGCGGCACTGAATTAGTAATTATCATGCAAATATTTAATTGCAAAATTAGTTGCTGGATATTAATGTCGCTTTGTGAACACTTCTGGTAAGTGTGAACTCTGTCAGTGTTCAAAACAAGAAAAACATGACAGAATGCCTGAGTGCTCACAGGTGGTAACTGGGGAGGAAAAAAAACAAACCCAAACCAACCAACCAAACACATGCACACCTTCAAAAAAAGAAAAAACACCAAAACCAGGAGACTGCAAATTTTTTTATTGAACTGTGAAGATTCTCTGCCTGTATGGCATATATATTTCCAGTGAAAGGCAGTTTACATGCACTTAAGGACAGAAGAACAGGAAAAAAAGAAACAAATTAGAGCTCCTCATCCTTTAGCCCATTTTAGTACTGTGAGAAACTCGTAAATTTACTGCAATCGACAAATTTATGACCCTGTTTGACCTTTTGAAAATTCTTTAGCACTCTGTTTGCTGTCTTCTTTAAGTTTTTCCCTTGTCAGCTCTTTGCACTGAAGTGCAAAATGCAGCAGAAAAGCTGGACTCCCCTCCTGGGGTTAGGATTGTATATTCTTAGGTATTGGACTCACATGTGTCCGATGTGATAATACTTCTTACATCATGCCATTGCTAGCTCACATTAGCACAACATCAACACTATCCACTGATAACTCTCTGGTTATAGAGCAAACATGAACTTCAGGACTTAAACCTGAATCCATTTGGCTCTGACAGCCTCTCATTCTAAGAAGTGTTTACCTTTGAACCAGCTATTTTCCCTATTTTCTCACTTTCTTCTACTTTCTTATTCTCTCTCATCATGAAGACAGTAGAAACAAATATATTTATTACCCCATAAATGATAAGGCTAAAAAGGAGAATAATACTGTAAGAAGATGTTTATTAAGAGGACAGGAGAGGAAAGGGTGCTTTTAGTCCACAGAAGTTGTAAAACAGCAAAAGTAACTGAAATTATTTGTAAAAATAATTTTTAAAACTATAAGGATCTCACTCTGAATAGGTTTTCCCCCTTTGGCTGCCAATTTTCAGTCTTTTGAAATTACTGGATTTGCTGCTTTCATGCAGAGATCCTTCTCATTTTTTGAGAGCAGTCCCAAAATCCCTAGATTTGCAGAAAGGTGATTTTACAGTGTTTCAATAAGAAAAGTATCCATTCAAGGAAACCAATAGTCTTCTATTTCAATTATCTTCATTCATCACAAAACCACCTACTTTTAGTTTGCCATCATGCTCATATGCTGGAAGCCACAAGTAGTTGTAACAATGCAAGGAGAACCCTCACTTAGCTGGAGACATTTCAGGAAACCTGCAGGCTCCCGATATGTCATTCTCCAGCTACGCTAAAACCCCTTGGATCAGCTGAACACAAATGGAGATCAAATTATCAGATCTTGGCCCTCACCAAAGTCAGCTTCCTATACTGGCTATATCACTAACGTCATTGGTCTATTGAACGAGACCCTTGTTATTTTTACTCAGAACAAAAATAATGTTGTCATGTCCAAAGGCTACATTTTCCCCTTTGAAAATACTCTTTTTCATCCTTTGCATTTTTAAAAAATCTTTTGTCTCTATTTTTTTGTGGTCTGAGGCTCCTGTATCTCAGCCAAACACTGATACATTCATTGCAGGCTTCAGCTGCTTTGCAGAACCTGAATAGACATTGAGGCTACATGGGCGACTTCAATTAAAGACTTCCATAGAGCTGATATTTTTTGTTGAAAAACAGTGTCTTTTTGCAGGGCCAAACAAAGTGGCAATTCCAAGGATGCAAATCAGAACAAAATACTTATAAAATAATAACTGCCAAGGCAACTAATTGTAGGCATTGAGCAGAGAGTACAAAGACCCATTTACCCAGTTGTTTCCTTCTTTTACTCTACTATTGTGAAATTACAAGTATCTATGTTACAGCAAAGATGCATATGATTAAGTAGAATTTCAGTGAGAAATTTCCAGATTTTTATAACTAAATTGCAGACTTTTTGAGACAATGAAGTTTATTTTCTTGGAGAAGGGTAGCTATGAAAATATACAAAAGCCTTTTTATTCCTACGCACATGTATGAAGCAGAGATTCTCAGTGAAGTACAAGAATGCAATTCTTTTTCCTTCACCCTGCTTGTAAGACACAAATTTGTTGTACTTCATGAAATGCTTTAGAGCAACATATGCCACATGCTGATGCTTTACCATCAACTACCTGAGACTACAGCAAGTGCTTTCCTTCTTTTTTTTTCATTTTTTTTAAATAAAACTTTTGCAACTTGCATCTATATGTACTTTTTCTTCTCCTTTCATTTCTTTTTGATAAATTCCATCTGTTTATTTCCGGAAAAGTAAAAGAGGATCTTGGTTCCTTGACTTTCTGGAGAGAATTTCCCACATAGCTTCAATACCTTCTGCACTTCAAATTATTTGATCCAATTCTCCCCTCGTCTTTGTTTCCTTCTTCCCCTGGGCCCAGCAACCCAGCAGCAGAAATCGTTTTGTGTGTATGTGTGTGTTTGTGTATTCCAATCTGAGCCAAATTATTGTGAATTACTCTGTCTGGCCTAGGCTATTATTAGACTGGCCAGCAACTGTGGCTCTTTTGATTATTTCAACAGCTGGTTTTGTTGCTTTACTAAAGATGCAAAAACACAGCTCTCTCCTCCCCCTAGAAACTGCTTACCCAGATAAAGGGCTGTGTCAGGATCTGTTCCAGGACTGCTAAGGTAGATCTGCTATTGCTGCTCAGAAGCACTCTGTCAGAGCCCCCATCTATCTCCCACAGACTTGTTAAAGCCTCCCTCCCCGCTAGGTACCTCCATTATTTACACACCTTTATCAGGTATCAAACCAGTGATGTGTTGTTGCATTTGGCAAAAAACCCTAAAGCTGTTTATCACTTGAAAATACCAACATAAACTAGAAGTGAGGCACAGCTCACAGACCGAGCATGGATGAATGCATCTGGCAAGCACTCACTAGGAAAGAATTGCTTGCAAGAAATGGAAGCATTTAAAATCTAAAACATCCCTCTAAGCTTGAATGCTTGTGGTGTTCCCCAGGGGTCTGTATTGGAACCAGTGCTGTTGAACATCAGCGACATGGACAGTGGCACTGAGTGCACCCTGAGCAGTTTGCTGATGACTCCAGGCTGGAGGGAAGGGATGGCATCCAGAGGGACCCGGACAGGCTTGAGACATGGGCCTGTGCAAACCTCATGAAGTTCAACAAGGCCAAGCAAGGTCCTGCAATCTCAAGCAGAAGTATGGGATGGGGAGAGAATGGATCAAGACTACCCTTTGGGAGAAGGACTTCAGGGTGTTAGTGGATGAGAAACTTGACATGTCTCATCAGTGTGTGCTTGCATGCCAGAAAGCCAACTCTCTGCTGGGCTGCACCAAAAGCAGCATGGCCAGCAGGTCAAGGGAGGTGATTCTCCCTCTCTGCTCTGGTGAGATCCCACCTGGAGTACTGCATCTAGCTCTGGGGTCCTCAGCACCAGAGAAAGATGCAGACCTGTTAGAGCAGGTGCAGAGCAGGGCCCAAAGATGACCCAAACACTGAAACACCTCTCCTATGAAGACAGGCAGAGAGAGTTAGGGTTGTTCAGCACGATGAAGAGAAGGCTCTGGGGAAACCTCACTGCAGCCTTCTAGTACTTTATGGAGGCTTACGAAAAGGAAGGAGAGGGAATTTTTACTTGGGTAAATAGTGACAGGACAAGGAATGGCTTTCAGCTGAAAGAGGGTAGGTTTCAATCAGATATTAAGATGAAATTCTTTACTGTGAGACTGGTGAGGCACTGGAACAAGTTGTCCAGAGAGGCTGTCAATGCGCCACACCTGGAAGCATTAAAGGCCAGGCCGGATGGAGCTCTGAGTAGCTCAATCTGGGGAAAGGTGTCCCTGCCCATGGCAGACAGGTTGTTACTGGATGATTTCTAAGGTCCATTCCAACACAAACCGTTTTATGGTTGTATGACTGGTACACTGGCAGTGTGAGCATACCTACACATAACATACCTTAAAGAATTCTATCTACTGGTAAGCAACCCCCTTTTGGAGGAATTGAGCTTTTTTTTTTTTTTCCAACTAAAATTTCAGAAATATGATTCAAGTATTTCATTGAATGCTGTGAAATTTTCTTGTTTCAGGTAGTACCGTTTGGAATTTGTTTCCACTACTCTCTACTGTAATATATTGGATATTGCTACCTGAAATTTGTATCCACATATGAATTGTATCTTAGTTTGATCTCTTCCTTTCTTTTGAATCCATCTTCAAACAGTTACAGGCATTCCTTGAATGTCTCCTCTAGGCCTAAAATTCAGTCACTGTCCCAAGTGCATTTCCTGCTGGCAGAGCTGAATATATGGCCAAATGGTTGCTTCAGGGACTTAACCACTTTCTATATAATTTAGTTATTACACTTTCATTTTTAAGTTGGACTTTCCCTGTGAATGCTAGGGAACGATTGTCAGTATTAAATACTCATGATCCTTCTATACTGTGTTATTTGATATTTTGGGGAATGTTTTCTTAGTCATAGCTGGAACTACTCCATTCAGCATGGTTTTCTTAGGCCTAAGATCTGTCCAGATGTATTTTTCAGTTTTATATGCTTAGGAGCCTCTGTGTTAATTTCATCAACAGCAACAAAAGAAGGTTTAATCCAATTTTCAGGCTCTCTGAATTTGTGCTGTGTTCTATGGTATATTTCTGATTTTTCTTTCCTTGGTAATTTTACATGATACTAAGCTCCCCCCCCCGCCATGACATTAGTGAAACATAGTATAAAAAGGAGATGTTCAGGAAGTGGAAAATGGATGGTCCTTGTCATTCTTTGTGGTTAATAGAGATTAGGAGCTGAATACAGGTGCTGCATTTTGGCTCCACAGTGGAAAACCAGAATACAAACATCACATACTGTTTGTTTTACATGGGAGCGTCTCTTGTCTCTCACACATGCACATATCAGCAACTTCCCTCCCTTTTGCTGTCCTTCCTCATACTTTATGCATTGGAACTTAGTTTTCTGTTGGTTTTGATGCAGGTGAGGCTTTGTGGCACAGCCGTATAGCACACGTGTGGCAGCAGTGCTCCACTGAAGAACTTTGTATCCCCTCTAGATCATGCACAAGGCATACTGATTCTGCACTGAAATTCATAAGGTGAGTTCCTTGGACTACCATGCAATCTATCCATGCAGAGGTCATCCAAAGCATGAGGCTTTTGAAAATACATACCTGTAGTGGAACGTTTGATTTATGTTATACAGTCCAGCTGTACATCCAGTTCTATGCCTGGCCTTACATCCTTTTGTAGTATAAAGGCTTATGTCCTTCAAAGTGCAACTATTATAACACAAGTGGGAAAAAAGCCTCTGTTGAGGAAACAATGATTGTGAAGTCAAGAACTGAATCACTAAGAAATGCAGACAATCATTTGTATTCGTACATTATCAAATATTTTTCAGTTTTGTGATGGCAGATTTTTTTTTAATCTGTATGATCTGCTTTATTCACTGTGCAGCATAGATGGTGCTTACTGTCAGCACAGATACTGCTCAACGTGAGGATTACGTACTGTTTTGTTGTATCTTCCTGCTCTAATTTGTGGTCACATAATTTATTGATTTACTGTACCTTGTTCTATTGCTCTGAAGGTGAATATAACTTCAAGTTTTTTAGTAGTACCTGAAGTGGAGTAACATGTAAAAACATTTACGATTTGGTTTTACAATTACCACATGAAAAAGCAATATAATTTCCATTTTAGATACAAGTAACTGAGGCCCGGGGGGGGGGGAGGGGGGAAGAAAATTAGAGTTAAAACTACACAGGTGTCTGACTTGAAATGTGGCCATATTTTTCATATCACTTCAGCGCTGTAAGTGTGTACCTCACCGGTTTCAAGTAGGTCCTAAGATGACCTCTCCTTAAGTAGTTCAAACCACCGTCAAGAACCTCAGGCCAAGACACACATCCAGCTGGCGGGGAGCCACGGCCGCCGTCGGTCGGACTCCCGCCTGCCCCCAGCCCTCGGCCGGCAGCGGGGCAGCACTGCCGCGCCCGCAATCTCCGCTGCTCCCCGCGCTCCCGGCCGCCCGCAGGAACTGCCCTTCTCACCTCACACAACCACAGAATTGTTAGGGTTGGGAGGGATCTCTGGAGATCATTAAGTCCAACCCTCTGCCAAAGCAGGGTCACCTACAGCAGGTGACACAGGAATGCGTCTAGGTGGGTTTTGAATGTCTCCAGAGAGGGAGACTCCACGACCACTCTAGGCAGCCTGTTCCAGAGCCCGGCCACCGTCAACATTCCTCATGTTAAGGTGCAACTGGTTGTGTTTTAGTTTATGGCCGCTGCTCCTCGTCCTGACGCTGGGCATCACGCTCTTGGCACCTCCCTGCCCTCGTCGTGAGGCGAGGCAGAGCTCGCACCCGCTCGCCGCAAGCCCCTTCTTCCCCTTAGCAGGAGGCCGCCCGAGCTCACCCCACCCCGCTCGGTGCCGGCAGTGGCCGCCCCGGCCAGGCCCGGCCCCACAAGGTTCCCGCGGCCGCGGAGCTGCTGCCCGGCGGCCGCCGCCAGGTACCTCCCCCCGCCGCCGCCTCCTCCGCCCCCTTTTGTGGCGGTGCCAGGCGGCCGCCGGGTTTCCTGCTGACGCCGGAGAGCCGTGGATGGGCAGGAAAGGCCGCCTCTACTCCCGCCTCGCCCCGCTCGCCCGGCCGGCAGAGGCGCGGAGCGGTGTCCGGGAGCAGTGCGGCGGAGAGGGCGCAGGTGCGGGGCGGGCCCGGGGGCTGGGCGGCCGCGCCGGGGAGAGCGCATCGGTCATGGCAGCCCCCGCTTCCTAAATGCTGCCGGCCGCCCCTCCGCCGCCGATGGCCGAAGCCTGGAGGCTGGAGGAGGACGAGGAGGAGCTGCGGGAGCTCGGCAGGAGGCACCGGAGGGTCGCGCTGAGCTCGGCGGCAGGTGAGGGGCTGGGGCGCGGCGGGCCGTGGCGTCGCTTGCTTTGAGTTGGCCCTGGCCCGCTCCCTGGGTATGGATTCCTGTCGGGGGCTGGGCGGTGTTGGCGCTGCCGCCCCGAGGTGTGGCGGCCCCGGCGGCCTCGCCCGAGGGCAGCTCGGCTCAGCTCAGGTGCATCCGAGCCCAAGCGTGTGCCCGCGGGCCGGCCTCCCGAGGCGCAGCCCCAGAGCTGCTCCTGCTTCTGCTCCGAGCTGATCATGGAGTCACAGTGTGGTTTCAGTTGGAAGGGGGCCTTGAAGATGCTCTAGTTCCAACCTCCCTGCCATGGGCAGGGACACCTTCAAACTAGACCAGGTTGCTCAGAGCCTGGCCTTGAGCCCTTCCAGGGATGGACCATCTACAGCTGCTGTGGGCAACCTGTTCAGTGTCTCGCCACACTGATGCTAACCTGGGCACGTGCTGGCCACCGCAGACACGTCCAGGTGCATAGGCTGCCCTAACAGGAAATTAAATGCCCATTTTCTTCAAAGTACCAAGGTGGAGGAAGCTCTAGATATCAACATTGTTTACATGTAGCCATTTCTATGTAGGTATGGACAGCAGGCCCTGGCAGACAGAAGGCAAGAATTAGTGCATACAAGAAGGCATGGAGCTTGGGAGTCAGCAGATTGATATGTATTTATAGAAAGACCTGGAGGTCATAGCAAGCTTTTATTTGACATGATGAACTCCAGTGGATGCTGGCAGCTGTTGAAAGTATTTAATTCAGACTTCATTGTTAATTGAGGGGCAAAGTGCATGTCACTTTTCTGTAGTCATCGAGATGAGAACGCAGCATTTGTTTTTCTGTCAGTGTAAACTCCTCTCCAGAATGAATCATTTTCCTAAAGTCTATTTCCAGGTAAAATCTCAGATACACTGCATAGTTTAAATTAAATTCTAAATAATCCAATTTTTAACAATTAGGATTCAGCATTCAGCACCTTCTACAATTTGGGTGGTTTTGCATCCATTTCAGTAATAAGAAATTGAGTGTCCCTTTGTAGATGACCGAGACACAGCAACTTGAGGGATCACAGCGGAAAACTTGGAACAAGCAGGCCCTGTGGCTTCCAGTGACCCAAGTTATGTCACTGCCTATCTGGACAGGTGCAGGATTAGCAGGACCCTATTGAGACCATTGTGGTTTGGAATGTGTGCGGGGTTTCACCTTGCCTGGGGTAGAGTGCAAAAAAACCCCAGTGTTGGTTCCTGTATGGTTTCCACAATAGTTCATGCTGCTGGTCATGGTACCTGTTTTCTAAAGGTGTTTCTTTTGGAGGTTTTTACTAGCGGAAAACACAGAGTTGGTTCTGCAGTTTATAAATGTATACAACCTTTGCCGCCTTCTTGTGGAACAAAGCTTGTTCCCAGAGTTTGTCTTTGGCACAATGCAATAATCAGTAATAAAAGGCTCGTGTTATTTTTTCAGTTTTTATTCGTGTTTTGTCCTGGCAACCACCCTTTGAAATGGGCCCGGCACTTTATGTTTACCTTACTAGTGTAAAATATGTGTGAATGAATAACATCCTGCTTTAGCTCTCTCGCCTTCTTTCCATCTGTTTGCAAGACTGCACAGTGGGAAAACAGCACAAGGACTCCTAACAGAGTATTCTGAAGGCATCCGTGAAGAATATCATCCAAGGTGGATGAGTTTGCTGTTCTTCCCTTACTTGACCTTTATTTACATACTTTTATTTACAAACCTATTGAAAATAAAGTGGGTTTTTTTCCGCATGTAATGTGCGGTTACACTGCCAGGATGGTAATATAAATAGGTGTTAAATAAGCCTGCTAGATATTTTTTGTAGGGTTAAAGCAACGTAGTTACACCTCAGCAGACTGCCAATTTAAGCATTTCAGTCTGTTAAACTAATTGTGAATGCAAGCAACTTCAAATTTCTGGTATATTCAGCTTCTGCATGAAAATGCATAAGGGCAGTTGATCATCTTTGTCCTGCATGTGCAAGGCACGTATGCCAAGTGGTACTCGAAAGGTGAAAGTTCACAAATGCTTCTGACTTACTAAACTCTCAGGCATGTAATTAGCCCTGTTTTGTTGGAGAACCAGAGCACAGGAGGCTCTGGAACGAAGAAGTAGTATTTTCCCTTGAAGCTAGTCGCAGCTGTAATATACCTCTGCCTCATGTAGAATGAAGCCAGCTAAACTAATCTAACAGCTTGCTGCTGCTCTAGAGGTGTGATCTCCCTTGTGGATGTGCACTTCTCTCTCTTGAGTGTCAGCTCTGCTGCTTGTCCAGCCTGCCGGTGAGTGTCGTTGTGTCTTGGTGGCAGCCTGGGCTGATCTACTGGGTGGCTGCTGAGGCCTCTCTTGGAGCCTTGTGCTTGCTAGAACCTGCACCAACCTGTTCTGATGCGTTGCCCAAGCAGTGGGGTATTTTTCTAGCTCTCTTCAGTGGATGGGAGCCTGCTGATTCAGCTCGCTGGAATGGTTTTGCACAGCTTGGGATGAATGTTGAAGCTGGCACAAGGGAAAGAGTAGAAATATGCAGCTGGAGGGAGGTAAGAGGCTATGTCAGCCAGAAGTTGGTTTGGCTTAGGTTGCTGTGAAACTTCAGCCTGAGAGCCGTTCGACTTACTCATGGGTTTTTTTATTTGGTTCACTAGGGGTTGACATGTTTGGGTTTTTTGCTGGATTGGGTTGGGGGCCTTTTTGCTGGTTTAATGAGCCGAAGATGCCTACTTAAGCACTAGACAAGCGCCAGAGCTGATGGTAAAGCGGGCATTGAAAACTTGGGGAGGTGAGCAGATGAGATGGGCAGAATCAATATTATCCATGGGTTAGTTGTAGATGGCCCAGGTGACTTGTCTGACTGCCTGTTTTTACCACACTGCATGTCATGATTCCATGTCATGGAATTATCTTCTCTGAATTCAAGAAGGCTTTTTATTTAGCATGTTCTGGAAAACCCGTGAGAGATATTAAGTCGAGCAATTTGAGATTCTTCTAATGAAATGGTTTTTTGAGAAAATGCTGATTGAATGATTTTTTTGTTTTAATATGTATTGGTTTGTAAGTGATAGGAGAACTACGATACATTCTTTAAAAATTGAGAAGAATAAAAGTAGCTTCATAGGTTCATTAAAACTGAATCATATGGTCACCTGTGGTGGGAAAGGAAGCCAGGCTTGTTGGAAACCTTTAGAGTTTTTTACTGCAATTAAATAAGTAAAATAATGTGATCAGTTTCTACCTCCCTTGTTGCATATTTCTGTCACATACATTATTGTTCTGAAAAGTAATTGAGACCACAGGATGTTTACTGGATTTCTTTGTTTATAATGTTAGTATTTTTATTTAGTTGGGTTTTAATAAAGTGGAAACAAAAAGTTCAAAACAAACCAGAACAACAACAACAACAAACCCCATTAAAATCCTATTTTTCCATAGACTTCCAGGCTCTCTCCAGGCTATCTTTGAGCCTTAATCTAGTGTACTTTCCTGTTTTCACTAGCTTTTTATTCTGTGACTACTGACTAAAATAAGCAGACTTGCAGGAAAGTTTATAGCAAATATAGTAAATTTTAGTTATGAACTGCATTGGTTAATTATATGCCCTTGCTGCTGCATTAGGGCTGAGTTCCCCAGTATTCTGAAATTATCTAAAGCACACAAGACATTTTTAACATATTCAGTATCTGTATTATTTCACTTTGAATTCTGGTCAGTGTTCCGTGAGAAAGTATAGCCCCTTATGGATGTGGCAGATGTTTATTTACTTAAAAATAAAATGAGATTGCAAAATATAGAAGCCATTAATCAAATTTATTTCAGTTGATAATGAAGATCTATTGTGATTTGTATTTTAATGTGTAGTTAAACTACACGTGGTCAATAGTACAAGGAAAGGCTTTGATTTAATTTAATGTTGCTCTGTTTTACTTATCACAAATGCTTGTCTGTGGTTTGTTCCAACACAAATTTTGCATATGAGCTTTGCTATGCTGATTAAAACATTTCTGGGTTGTGTTTTGTTGTAGGATTTTTTTTTCCCCTCTACCTCTATTTCCATCTCTCTATAGTATTTCAGATGTTTCCTGGAACCTCTTCAACTCTAGTGGGCAATTTTAGGTTATGAGTGAAATCATCTATTTTTGGTTTGTTGACTGACTGAGTGCTTTGGGGTTTTTTTTGCCAAAACAAGATCTGGTTCAGAGTTGAATCAATTCTTTCCGCTCCCACAACTCCCACATCAAACTGGTGCTGACTTGTTTTGAAGCTGAGAACAATGAGCTGTGTCCAATATAACAAATTAGGGTTGAATATTTCACTGCTCAGCATGCTGGGAGGTTATGGGGGTACATTTGTATAGTGTGTCTGGTGAAATTCAGTGAACATTAATTTGCAGGCATCATGGATTTTTAACTGATAAATGAAGAATTTAGTACAAGAGTGCTCAGCAGTTGTTTTCATGTTAATGCAAAAATAAGTGTTTGACCTTAAGAAGTAAAGAGTAAGATGGTCTGAAATTCTTCACAAAATTCTTAAGTCTGAGACTGTTTCAGCAACGATGTCCTTTACGATTCATGGATCATAATAAGAACAGCTCAACTTTAGTCCTTCCCAAGAGGCACCAGTGACCCTGGAGCAGAGAGAAAGCATGATTAGGAAAAGGGTAATTCTAAGAGTTTGTTGCTTAATTAAATCTTATATTTCAGAAGTGGAAAGATCTGCATCTTGCAGAACAGATGTCAGCATTGTTCAGCTGGAAACTTCTTTGCATGGTTGTGTCCTTCAGTGCTGATCTGAAAATTGTTCAGCTTGTCCCACACTAAGTGTATCCATTTATCCTCTTTTATTCAGAGAATTAAAAAAAAATCCCTATAGAGCAGATCACCTGTCTTAAATAAATTCATATAGTCTATCTGTGATCTGCTACTCTGTCCATGTGTATTTGGGAAGCCCTTAAAGAAAGGGCTGACAGGAGCATTGGGGGGGGAGGGGCGTGTGCCACTATTAATTTTATTTATTTATTTGTTTAATTATTTATTTATTTAATCAGTTGGCTCACAAGCAGTAGAGTTGATTGCCAGCTGAGCATCTCTTCCCTCTTCCTCCTGGCATTCAGTCTGTTTTGTTTTGGTAGTCCTAATGCAAACTCAGAGACTTCAGTTTTAGTAACTGCTTGAGGCACCACCGCAGTAAAATATTTAAAATCTAAAGAGCACAAATAAGGTAATTCTTCTGTAATAATCTCTGACTGGTGCTGGTATGTTGTATCGTGTAAGTATTAAAAGGATTACCTGATAAGCATTTTCCATATCTCAGTGAAGTTAGTGCACACATTTCCACTGTATTTCAGTCTTTAACTGTAGCTTACTTGAGGTAAATATGAATACTAACTAAAGCTTTTCTGGAAGTTGAATAACATAGCCTTTACATGGAAATTCCCCAACATCGAAATTCGAGTGTCCTGTCAGTGACAAGAAGAAAACCAGCTAGCAGTTACTTGGCCAAGAGTGTAGACTAAACCCCAAAGAATGTTGTGTCCTCCGAAGAAACAACCCTTCTAAAAATGAAGGCTGCTCTAAGGAAAATAACTGAATAAATTCAGATAGTCAACAGTGTGATTTCCTAGCCAAGGAAACTGTAGAAGGACAACTGATAAGTATCATTACTAAGTGATGAAATGGGCTTTCTCATTTAGGTTATAGCTGAAGCAAGGCATGGAAATGTATCGTTGCTTAAGGAGAGGCAGTTTGTAGCCAGAGAATGACCGGCTGAGTTATGATTGCCCAAAGATCATGCTGTTACCTGTGTTGAAAGCAATAATTTCCTGTCAAGGCAACAAATGATAAGTCAGGGTTGTTGCATAAAGAATGGGGATAGACATCAAAGGGCAAAATGAGTCATAACCTCATTTTACCAAAGTGGTTGTTGTTTACGGATGGGAAAAAATTAATATTTGTAAATAAATTTGTCAATATTTGCTTTTGACCGTGTAGCCTTTGTTGTCCTGAAATGATTTCTTTCACATGATGTTCAAGAGACCAATCCACACACAAGAGTCAAGGTATTTGATTTATTCACAGTGCAGCACAGAAAGGGATGCTGGTGGCAAATCCACAAAGCTGGCACACAGATTGTCAAACCTTTTCACTATTTATACGTTTTAGCAAGCGAAGGCATTAATGTTTGTTGGCTTATAAGTTACATAGTTCTCTCATTAATTAGTATTCTATTTCTATTGGTTAAATTACTCTCGTTTCTTATGCTAATTAGTCCATATGCTCGATCTTCTTTGGAGTAGATGGGTTTCTTGAGTCAGTGGCTGTGAGTGGTCGTGATCTCCCCCTGCCAGAATTACCTTTTACCTAGTTAACATGTTGGATTGGTGAGTTGGCTTGCTTTGTTCCTCCTAATCTGGTTCCTGCTGGCCTCATCTTGGACATTCTGCCAAGTGTCCTTGCAGTCTATCAGTTCAGCATTCCATTGTGATTCCGTTTCTCAAGTTTTGTACTCGTAAGTTTCCCATTTTTTTTTTCTTTCTCTACAGCTGCAGTCACTGAGGCAAGTTAAGCTGCAATTACTGAGACGTTAAATATAATTTATCTGTTTGGAAGCCATACATCACCTAGATTTAAAATCTGTAAACAACAGAGCAGTGGTGTTGACTCTCTCTCCGTTAAAAGTTGGTGTCGTTCTGTGTGTGTTGTTTCAGTCAGAATCTCATACAATATGTGCCATATGAAATTCTCTTTTTACAGCACTAAAGTAATTTGACATAAACTTCCTTGCTTGATGCTTATTATCTATAATTAAATGCAGCACTTTACATTTAGCATTGTTTAGTTTCTTTGCTTTGATGATTTTGTGTTTGTGACCATGGAAGTGCTGGCTGGAAGGGAGCTCTGGGGTCACCTCAGAGCTGGACAGAGTCACCTCCAGTCCAGCCTCCTTTTTGAAAGCAGGCCTGTTGCTAAGGCTAGATCCATCCATCCTTCTTCTGGCTGCATCTTGGAAGGTCATCCAAAAGAGGGGGATCCAAAAGAGGATCGTCGAAAAGAGGTAACCTGCTTCAGTCCTGCACTAACTCCTAATGAAAGAATTTTTACTCACTTTCAACCCGAACCTTCCAAGGCACAGTTACGACGATGCCCACTGCAATATTGTCACTAAAACCAGGAAGAGTTTGCATTTGGGATCTTTGTTGCTACCCTACAGGTAGCTGTGTGCTGTGGTTAAATAGCTCCTTTGTCACCTTTTTTCTGGAGTAAAGAAGTCCCACCTCTTCAGTCTTCTCACAGTCCTGCCTTCCTTATTCAGGTTCTCAATCTATACAAAAAGTGTAGTGGAAGCCTCGTTTTCATTGCTGCCCAAGATTTTTACTCTGCTCTTGAAAAACAGTATGAACCAAAGATACTGAACCGTTTCAACAACAGATTTGGGAACACAACATATCATCTGTTGATCTGTGGTTTGTACTTGGCAAGTATCCTTCCCTTCAGTGAAGGACAAAAATAAGTTTTGCAGGAAAGCATAGAGTTAGTGGTTGATGGCACATGCCAAGGAAATTTCCTTTTTTTTCCCTCAACTTTGTATGAATTTTGAAAGACACAGGATTTTATGTCTATCAGTATTTTTAAATTGACCATCTGATGTAGTGCTGTTACACTAATTGCGCTTCAGGTGGTGTTGTAAATCTGTAGGGATTTATATGGATTGCATGTGTTATTCTAAAAACAGCAGTTTGACATTCTGACGTGAGAATTTAGAATCTTCTGACAAAAGTTAATAGAATTCTAAATAAGATGCTTCAAAGATGAACTTCACTGTTTTGTGAAGTCTTGCATGTGTTACAAATCAAATCTATCCCTGCTTTCTATGGCTGTATTTGGGTGCAGCCTGAATGGCTTCATTACAGCAAGGCTCAAAATGTTCAGTCTGTAGTAGAAGCTGAATGCAACAGGTTTTACTGTTCATTTCCTTTCCTACTGCTTTTTTTTTTCCCTAAACTCTTTAAGAGATCATAGTACTTATTTTGTGTGTGTGTTACTACCTCAGTCAGCTTGTTTAGGCTTTTGGAGAAAATGTCATTGGATCAGAACATGCTGAAGATTTCAAATGATTGACATTGTCACTCCTATAACTAAGGTCACACCCTCAGCCTTTCAGAGCTGTGATAGTAGCTCATATGTGTCCCAGAGAACAAAGTGAAAAAACCCAGAATTGTATCATTATCATGCCCTTAGGAACATCGTACTGGGTCAGACAAAAGGTTCATCCCCTCAGGTAACCTGTATCTTACAATTGCCTACAAAGGTCTTCAGGTAAGTATGCAAGAAACACCTCCTAGGTTTCAATTTTTACATTCAAGAGAGATTCCTTCCCCTCTGCAGTCAATTTCTTAGCAACTTCTTGGAGGCTGCATGTAAAAGGCCTTGCTAAATCGTTGCCAGTGGATTTATCTTTCACAAATTCAATTCTGGTTTTGAACCCACTTAGACTTTTGGTCTTCAAATCCTGCATGATAGTAAGGAACATGATTGTTCTTTATAAGAAATCAGTTACTACCTTTTACCTGCCTTGGTTGGTATCTTTACTGGGTATTCACTGGTTCTTGAATTGTGATGATAAATTTCTAATCTATATTCTGCTTTTTAATATAGTCTTGAGCATGGTGATTTACTTCCTTATAACTTAGGAAGAACGGTGCTTGAAAATTTACCTACAAAGGGATTTCTGATCCATGTTCCTTCTAGACAGAATATTGTATGCATAAGAGAGGCCTTTTGATTTTTTCTTCAGTTATAGCATTTTGATTTTACTTACAGGAGATAAGCTAGAATTAATATAACTTGTTTTCTCAAGGTGATAAACTTGTATTCAGCATGCATTCCTTCTTGCATTAAAACCTGAGTGCTCAGTATCACAGATCTGTTCATGAAAATTGATTCAGGTTGTGCACATCTGTGCTAAATCATTTAAAAGAATTTTAAATGGTGTTGGCTCATGCTAGTGGAGCGATGGGACATAAATGTCTAGAAACAAGCTCAGAATTTTGATAACTTTCTCATAATAAATTGCTCCATCAGTGTGCTATATTCATTTTATAACTGCATTGTAAATTTAGGTACAGAAACTAATAGAAATGTGGGACTTGGGATCAAAGTAGAAGTTTTAAAAGAAGTCTCTCTCCTTCTGCAGCATGGTGAGGTGCCACAGTTTAACTGATGGCAAATACTGTAAGCTTTGTCGTTTTTCTCTAGGCTGGCCAATCTTTGCAAGTATGTCTGACTTAACACCCAGTGAACTGCAGACTGGGATGATGAAGTTCACCTGAGGCTGGACATGTGCTGTATTCTACCACGGCCATTGTTTCAGCAGGTCAAGACAGTGCTTGAAAGAGTGTCAGTACCAGCATGGAACACATATCACTGAACGATGAGATGAGATAATGCTGTAGACCTCACATATTCAGCACTCATGGGCCTAACTTCACGATGACGAAATCTCTTTTCTCTGTGCTGGTGTGCAAAGCTTGCTGTAGATCACCAATATCATCTCTGGGAAAGGCATGGTAGCAGCTGCACATCGGGCACACTTCATTTCTCTAATTACTGTCCACTGGTTTGATGCTGGTGGTTCCATTATCAAGAATTACTTAACTGAGGTGTGTCTTTATGGTATTTTGGCACCATAGCGATGTAGAAGTACTTATTAGTGTATTTACAGAGACTGGATGCCTCTGACAGGATCTGTAGGCCTTTTTGGTGAGTGCACAGAAGTGGGGAGAGATCTAGCAGCACATGGGAGGAGAGGTATTTCTCCAAGGTGCCAAAGAATTGCAGCCGTTTCTGCCAGCATTACAAGAGTGCCCAGAAACCCTGGGCTTATCTGTGGTAAATACAGGATTCTTTGTTTTGAGGGTTTTTGGATACTTATAGCTTTGCCATCCTTTTGCTTGGTCATTTTAAGTTGCCATATGATTTTTGAAGCCTCTCACTGAAAAGTATGGAAGCTGCTTTGTGTTACCATGAATACCAACTGAATGGATGGATTTGTATTTAGAAGACTGATGACAAGATGCACTAGCCCCATGTCAAGGCTAAAAGCAGCTAAAAAATTACTTTTGTAATAGCTGCTTTTTCTACTGTGTGTTTTTGAGAGGTTGGAAGGAGAAGGAAGTACAATTGCCAGACATTTGAAAAAAATGGGTGAGAAAGCTCTGTGAAATACTGTAATTTCTCAGGAGCCCAGAAGTAGGTGCAATCAGCTTTGTCTACAGTACAAGGGCCACATGTGAAGAATGAAAGGTGTATGTATATGAGTGGTTGTTTAAAAGGCATTTCTTAGAATTGTGACTTACAGCTTTCTTTTTGTACACAGAGAGAACTCAGTGCTTGTATATGTTTTGTAAATAGCATTGAATTCAACCATTTTTTCATTTTTTAAGTGAAAAATAATAAACCAACCTGTGTGTTGTGAACCATGAACCATAACTTATTTTTGCTCTGCATGCTTGAACTTGCTACCAAGTGGTATAAAAGCCCAGTGCTTTTATAAAACCCCAGGAAGTGTTGCTTGCCTCTCTTTCATCACAGCTGGTGGTGTTTCTATTGTGTGGCTTGCTGTTTCCTTGTTGTCCCTCTCTGTTTTTCCCTCCTGTCTTCCCTCTTTGTACAACATTGTTATTTTCTGGTTTGGAGCTTGGAAGGATATGTTTCACATAGGTTAGGCAAGTGGACCTGTGCTAAGAAGGTAATGGCACTGGTGTCCAGTGGCTGCATCTTTCTGTCCTTGTCAAAGTCACTGAGGACCTGTGGGCTTCCTCAGTAATCCTCTCCTGTTTGGCACTCTTACCGATTAGTCAGGACTTCTAATGTGCTCCCACTGTTTGAATTGGCCTTCCATTTCAAATTCCTGTCTCAAGTTGTAGTAAGACACTAATTTAGTGTTGGTCAGATGAGTCTGCACACCTTTGTTTTCCCATGGACACAAGAGATGTGGCTACAGAGGGATCAGATGGACTGCACAGATGGGCCTTCTGCATGAAGTGAAATCATGGTGCAAGGAATCCAGCTGTAGAGAGGGACTCCTGGTCAGGCTGGTCCTTCAGGACCAAAGGGCACGCGTATGCAGATTTACAGGCACACGTTAGGCCAGTAATGAAGGACTCTGAGGTACCTTGAAGGGGATTTGGTAGTTGTTTAACACTTACCTTGGAGTAGATGTGGATAAACTCATCACACACCTCAGTAAACTGGCTTCAGAATGCCAGGTGACTCACATCTTAAAAGATTGGATGCTGGTCACTACATTATTTAATAATATGGATTAAAACATTATTTGCTTCAATAATAGGGAAGTGCTGGGCTTCCTGTTCTGTGGAATACTAGCTTAGAGTTGCACAACTTTTAAGTGTGTACTCAAAGCTAGTGGATGAGGGTTGTCTCAGGTTGCAACAATTTGTTCGTATATGACAACATATGATTAAACAAATCAATTTTTTGCACCTTCACATTAATCCCTTTTATGATGTTTCTAGATCTTGTAGTCTTTGACGATAAAAGTGCAAGAGACCATTTTGAGAGCAATCCATTTTATGGTATGCATGCAATGCACGTGAGAAGCGATTGCTACATTCAGTTTCTCAGATTTTTTTCTGTGTTGGGCAGAATTACCAATGACGATGGAGGAAAAATATTTTGTTAGTAGGCTAATTTCAAATGCACTTCCCTAGAAAATTAGTACTTGTTAACAAAATCATTGAGGTTTAAGACTGTTCTCATTAGGTGTCTTAATGTGAACTTGGTAAACAGCTTGGGGATTCTTTTGTCATAAATAGTGACAAAGGACCACAAAATACTCTGAGAACAAGGTATTGAGTATTTCAGTAGTATCGTAAGAGAAATAAATACTGTTATTTGTCTGGTATGTTTCTTCTTTTTTTAGAGTTGTTAGGTTTTTTATGGTTGAGTGTTTTACAATCCTTTATTTTAATATGTAATTTTCTTTCTCTCTGTGTTGGTTCATCCCCCCAGCCTCCCAGTTTCTCCCAAAGTGCAGACTTATGCACACACTTACACTCACTATAATGTCTGATTTCTAAAGTGGAAGCAATATCACCTTTATTCTGTCAGTGACTTCACAGGATGAAATAAGAGAAAAAGAAAGGAATTCTCTTGATTGTTTTAAAGCTGAATTAGTTTCCCATGATACAGAAGTGGGAATATCTTCTGAATTGCTATTTAACACTTTATTGTGAATCCATGTGTCACTCACATTGAATATGACTTAACTTCTAAATGATTAATGCATAAGATTATACTGGAAACTTTCATTGTCGAGGTTTGCCATCTCAAGAGGAAAAACATATTGTTTCAGATTAGCAAATTCGGAAAACTTAATCTGGATTATATCAGTTGCTTAGAGCATGATGCTAGCAATGCTGAGTTTGTGGGTTCAATCCCTGTATGGGCCATTCACTTCAGAATTGGACTCAGTCCTTGTTGTCCCTTCCAACTCAGAATATGGGACAAGATTGTTGGGTTGGCAAGGCGGAAGGGAAGGGTGAAATTTTCAGTGTTTTACATCCCAGAATAAATGTTCTTCCTATAGAGCATAATAGATGGAGAGTCTGTCTTTTGAAACTAAGGTAGGGTGTGACTTCTCAAAAATGCTAAATGATTATCTGAATTGCATACAACGAAGGGTCTTTCTACAACACCTAGTTTTGTACTGTATAATCAAAGGAAATTGTTTAAATGGTGGAAATTATATCCCCTGCAGTCATAGCCTCTAATTATCCTCTCTGTGGCCAGGAATGCACATGTTTAGGAAACTGTTGTTCAACAGAAAGAGAATCCAAAACAAATGCCCTGTGGAAAACTTAAAGAAAATGGTTCTTTTTGTTATCTTTAGAAAGCCTTTTATCATTGTTATCTTACAATCCTTCCATAGCAGTATTTCTCTGCACATCTTCAGTCTCCTAGCATGGAAGGTGCCCCTAATTTGTGTGCTAAGGGGCATGTTGTGACAGGTAAGTGTACCTATGCACAGGTGTTCAAAGCTGGAGGCTCTTTTGGTGCTGGATGTGCTGGTCCTCAAGCAGGGCAAACCCCTGAGGAGCAAAATAATTGAATGAATTTGATTCTTGCATGTGGTGTATGAATGTTTATAAAATGGTCTGTTAATACAGTGTCAGAAGCACGAGCTTATTCACACATGTCCAACTACTGCATTTATTGCACGCTGTGTGTCAGTACCCTGTGGCAGGCAGACATAGGTAAGACTGAGCTCTGTGATCTAGCTGAGAAATATGCAGAACCATGCTAAATCTCTGATTTGGGAAGAAAAAGATAATACAGTGCTCTTGAAAGATAATTTCTTTTTACTGGCAATGCTAGCAACATCAGAGAGATGTTTTTCAGAAATGTAGATCTAACATTTCTGGAATGCCTAGAGAAGAACATATTTTGTGGTTATAAATCTTTTGTCTATCAAAAAGTTGAGTCAATTAGTATTTTCCTCATGAAAGTATCAAAAAAATTAAGTAGTAGGGCTTGTCCAGAGTATCTCCTGCTGTGATTTTGGTGGTGTGCAGATACCTATGTCTGCTTGTACCGAAAGTACATAATCTAAAAATTATTGCACTGGTCAGCTGGGAGATCTAGCATGAAGATGTGGAGATTTGTACTTTCAGGGGTTACTAATTTCTTGAAAAAAGAGCTTTAGAATCAACTGTATCCTAAATTTCCTTCTTAAGCAACTGTGGTAGAAGGCACAAGTGTGATAACATGTATATGCTGGGTGTATTTGATTGCTTGTATACTTTGTTTGTCATCTATGGATGGAGAACAAGCCTGGTTCCCCGTGCTGAGTTTGCTCCAGTTTCTTGCAGCATGAACCTTTTTGAGAAGTGATGAGAGCTTTCACAGTCTTTCTTTTCTCTTTTGTTTCTGCATCAGCCCCCTCTTAGGCTGGCACATATGTTCGCACTGATGCGTGCACGCTTTTGCTGTTGCAATGCAGGAGTAACAGAGGAGCAAGAATGAGGGAGTGGAAATTCGGAGTCACAAAAACAAATCAACAGTAAATGTAGCACTGGCAAATGTGACCCCTGCTGTCCAGTAAATTCCTTTTTTCACTTATATGTTGTACAAGTGCACAAAAGGATTTAAAGGTGATCATAATTTATTTTTAATCTCTTTAGCAAGTCAAAGAATATAGTCTTTGGATAATTGTATGCTTTATGGTTAGTAGGTTTCAAAGTTAAATATTCAGCTGCAGAGGTTCAGTGTGTTCTCAGGTATTTATTGGGGTCTGCCTCCAGTCATACTTAAGAGTGGGGGGAAAAAAGCATAACTCCAGGAATAAAAAACTGCAGGAATGTTTTGTGCTCGCAGACTCACTGTTTAGCATTAGAACTGACAGACTTGTATCATTTCATGGGGGGGAGGGGGCAGAATTATAATGTTGGTTTTTCCCCTGCAATGTACTTCTCTGGAATTCAACAGCATACTGTAGAACTTAAAGCAAGTATAAAAACTGTCTGTGTTTGCAATTATAAACTTTGAGTGTGTCCTGGTTTTATGGCCTTTTGTAGTAAAGGGAAAGCTGTACATAAACTAAATTTAAAAAGTTTCTTCCAGACCTCTCATTAATCCCTCCATGAGCTTTCTGCCTATTAAACAACTGATAAGGGACTCTACTGTTAAAATACGAAAATACATAAACAAATGTTCGGTTTTATGGGTTTTGTTGTATAGCTGTTCCTAATAAAATGGACAAAATTTGTAGTAGATTCTATACAGTGTAATCAGTTTGCACTGTTCTGACTCCTTACTTGAGAGTGCTGAAAAGAAGGAAGAGTTGCTGTGAGCCACTGTGTGCCTTAACAGGACAGAAGACAAAAAAGTGACAGTATCAGTGGAAGTTACTGCTTGTCTCAGTGCGAATAAATCAATTAACATTGCACAAATGCAGGATCTTTTGCCCAAATGCACGATGTTTTACCCAAATGCAGATCTTTTACCCAGAAAATGTGCACTGAGTTTGAGTGAGGGCCCTATTTACATTAATAATTTGAAATAGAAATTTGGGGCTCTTGATCTAATGCAGATGCATGACAGGGACTGTTGCACTGTTTAGCTGTGATCACCTGGGTCTAGGTGCATGTTACTGAAATAGTGGTAGGAGCCATCACATTTCTGCGTGGTGTCTTGCAAAGCTGCTGCATCAGTCTTAGGGTCTGGGTTTGCTAAGGCGCGGAAGTTTCCAAAGCTCGTTGGGGATTGATGCATTCAGATCAGGGCAGGTTATGTAGCCTCTTGCAACAGTTGCTTATTCCGAGAGTACAAGTGCTCTGTGTATTTTGGTGTTGCCATCCTTGCTTAAGAGCCCACAGTTCCTGTTACTTGGTTTATCTAGAGGTTGTTACAGTAGTATCCCATGCTGTCTTCCATTGTGAAACTGCTGCTGTGCCATCGGGGGCTAAAAACTATGGAGATGCAGACAGCTGTTTGCTCTAACTACATGTCTTCCTGAAGAGTGTTACAATGTTCTGCCTCCTCTGCTGACTGCTCAATTCAAGAGCCATAATTAAGCTGGAAAATACAATATTTCCCAGAAATGGGAATGGTATTTGCCCCCATTTGCTCCTTTCAGCTTTTAAAGATCAGGCTGGGGAATGGGACTAAGAGCAGGAAGTTACCAACCTTGGGAGGTAATTGCATTGTGAAGGTTTCTCAGTAGCTTTGCAGTTTTGATGCAGCAGAATGTGTGTTAACTTTCCACTCATTTTTCAACAGCATTTTCTGTTTATACTTAAATTTTTTTCTAGTGAGAGCACACTTTTCAGTTGAAGTCACTCTTAGCAACAAGATACTTTGAAGAAACTTGCAAAATAAACAGAGAAAAACAATGACTGTTTCGTGTGAGTTGCCTTTTTGCTTTTCTGTGCTTGTCTTCCAGAGACAAGAATTACTGCCTTAGAAGGTATTGTTTTCTGCATTGGTGGTCTTTTTGGCAAAAACTTCAGTTATTCCCACTTTGTAGAGCAACTGAAATAATGTTGATTCAATTATTTTTCTCCTGATGGTTATGTTTTCCTTGAGAAGAAAAACTGTTCTATCGTATTAAAACAAACAACAAAAGAGGATGCTTTTCCCATGCTTGGAGGGTAAGAGAATCACCAGTCAAAGAAACTTGAGCCTTTCTAAAAGCAACTGGAACATGGAATTTCTGTCTGCTGCTCAACCTTTGAATGCTGAAAAAAGGCATACGGTGTCTATGCTATTGATGAAATACACGCAGCACGAGTTTATTTAAAAACTCTAGATTTGCCAAACAACTGTGGTATGAACAGCAGATCTTTGTGCCCTGATGTTATCTTTGATTCTTCTTCAGTGCTTAGAACTTGGCGACAGTCTTCACAACCTCAGCCAGAAG
This sequence comes from Cephalopterus ornatus, assembly GCA_013396775.1. Lineage (NCBI taxonomy): Eukaryota > Metazoa > Chordata > Aves > Passeriformes > Cotingidae > Cephalopterus > Cephalopterus ornatus. The sequence continues at coordinate 8,681 of VZRE01007092.1, read as the reverse complement.
TCTCTGACTTCTTCCACCTCATCTGTTCCACCTGCTAGCTCCTTGACTTCTTGCACTTTATTCTGCTGCTGAACAAGGATAATATATTTCTCCTGTGATGGCTGTATTTGCATAAGGGCAACAAAGGTTTTGTAAATAGTAGATGTTAATATGAAGAGGAGAAAATCTTTAAGTATGATCTGCGGGAGCTTGGAGTATGGTCAGCTCTTATGTATTGAGAGAATGCAGGTGTCTGGCTATGCAAATTGTGGATTGGAGGGCACACAGAAAGAACTTCATTAACCAAAACTCAGAACTTCACAATCCAGTCCTGTAGCTTGTGAGTACTAGCTGCCTAGGAATTCCTAGCCTATTTTACTACAGCTACATACACAGTAAGGAATTCTATTGCTTTTAGCAACAGAAGGATAGGGAATACTTTCTATTGTCTGACTGTCCTGTTCATTGTGCATGCTAGTCCAGCAACATCCAGTGTTTGCTCTAATCTAACGTGGTTTTGACTTCCAGAGTTTAGAATTCAAGGGTATACTGTATTCTGCTAAAAAGACATCATGTCCCATAATGTTTTATAAGAATTTATGTCTTTAATATAGAGGAAAATCTGTAGTTCAGGATTTAATGTTCAGATCTTTGCAACTATACGGTCTTCGTGATTATTTCTGTTAGATTATGAAAAGATCTCTCAGTTGTTGAAGTAGCATGTATAGAGAAAAGAGAATCAGCTGTGGGTGAGCACTTTTGAGACTCAACTTTTGCAAGTCAAGAATTTGCCTATGGAATGGAGAGACAAGATCTGCATGTGTGTGTATTTAAGTGTAACATAGATGTGTCTATGTATTAAAAAAAAAAAAAATTCCTGTTTCTTCTAGGCTTTCATATTCTAGAGATTCTGGAGGTGTGTGTCATTACTTGGTGCTTGTACCTAATGCCAAAACAGCATCTAGAATTGCAATATTTACAGAATCACAGAATCAATTAGATTGGAAAAGACCATAGAGATCGAGTCCAACCTCTGACCAAACACCACCATGTCAACTAGACCCAAGACCATCACAATTAGTGTCATGTCCAGTCTTTCCTAAAACGCCTCCAGGGATGGTGACTCCACCACCTAATTGACTCCAAGCACCTAACTGAAAGATTCAGCTCTTTGAGTGTCTTCTTACACTTGATATTAAAACAAATTTAAAAGATTCAGTTCACAATAACCTTAAACAGGTGCAGGTTTTTTCCTCACCAAGCTTAGCAGTAAATAAAATGTGTAAAAACAAATGTAATATTTAAATGTTGAAACAGAAATAAAAACAAAAGGGAAAGGGGAATTGCATTGATTTCCTGAATGAGCAGGTTGCAGCAGTGGTGGATCTGCTGACTGGACAAGGTCTGGGGGGAGAGCTCCCAGGAGCCGTGCTTGCATGTGCACTGACCCTGTTGCTTCCTTCCCACTGGTTTATTCACATGATCTTTTTAGAAGTGGGAAGACTTTGTCTGAATACAGTTAGATTGTGGCTGCCTACCAAACGGGGAACACTGATAACAAGCAAGAGATGGCAAGCACATTTCAGTAGTAAGTCCTGTCCCATTTTTTTCATTACTCCCAGGTAAGGAGTTACATGGTAAGGATGGAAGGGGCCTTTCTGTATGTGTTTGAACAACTGTTGCCACAACTGTCGTTTGAGCTATATCAGAGCTATACCATGCTGTTTCTAGCTACCAGAGTTGCACATGGTGCAATAAAATGGAGATTGCTGTGGGTCAGAAAGCACAATAAGTTATATGCTGTGGGGCTATGACGGCTCAATAGGAGCACCTCTGGATGGAAGAAGCATTAGATACTTTTAAGCTCTGTTGACATGCAATAATTTTTTACCACTTTCATGAAAACAATCAAATGAGCACTTAAAGCTTGAAGAGGAAAATATTTCTTTTATACATGAGCTAAAACTGCACAAATGAATGTGTGCTATCAAAAGAACAAATTTTATTTCAAATGCAGAGCTTTAAGGTTGAAAATACAATATGTGAACATGAACATTTTTTTAGGAAGACTCTTCTCTGTAGATAGGCTTTTCAGTGAAGTGTTTACTAGCACGTGAAAAACAGCTTTCTGTTTAAAATACACACAGTTAAAATTAGAAGCAAAATTACCATGGGCAGTGGAGTTTATATGTAGCCATAAGAATTTCCTCCTACTTGCATAGTGGATTTTTCTATAATAAAAGTTTAAACTCCCCTCTAATTTTAGAATATATGTATTTTAGATGAACAGCAATCTTAATTCTTTCAGGTAGTTGAAAAGTCATGCAGTAAGAGATATTCTGGACTTCCAATATAACAGATAATATGTGAATTCTAATGTCATTATTTTGTAATGCTTGCATGGTAATCTTAACTCTTAGGAGTATTTTATACTTTCTTTGCATATTGAAGCTTTTTATTTGTGCAATTAAGCTACTTAAAATACAGGATAAACAAAATCCTTTCTAAAAACACAGAAAGATTCAGTATCTGGAACCCCCAGAAACTGAAGAGTTAATGGTGGGGCTGCACTGGATTCACTGTATTTGCAGATGTTGCTGCAACCAACTGCTGATTTTTCTCCCATCCTGTCAGGGAACTCTGCCAGCTGTGATTCATGGAATGATTTTTTTGCGTTGAGTAATCTGTGGTTTTTCTTTTTTCCTCTTTCCTCTCCCTTATTTTTACCCTAAACTAAAGCCCTATTCATTTCAGCTAAAGGGAGGGGAGGCATCCAAATCATTAATACAAAACATTAAATACACTGTGTTTTGAGCGGAGGAATTTTACCTAACATTAAACTTGCAGTAATTTTACTTGGTTTTAGTCAGACTATTCCAGTGTGGAAAAACAGTTTCAGAACAGAATCAGCTTTTGGTTTTGCTAGTCATAGGGTTTTACAGTTCTTGTAAGACTTCTGTACTAGTATTGCTAAAGAACATCCAACTTCTGTGCTGATATTATGCCTCCTTTCTCACAGATCGCTCAGAAAGAAATAAACCAGACTGCCGCTCTTCAGGGTAAGAACCATATTTCTGTACTTATTCTTCCCTTCTTTTTCTTTTTTTTTTTCCCTCTTATTTTTTTTTCCTTTTATGGGATGACCTAGGAAATTGGCCAGAAAAATAAAAGTGCCATTCTTCTACTTCTCTGTCTTGATAACAGTAATGCAATACCAAAATAATTTTGTGTTAAAGTTAATTGTTTTATATTCCTTATGGGCAATTTTCCAAGAAATTAACAGGACTTACTACATTGTAGTTGTATGTACTTAAAATCCAAAGGCTTGTATATGTATCATGCACAGGGTTGTTTGGTAAAGTTGTGGTTTAAAACAAAAAGCCCTCGTGACTTTTGCTTCTTTGAACTATTTGCTTCTGTAGCAAGGAAAATAATTCTTGGTTCAGTCAAGAATAGCAACACTATTATTTATTCCATTAACTCTGATCCCATCATACCTAAGGTTTCAAAACTGAGAGAAGCAAATGAAAGAGTGTTAAACAAAACACGAACACATACACACAAACATTTTGTGTTTATTTAGAATTTTCATCAGCAGTTGTCATGGACTTCTAAGCTATTGATTTGTGAGGCCATATTTTCCCTTAAGCTTCTGAATATTCTGTAGTTCTTTGGATCCTCTCATTTTTTAAAAAATCCCTTTCTCTCCTGCCACATTTTCAAACTCTCAATTCTCCACTGGGGAATGGGATCTCATGCGTATCATGTGGTGGATAACGGGATTTTAATGAAGTGATAGAGCAGACCAGCTAACACTGGCTCTCCCACTCCTTTGTGAAAAGTCTTTCCAAGAAATGCTGCTTGTGTCCAGCCTTCTGACGTGACCTGACCTGTTCATTTGATTTTTACAGTCTAAATTTTTCTTTTTTATTAACAGTTTTACAGTACAGTGGGTTAGGTTTTATAGCTGGAAGAACAGTTGGAACTGTAACCTCTTCTTACAGCACAGTTGGTATATTGATCTACCGTGTGATGTGATGCAAGAGAGGATGCTCTTCCCTTCCCTCCCCTATCTGCCCAGCACTGTAGTTGATTCCAGCAGTATGTTTAAGCTGCAGGGGAGTATTGCCTTTGTCTTTGAATACTTACATCTACATAAAACCTCAATCACTGTATGTCCTGGTTTCTTTCTATGCTTAAAAGTACTTTACTTTTTTTCTTAAAATGATGCAGCTACATTCGACATGTTTGAACTTGTATTAGATCATGTCATGTTACAATAATGTCAAGTAAATCCAAATCATTATCAAAAGGAAATTTAATTTTATCAAAATGTTTAGTTTGTGGTTGAAACAGCTTTAATCTCTTCCCCTTTCTTCTGTCTGGCCCTTCTTGCCAGTACCTTTTTGGAGTGTATTTTAGAGCTTTGAATTTGGAACCAAAAGCAAAGTAAAACTCCCTACTTTTGTTGTGGAATTGCAATTTCAAGTGCCCTGACAATAAAACACTTCACTAAGTTGTCTGGGCTACAGACTCCAAATTCTCAGGTGGAAAGCATGGAGAAGTTAACAGTATATAATGTAAGTTGCTCATAATGTTGAGAAAAATGCAGTCTTTCATTCCTGTCAGTGGCACATGTGCTTTCTGACCATATCTATGTATCTTCTACCCACTTGTCGATCTCGCTGGCTATCCATGATAGCTCTGCTTTCCTGGATAAGCTACGAGGAAGAAGAGCCATTGTTTAAAGGGAAGTGTGGCTTTGGGCACGTCTCACTGCTGTTTCTATACAGGAACAGGAACAGCCTGCCTTACTTAGATTATGTACTCTGCTAATTGATACTGCTACATTCTGTGGTCCATCTGTCATTAGAGTTGGGAGCATAATTCTGTGGTGACAAAGTGCTGGGTGAGATTCTTATCCCTAGTCTGGCCATATCATACCTAGGAGAAGAGATTAAGCTGCATAAGACCAGATGTAAGAAAACTAAAGAGGGAAAACTAAATTGTAAAGTATGCAAGACTGAAATTGAAGTGCAAAGAACACTTCTTTTGTAACATGGACAGCATTTCAGAGTTGTTTGATTTCCACTGGGGACAGTTTTATGCCATTTTATGGTGAGCTACTACATTCATGACTTTCCTCTCTGGGAGCAGTTCATGACAAGTGAAAGAGAAAATACAATGGTTCAGAGGCATCTTGCCTGCTTTTTCCTTAAACTGTATGTTGTGGGATGCATGTCTAAAAAACACAACATACTGTCTTTCTCATGATCCAACGTGGAACCACCAACTCTTCCTCATGCATTGTAAGATTAAATTTTGGTCTGGAGTATGACCATCTTAGTAAAAAGATCACATGACATTATTTTTTGTGATTTTAAGGGTCTAAAGCTTGTCCTTTCCAACTTCTTGTTCTCATGTATTCTGTGCCTGTGTATTTCTAAACCTATTTCAAGCTTGTGCTTGAGTCTTTGCGTTATTAGGAACGAAGAGCTTGTGCAATGAAACAGAAACAGTTCTAAAACACAGCTTGGACATAGTTAATTTGCAGTGAAAACCATAAAAAACCCCCTATTCTAGACACAACAGTATATAAACGGTCATTTATATAGTTACTCCTTTTGTAGGAGTATGTTTATAGCATTATCAGGAACTCTGAAAAATATTCTGGGTTTGTTACTAGCCTATTAAATGTTTGTATGGGAGAAATGCTACAGAAAGGGAGAGCATTCTGAGTGGTCATGTGGTGATCTAGCATGGCACTGGGAAGAAATTTGGGGAGTGGATGAACCAAAGGCTGTAGATAATGGTTTAAAAGGAGGGAAACAGATACTGGGGGATACTTCCAAAATGTGTGCTATTACATCATCTTTTGCCTGTTTTGGCAATTGGCAACCATGCACCACTCAGGAGAGTTTAGATAAAGCAAGGAGTAGCAGAAAAGGACCTGGGGATATCTGTTTCGTGCCCTGCTCTGTGTTGGGTTTTTTATTAAATATTAGCACATTATTAAGATCAAAACAGATGTACCCTGAATACAAATAATACCTATCGCTATGTTAAATTTTTAGCAAGAGACATTTAGTTTCATGACCTAATATTACCCATTCTTCAATTGCTGTATTTCAGACAGTAAAAAAATGTATCTATACTGGCAACAGTGATCTGTAACTATAATTATTTCTTGATTTTACTGTCAGGTCACACAAGTACTGTTGGCTCTGATAGCTTCAGGTCATGCACTGCTGTAACACAGGTCAATTAGGTCAAAAGAAATAGATTCTTTATTCCTCTAAATGTTTTCTGACTGAAAATTATGATAGTAATAGAATTGAGGATTTCAGGTATCTACATATTTGCAGTTAATCCCTGAACATGAGTAAAGCTCATGGAAGAAACTGAATAAATTTTATTATGCTTTTTTTTTCCTTTCGAGTAAGGATTATGGATCAAAAAATCCTGAAACACGGTTTTGTAATATGATATAATTCATTTTAGTTGCCTTGACCTTGGAGATGAGAGGATGAAGGTAGCTAACCACTGCAACAGTTTTTTGAGAGATTTAGTAGGATATCAATCATTTGAAGTCAAGTAAGAGATTTTGATTTTTAGAATATCAGAGCCTACTGTGAAAAATAGGGAGGGGAATGAAAATAATTAGTTCATTTCTAGAAATAGATTCTAGATTTTACTGGCATATAGTCTGTCTGCTGACTGTAATGTGCTAAAGTTCTTTTACAGATGGTTGCCTTCATTTGATCGAACTAAATTGAGCTTTTTTATTTAAAATACATCAAATCAATTATACAAATAGACACAACTCTTCTTTTGTTCCTGTATAAAGAAGCACTTGAAGTGGCTGATCAAAGGGACTACAGATGCCTTTAGATCTGGTAAATTAAGTGATCATTTTTATGAATGGTATTCTGTATCTGATTTTTTAGTTGTTTGTTTAATGTAGCAGAATTCCATTAGTGAAAGATCTGCATTTCTATTTCCTCTGCTATATAATGTTGTTCTTGTGAAATTGTGTTTCATAAATATTAGAGTAACTGACTATATCTTAAGAATGTGTTTTCCCAGATCGTCTGTAAAGCCTGAAAGACACCCTTTAATTAAGATCTTAAGCCTTTAACAGAGCATGAAAGGAATCCTAAAGCACTGGCCTGAGAACAGTGGAACTGGCCTCACTATATAATTAAATGGACGCGCTTTTACAAATCAATATGGTATTGAGTTATTGAAAAAACAGTAACAGGACTTTCTATGTTATAATCATTATGGTCAGTCATTTAGTAATTCCATAGAATCATAGAATATCCTGAGTGGGAAAAGACCTGCGAGAATCATCCGAGTCCAACTACTGGCCCTGCAGAGGAGATGCCAAGAATCACACCGTGTGCCTGGGTGTATTGTGCAAATGCTTGAACTCTCTCAGACTTGATGCTGTGACCACTTCCCTGGGGATCCTGTTCCAGTGCCCAACCACCCTCTGGGTGAAGAACCTTTTCTTTAATATCAAACCTGACACAACTTCAGGCCATTCCCTCGGGTTCTGTCACTGGTCACCACAGAGAAGAGATCAGTGCCTGCCCTTTCTCTTCCTCTTACAAGGAAATTGTAGACTGCAATGAGGTCTCCCCTCAGTCTCCTC
>VZRE01007091.1:302613-480617 GCA_013396775.1 Cephalopterus ornatus | reverse complement strand
AACAGAAATTCCCAGTGTTGTGATTTACTCTCAGTGGTTTTGTCTGTCTTCATAAAAAGACCACTGGAGATGAAGTTCTCGAGAAGCAGATTGCCCAAAGAGAGATTCAGCATGAGCTCATCAAAAGGTCCACCTGAGAAACAGCATTATGCATCTAGTCTCGAAAGAAACTCAAGGTTATTCTGGTGCTAAAAGCCAATGTGTCATTCAACACAGCCAAGTGTCCTCTGAGGACCCCACTGGGAAATCAATAGAATTTTATGAGGTTAGCTGCAGCTTTTGTGTAAACACCATGACCTTTTATGATGGGAAACACAGTCTTTTGAGGTTTTTATGTAAAAACAGCATTGATTAGGTTTTCCTATGTCTTGTGTGGTTGAATTATTGGTGGCTGTTCAAAGTGTATCAGCTGCAGTTTGAAAGCTTTGAGGACCAACAGCAGAAAATGCTTTACTTAATTATTTAATTTTTTTTTGGCCATTAAACTAGAGATTTGGGGACCTTTAAGACACTGAGGTAATGAAATAGATTTTGTTTTATGGGAATTAATTCTTAGATAATTTACAACATAAAAATGCATCATTTCACATTCATTTTTATAATGTTCCAAACATGTACCAGGTAAAAAGCAGCTGGTGTAATTTCCAGACATTATGGCCAGTGCTTGATTTTTATTTTGAGTTGTTTTCCTTCCTTAAGGTCCAGGATCAGTTTCTCTTTTCTGGTGTTTATTTTTCATGAGAGGATTTCATTTATACTGCTCATCAAATCGCAACATGTACATTAAAGGTGACTCCAGTCTTCCCTTTGAGGGGGTGCAGTGTTTGGATTTGGCTGAGGAATTCGACTATATTTCAAATGCTTCGCAAAAAAATATGTATCTATGTGTGCATTGGCCTGAGATCTAATGGAATTCCAATTATCCCTCACCAATGTCCCTGGGTGTAACAAGAGGCCTTGCTGACTGTTTTGGGGAATCTCAGTCCTCCTCATCTCCTCTGTTAAAGGAGGGATTAGCTTCTCTCTCTGGACTGTGGTGGAAGGATAGAATGTGCCCAGTTTTTTGCTGGGGAAAACCTGCTTTTCGAGTACCTGCAGTTATGACTGACCTTTGCATGATCTTTCCAAGATTTTCCAAGACATTCCAAGACTCGCAAGCTAAAGCCTATGGTTATTTCTGTCCATATAGTCAATAACAGTTACCTGTGATTCCCAGTGCTGATGAGGCAAAATGCTATATTTAAAACCAGACACTTTTTAAATGGCGGAAATAACAATGAAAACATTGGAAAATTTCACAACCGCTTCAGGAAATGCTTGTGACCCAGGTCGTGGTTATGGTTACACTTCAGCTGGGAAAAAAATATTCCTAAAAAAACAACACCGGTGTTCATATAGCATGAAATAAAACTCACTAAACATCCTTACCCATCCAGTCCAAAGTAAAGCTGCTCCTGGCTGACAGCAGCAGCTCAGAGAAATAAAATTTTATGGACTGTAAATAAATTCAGTGAAACATTCCTAATGTAAAGGTTATATATTTCTCCCCACTAGCCCCTTATTAAAGGTGGGATAGTCAAAGTCTGTACCCAACCATCTCACTCCTCATCAAAGTGGCTTTTTAATTATACCCCAGACCACCGAGTAAAAACATATCTGCAGAAATCCTGAGGGAATTTTTTTCCCTTAAGAACAGTTTCAGAATTTTTTTTTCCCAAGTTTTATCTGATTATTTAGTTAAAAAATTGGAAACCGAACCTTTTATTTATCCACTGTACAGAATTTGCAGCTGCTGGACGAGCCAGCTTCCCTGTGCTGCCCTAGGGGTAACCTCAGCTCTGACCTGCAGGGACCACCCTTACCAGAGGCGAGTGGTGAGCCGAATTCTGCTGCTGCTCCCCTGGCCTCTTCCCTGGGCAGAAACCAGTGTTTTATGAGATAGTTGCACAGCACTGAGAGACAAAGCCGGGGCCACCACGTAAATCCTGACTCTGGCCACAAAGGTGGAAAACCAGCACTTTATCACCAAGCCACCTAAGTCCTCGGTGTGATTTCCAGTGATTTAAGAACAAGCATAAAAGTCTACAGGCCAAATTCTTCCCCAGGTCTGAGCCCAGCAGGCTCACTGCCTCAGCTTTTCTCCCCTCCAAGGTGCTGCAAGGAGTTTGAGCCAGCGGAGAATCTGATGGACTTTATTTCTTTCCATTTATCCCACAGAGTTCTCCTTTGCCCGAGAGATTAATTTCTTCTCTGCTTTAAAAAATCCACTTACCTGTCAAACTTTCCCTCCAGTTATACCACAGAACTGAAACAACATTTTAAAAACCTCAGCATAAGATCCCGTGCTGTTGAATAATTTAGACATTTAGAAGCTGGTTAATTTTTAGGATCTTAGCAAAACCATACATGGTTGCTTTAAATAGCAATGAAAGGCTGATTCAAGCCATTAAATTTTATGTTGTGTGTAATGTTGTAATTGATGTCAAGCCTTTCTCTTATTCTTCACACTGACATTGGGCAGTCTCCTAAATGCTTAAAGTGCAGTTACAAGAGTCCAGACTAAGTAAAGTAGCAAGAAATGTATGGCAGATACGGGAATTTATTGCTAAGAACAGAAAGGTTCAAGTGTTAAATAATTAAACGTGAGCCAAATTTTGCCAGTTTCTTTCTCATCTATTTATTTTGGGGGATAATTGGGTGCATTAAGTATTTTGCTGCAACCCGTTTCTTCTGTGTGTGCATATAAAACTTTATTACCCTTGTAAAGAGCATGCTGTGAATTCTGATGCTTCTGTGTGTTTGGGAGCGCGTAATTATTCTCTTTGCAGGAAAACACTTTTACCTACATCCTAAACTGAACAAACTGGCTTCCAAAGCAGCAGCTGCTTGAAAGCATGTGCTTGGCTTCGAGCATCCCTGAGGAAGAAATGCAAATTCAGCTCCAAATTGAATAAGAAGGCTTCTCTCCTTCCAGCAGATTTCAGTACAGTGCTTTGCCTTACCTTTGCTATTTCCCTGATAATCCTTAAGCAGTTCAAGAAAACTGGTAATGATTTAAGGCCTTTATTCTAGCAACACTAAAATGAGCTGAGTAACCTCATTCATGCAAGAGCAATGCCTGAGGTCAGCAAGAGCAGTTCCATACAAAGATACAGAGATGCCACTGTCAAATGAGGAGAAAAATCAAGGGAATATGGAGAAGTTTCCCTTTGCTAGACCTTGTTGCTGTAGGGTTTGCTACACTCTTGCAAATTAAACAGAAACCATGCCTTGCCACAAGTCACATATTAAATCAAGCTGGGACCCTTCCCAGCAGGCAGTTTGCATAAGGCTACCCTGTTTTGAAGGATGAGGAGGTTTCCCAGCACAGAGATGTGTGGCTCTCAGAGATGGTCCCAGAGTGATGTAGGTTGCTGCTTCAGGGGTACCCAAGCCTGCTCTTCTGGTCATTGCATCCCAGAGATGCAGCGATCCAGTCCCCAGATTTGTATATAGCTGTGAAAAAAAAGAGTGAATAGAAGATAAAAGGTAGGAATGGTCTTTGTGCAGCTAGAGCATTGGTGTGAGATGCTAAAAGTGAGTGGGACTCAGACCTTGAACTGAGGGTGTTGTCTGTTTGTTCTCATGGTCTTCCCTCCCTGCAGGAGCAGAGATCAAGTTGATTTCCTAGATTTAATCCCCCTATGGACTGCAAACTGAGAAAAAAAGTGCAGCTGGCTTGCTGAAAGAGGAAGAGAACAACCTTTCAGTGATTACGGTGGGCATTTAATCCAAAATCTACCCTCCAAGGGGAAGATTCCTTTCATTTAATGGCCTATACCTCTAGATATATGAAAATGTCTGGAGAGGGAAAAAGGAGCAGTCTGGATGCAAAGCCACAAGCCTGCTTTCACAGATTATTTCCAATGCAGAGGTTCTCTCTTTCACCGTGAGACAAGAGCCTCTCCTGGAGGTGAGAAATTCATCTCACCTATCATCAGCTACCTAAAACACTGTCCTCCCACCTGGCAACTTCAATTCCCTTTACAGCCAATGGCACATCCAGAGGGCCAGTGGCAAGGCCTGCCCTATCCTGGGACATGTCAGAGGGGTTGTATCATCTTCTGGATATATATGTCAGCTCCTGTCCTGGAAGTTACAACAATCATTGCTGAGATACCAGACTAGTGTAGCACCATGTCTTTTATTTTAAATAAAAGAGTACACAATGTACAGACTCTGTCCTATGAATCCTTGCATGCAAGAAAAATCTTTGCATTGCAGCCAAGGGAGCTATTCTGAGAGAACTGGAGAACTCACATGAGTAGGGGATCTGTACAAGGAGGCCACATTCTGTCTTCTATCTTAGCCACACAGATCTGTCCATTTTAAATTGGTCCATATCATGACCTCGAACCTTGACACTAAAATGTGAGTTCCAGGCACTCCTGCCTACTGAAAAGAGAGGCCAATTATTTCTAATTGTGTTACTTGCCAGATTTCATCTCACTGCAAGAACTGCAGCTTGTGTTTCCTGGAATAGATTCTACTAATTTTCTTTTTATGCCAAAATAATTCACTCCTGATTCCATAATTCTTTTGCAGAATTAATAAATACCTATAGGCAGGATAGGGCAGCTTCTTCTTGAATAGCACAAAAATCCTAAAATGTCAAACCAGCAGGATGGTCACCTCTACAGATCTTTAATTTCACCCTAAGCAGATCTGATTTGTTGAAGGAAGTAACAGTTTACACATTGCAAAAATAAATGGTGCAGCAGGCACTCATACACAGTAGGAGGTGTGAAAAATGGAGAGGAAGGGGGAAAGGAGACTGATGGAAACAATCAGCTAATGCAGAATGAAAGCCTTTCTCTCTCTCCAAGTGGAACTAATAGGAACATCAAATATGTTAAACTAAAACAGAAACATGAAAATGTTTTCCACTTTTTATTTAAGAACCTTTTATTTTCAGAAGTGGTCACACATATTTGTTGGAAGGAAAAGAACCCAAAAGTTTTCCTCTAAGCACAAATGGTTTCAAATGCCTGATTTTGAAAAATTATTTTTGTTCACCTGTGTATCACATGCGTCAGCTTAGACGAAGAGCCTTGAGGGTGGCTGTAGATGGTCCGTACTCAGGAGACATTCCCACAGGTGCTGGAGGCCAAGCACTGATCAGTAGAGTAGGACTTAGTGGATCAGTACTTGTGAACATCCCCAGGCCCTCAAGAGGGAGAGGTTGTAATTTCCAGTGACTTCAGAGGGTATGTTTTACATTTTATTCTGTTGTAGGTGATGCTGGAAGAAAACAAGAGCAACACCTGGTCCTGCGAATGGGCAGAAAAATGCCAGTTTAACATTCATCTCGTACCGCACATAAATACTGCTGTCAGACCATCTAGTCATCTGCCATTAAACTCAATATTTCAAATGTGTTTTTTCTTTATCAGAAAAACCTTTAAATGTCAGAAATCATTTCATCAATAGCACTGTTTTGCAAAGAAGCAAAGATTTTCTCAGTGGGGCAAGGGCAAATTCCTGAAGGAAGCATCTTTGTCTCAGAGGTTAAAACAGTAATGTAAAGAAAACAAACAGTGAGTGACATATTAGCCCAGTTTCATTTAAAAACACCCAAATCAATGTTAATGTCAGAAGGTTAAATTATAGATATTTATTCACGATGTTATCAAAATTTCCTATAGGCTAAAAGAAACACAGAACCAATTTCTTCTGAAAATGTCACACAGAACAAAGCCCTGTTCCCACTGATGGATGAAACTGAATGGCTTATCCTATAGCAGCCTAATAGTAACTATCATGCTCACTATCAATGCTCATCCTTCTAAGGGAGACTAGAGGATACAGCAGCTTTACTGGGCTCAGTCCTATGTCAGTCTCCAGGGCTCTTCCATCAGCCTGGCATTAGTCCAGATCCTGTTTGGGGGCTCTCCAGTCCTACATATCTTTTGAAACTCTCACATTTAGTCAAACCCACATTTTAGATCTCAGAGCTGAAGAACTAAAGAGGCAAGGAGGGATAGCGGCATAACCGCTCTCACATCTGCAAGGGACTGTCACTAGCATTATCTAAAAGCACCCTGAAGGACTTGGCACCGCTTCCACGTGCAGCTCCTCAGTACCGGGTGCTCTGATTCCTCTGGACCTCCTGTCACTGGTACAAAAATAAAGATCACATCTGCGATGGTACATGACAACGATCCCAGGCACTGAAACTTGGTTGTCTGTATCATTACTTTGCTTAAATGGTCCTTGCAAACTATTCCCAGGAATCACTGACTACTTTAGCACAGTACAGAGACCATTCTCAATGGGGAATTTGGATGCAGGATCATGCTTTGAAAGATGAGTGTTAACAATATGAACACGGCCAAACTGAGTCACTTAACCTCAGAGCCATATAACAGGCCCCAGCACTGCTTACTTGTGCAGATGTAGCCAATGGACCATGGATGTGGACTACCTGGAGCACTGTAAGAGCTGTCCCAATGCCAGCAAGCATTGCTGTTCTGGCTTGCCATTATTAATTTTCTTGGTCCTAAAAAACATCAAAGGTATTGAACCAGTTTTCCTGTTCTCAATAGGATAGAACGGCTGGTGATGGACCTGATGTGGCTAAATCTGGAATCACATTTACAGTGCACTACAGAGATTTGATCCAATCAGATTCAAAGCAGGTCAAAGCAGAGCGGTGATTCAGTCCCTATATTAAACCTCAACAAACAGAATGAAAACACTTTAGCCATTCAAGACTACTCTTGATTCAGCTAAGTCTATCATGACATCAGTTCAGAAAACTAACAAAGTGCACTGCAGGCACCCTGCATGTGAGCTGACCCATTGCAAGACATGCAAATTTAGACTTGGAATAAAGTAACTTTCTTTATTCAGAGCCCATATGTATATTTGGGAAACAAATTATGAATAAGAGAGAAAATTCCTTAAAGTAAGGTCTACATTTAGCCAGCTGGGTATCAATTCCATAAATGATCACCTCTGCATATTTTTGCATTGTTAGCTGGGCAAAAAGCAAACAGTTCACAGAAATGAAACTCAACTCATAAATTAGTGGAGCTGCAGTTAAAAGAAATTCCAAGATGAGCTGATGCTTTTAGGGTAAATACTTCCCTAATTTAAAAAAAAAATAAAATTCTTTTTGTAGTTATTTTCATTCTGCATTTTGCTACTATAAAACAAAGATAAATAGTAGTTTGTAATACATGTGCATATTTGGCATGGCTTATTCTTGGTACCTACGCATTACCCTCATCTAATTACTTAAGTTTTTCTTGTGAACTCCTTCAGTGTAAACAAACTGTGTTAGTGTCCTTTAGCTATTGGCTTCAAAAGACCTACAATTACAAATTTTATTGCTCAGCATTACAAGATGATAGTATCTCAAGGGAAGGTGACAGTGAGTTAACAGATAGGTCCCCAAGGGCAACTGGCCCAGACCTACAGGCTCCCTTCTCCAAACAGAGAAACAGGCACAATTAGCAACTTTCAAAATGACAAATCTCTTTCCTTCATTCACCAAGCCTAATGTGGTTGAGTGGACAGTCTTTCATTCACATTTTGGTACTAATTAACTCATAACATTTGGCTTTGTCCCATAAGAATCCCTAGCTCATTGGATGCCATCTCACATGAAAGAAAGTCACACAAATAATGTCACAAAAAACAATCACAAAATTAATTACTTTGCAACTGTCTTTTGGCAAGCTGTTACGAGGTAGGGCATATTCATTTCAGGTACACATTTATTTTAGGTTTTTCTAATGTGGCCTTCTGCTCAGAATAGCAGAAGCAGCAGTAGCAAGAGACAAACAATTGCCAGAAGCCTTAGAGGTGCATAAAGCTCTATTTCTAACCGACCACTGCAACATATGATCATTAAAAGAGATATTATTAGAAAACGCAGCACAGGAATACAAATTACTAGCTGCTTGGGTTTTTTTAATAAAACTGGGATTTTCATTTTTCAAAAATATATGTAAACTGAGATGTGGACATTTGGACCTAGATCTCTTTAGGATCTATGTGGGAGTCAGCTTTTATATAAGGTTAGCATTTGTGTTTTATAAACGAATTAACCAGCTGCAAACATATTCAGGAGACCAGAGTTTTTCACTCAGGTCCTTCGCCACAACCTCAGACTTTGTCAGGAAGCTTATCAACACCTTTTTGAAATGAATGTGTTTTATCTTCTTTATTTAATTTTCCTCTTCACTGCATGATATAAGGCAGAACTAATATAAATATAGGTATTTCCCTACTTGTCATATTCACTGTCCCCTAAATAGAAAGATGATTCATCTCCCAGTCCATGCAATAAATGTCATTTCTTAAAGAAAGCTTAATTCTTGATTTCTAGAATTGAATAAGAATCAAAACACAGGATTTGGATCCACAGGGTGGATCCACAGGAGCAGGGTCAGTAATTTACAGTTCAAAATTTTCTTCCAGTGAGCTGGTTTCTTACAGCTTAGAGATGATAAGTAACTGAGAGTAGACAAGCAATTTTATACCTGACTTCTTGAGATTTTGACAGTTTCAAATTAAAAAAAATATAGATTTCTACAGCTTCTTTCTCATGATTTACTGAGGTCACAGAAGTTCAGCTCCCATCCAGCCATAACAGAATTTTCACCAAACTGTCTTAAGTTTGCCCATCGCTATTTCAGGCAGAGAGCAAATAGTATGTGTGATGCTTTTGGCACCTGCAGACATAGCAACATAACTAAGAGAAAGACATCTGTTTCTGTTATGATGGAAGGATGTTTACATTATGGCAAATTTGCAAGTTCTGCAGAGCAGAGGCCCTGTATTGGTAAAGTAAGTCACTTTAAGTTTGTTTAGCACTGAACACTTATGAGGGGCCACCTTGATCAGTAACCTGGAAGCCAGAAAATGTTGTGGATCTTGGCTTCCCAACAGGCTGAGCGATTGAGCAGAACTTTTGGCCAGAGAGCAGAATCCATCTTCTTCATTTTTGACAGCAGTGACTTTGGTAAATTGCAGGGGAAGAAGAGGTCTCTGCCTCCAGTAGCTCTGCACTTGATTTTGTCAGGTGCTTTAAAACCAGATCTGTGTGGCAAACTCAGTTTCCACAGTTTAGAAGTTCCAAGGTCAACAAACTGATGGACATGGAAAGTATCTTACACTTCCATTCTGAGAGTAACTATTCAAAGTCGAGGGTTAAGTAATAGCTGTGGGGAGAAGGAAAGCTCAGGCTGCTGGACTCAGGAGGGGAAGGGAGAAAGACAAAGGTAATTAGTGCTATTATCACATCAGCAAGTAATCTGAGTGCAGCAATCACAGGGAAAGTAAAGCTGGAGAAAGAGTTAAAATCAAAACAAACAAAAAAAATCAGACATTCATCAGAACTCATTATACAGTGTTTGTGCTAAAGCAGAAATATTCAGCGACAGCAGAGACCTCCCTCTGAGCTGAAAAAAAAAAGTGAATATGAATCTAGTACGTATATGTATATGAATCACAGCAACTACATCTGGAAGAAACCTCTAGAGAGGCTTTAGTCCTCCTCCCTGTCCAGTGCTGACAAAGTTCAATCTCTGTAAATATAAATAGTTGCATTTTAATTGTTCTTCAACTCTTTGGCATCCCCAGAGTTTAGTCTCTTTGTAGGTAACACCTTTACATTAAAACTTACTAGCTTTAATTTAAGCTAAATATTCCTTGTGCTATCCTCAATGGCATGGAAAAAAAGTTTATTCTGTTATTCTTGTAGTAATTTTATAAGTATCTGTTACCTATTTTCATGTATCCTCTGAGGCATCTCTTCTCTGTGTTAAGAGAAACACAGGTTTTCCATCAGATGTGCTTCCAAACCTCTACCCATGCTACTGTTACCCTCAGGACTTTCTCCGACAGCCTCTCATCTTTCTTAAATGTGGCCTGAACTAGGCACAGTTCTTCAATGGATACTGCACAGATTACGAGTAGAAAGAAAAAATTTCTTCATATATCTTATATTCCTGTACCACTATGTTTGATAATTGAACTGATGTAGACTTGTCAGTGCTGGATCAATGGTTGAACTCAATGATCTTAGAGGTATTTTCCAATCTTAATGATTCTATGCTTATATTCTGTATTTCCTGGGTTGTTTTTTTTTGTTGTTGTTTCCTTCAAACAGCCTGACACTGATGGGCAGTTTGAAATACAGAAAACTTTTCTTAAAAACCAAATCTCACAAGCCAATTTTAAATGCAGTGGGTTGTGAGATTTTTATTTTAAGCCCTTGGAATGGCTGCAGTTGTGAAGGGTTCAGTTCCCCACATCAGCATGTGTCAGAGTGGATCAAACAGCTTTGAAACATTCAGCATATTTACAATCTGCCTGAGAGACAGCTCAGTCTCCAGTTTAGGTAAATGCAACCTCACTCTGAGCCAGAATTACTGATTTCTGCTCTCACTGCAAGAACTTGGGCTCTATGCATCACCTCCTGTTTCAAAATACTAAAAATACAGCATGCCCTAGGAGTATATCTCCTATTTCCACTGAGAAACTCTACATCTAGGGTTTTCTGTAAAATTCAATCTCCATCGTTACAGCCAGAAAAATTTCTGAAATCCCACTGACAGCCTCTTTACCTTACCTAAACTGTGAAAAGAAGCTGAGGTGTGATGATTAGAAAGTGTCCCTTCTTCCAGAGCTTTTACATCACAGTTATATTATAGAAATACTGTTAAAAAAAAAAAAAAGAAAACTTGATAGTCAAGAGACAGGAAAGCTAATGAGCTGCCGTTTGAGTTAAATATTAATGCAGATTTTCTATGAGAAGCCTAAACACCTTTACACATGTCCACAGACTATACACAGCTGAACTACTAACATCTGTTAAAGGACAGTTAGAACTGGACAAGGGAATCACCGATATGTCCACAGTCTGCTGAAAACAATGATAATGATATGATGGAATTACTGTTGACAAGGTATTTCAACTTCAACACTACTGCTGAAGAGAATCAAGAAAAATACTAATACCATCCCTTTCAGTGCACTTTTCATCGATAGTACTCAGAGACCCATGCCTCTTCTAGATAGGAAAACTGAGACACCTTGAGAAAAATAATTTTCCCAAATTCTTGTGACTGATGACAGAGACAGGAGTAGAAAAGACTCCTCCTAAGTCTGACTCTGGTGCTCTAGTCATTGACTTATTTACTTATCTTATTTACTAAGTTAAGCAGGCAAAATACTTATATCATTAAAGCTCAAGGATTTTTTCAGAATAAACTCCCCATTAGATCAGAATGTGAAATGCACCTGTATGTCTTGGATTCTCTGAAACATCTCAAAATTACTCTTTGGGTAACTGAGTAAAGCCACCACTGACTGCTCTGCTGGGTCACTCCACTGACCTCCAGCTTCACTGATCACAATAAGGCACTAAGATATCTAATGAGCATATAAACTGATACACAGAAACATTAATACAGATCTTAACTTTAAACTGAATTGAGTCAGTTGGGCCTTTTCTTGTACATCTTACTGTCCAATAAAGTTACCTGCCCCCATTTTCTCTTTCTTCCATTTCTATTTTCCATTCTCTACCTTCTTCTTTACCCTCCTTGTACCTTTGGCTTCGATACAGTTCGTTTTCTTCACAGTAGATTATATGGTGCTGTGTTTTACATTTGTGCTGAAAACAGTATTGAAAACATAGAGATGTTTTAGTTATTGCTGATCAGTGCTTCTACAGCATCAATGCCTCTTTCTGCTCCTCACCTCATCCCACCAGTGAGGAGGTTGGGGGTGCTCAGTGAGTTGGGAGCAGACACAGTGGGACAGATGACTTAAACTGACTCAAGAGATATCCCAAATCATATGACATCCTGCTCAGAAATAAAAACTGAGGGAAGAGTGAGGAAAGAGAGGATATTCAGAGGGATGGTGTTTGTCTACCCAAGCCCCGCCTTCCTGAGGGTGGCTGAACAGCTGCCTGCCAATGGGAAGTAGTGAATTATTTCCTTTTTTGCTTTGCTTGTGCAAGTGGCTTTTGCCTTACCTATTAAACTGTGTTTATCTCATGAGTTTTCCCACTTTTACGCTTCTGACTCTTTCCCTCATCCTGCTGGGAGGAGGGGTGAGAAAGTGGCTATGTGGGGCTGAGCTGCCTACTGGGGTTAAACCATTACACTCTTTTTTGCACCACAGACATGTATTTTTCCCAAACTTACTGAGGAAGGAGAGGTTCTGGCAGCTATGGACATTCGCTTCCCTGCCCCACCCTCCCTCCAGTCAGAGCATCAGCAGTGCCCACAGGTACCCATGACATGCCCAGGGAACTGCATTGCTTGATGGGCCTTTTTACTTTGGAAAATCCCTTGCACCTCTCTTCTTTATGTCAATCATGGGCCCCTGAGATGTCACACTTTTTATGTGTTTTGCTTTCCTTATATTTTCCCCTTTTTGTCAGAGAGAGATTTGGGAGATTTTGTCAGGGCTGCACCCAAATTTAGGAGAAGAAGCCACTTTACAACAGTGGCAAATAAAAAGCACAAGTATACTGACTCAGCATTCTGAAACCATCATGGCAGCTGGGATCACAAGCATCCCAAGAGGAAAGATATGTAGTGAGAGGGAGATGGCTTTTGGCTAAAGAACCATCTGTGAGTCAGAAGAGCTGGGCTGCTGATGCCTATTTTACTTTTAAAATACAGTAAAAAATGCAGCACAGAAAAAAAAAAAAAAAGGCTGTCAGTCTCAAAAAATCCAGGGGTGACAACTTCAATTTGGATGATCTGTCTCTCATTTCATTGGCTCACTAAATAACAGCAATAGTGGGGTTTTCCAAATTTCACTAAGATAATTTTTACAGCAGGTTCACACATAAAGAAAATACAAACAGATGGTAAGTAACATGGTAAGTAACAATCTGGCCAATATACAGGAAAGGGAGTTCTCCCACATTTAAATTCAGAAATATTTTAAGCTTACAGTGGTGAGACAGTAGACAGGCTGGGTCACAGGGAGAGAAAGGAGGAAGAACAGTCTGATTGCTGGGACATACTGAAGATCAGCCATGAAACTGAAGGTTTCACATCAAGGTGACAGCTTAGAATGGGTCTGATAATAAGTCCTGAAGTTATGCTGATACAGGAACCTCTTCCTTTCTTTGCCATAGATGAAATCTGTGATCTATTCAAGCTATTCAGCCTCTCCAAATCTGACTTTCCCTGTGTAAGCTGAGACTAGCTCTTAGTCCCTTTAGTAAAGTGCTTTAAGAGCTACAGATTGGAAGTGATGCTTGCACAACACTGGCCAAATGCTGGTTCCTTTCAAACTCGTGGCAAAATTCCTCTGGGCCTCTTTGGCTATGTCGATATTAATAAATTAAATGTGCCCAGTGCCATTCTCTAGTGCTGCAGCCAGCTGGCAGGGAACCGCCTGCATCTATATTACTAAGCTTTTTTACTCTCTTAAATAGGGTGGTCATATCCAAACTGTTTGCTGGAAAAGGCTTGTGCAAGCTCCTAGACTGTTCCCAGGAATTGTGCACTGTGAGCAGGGTGCCACCTGGCACCAGCCCAAACCACATCAGGGTCCCTTGTGACACTTCAAATGTGCAGAAATTGCAGTCCCAGTGCCTGGAAATGTTCTTCAGCACCATCCATTAGCTTTGAGTAACTCTTTAGGCAGACACTGGCCCTATTAATTTTAAAATGCAATGCAGTTAGAAACATTAGCTCCACTGATATTTCTTTCAAGTGTTCAGATCATTTCCTTTCATAATATTTGCATTTATTTCTATGTTCTGAGTGTGCCTGTAAAATACCGGCAGCATTCAGCTTGTACTTAATCTGATTACTAGTGCAAAATACCAACATTCAAGGTCTCCATTTTGGTTTCTTTTCATCAGCTCATTCTGCAAAACCACCTTCACATAATTACAGAACCATCCAGCGAGGTTTGTGAAGCACTGTGCTGCTCAGACGGTGGTAGAACACAGAGGTTAATCTCAAATCCAAACCTCCACCAAGGTGGCCTGGTAAACCCCAGTGAAGCATTAAGAGCTAAATTATTAAGGCAGGGCAGGTTTTTACACAGCGTTGCTCACTTGGTGCAAGCAAAATAGACTAATCCCTGAGCTACCAGAATCAGCTGGCTGTTTCCAAAAGCCAACAGCAGCAAGAAAGCTATTGCATGACTCCTTTTCGAACAACAGCAGGGAAGATTGGGGAAAGGAGGGGCTGGGTGGGAGTGGAGCAGTTTGACATCTAATCTATCATTTTTATTAGGCTGAGTCTGCAGACATTTGAATTGTGTTTCCCTCACTTTTTAAATGAAATGGAGAACAGTAACACTAACAACATAGTTCCTCATGAGTGATAGAATAATTTAAACTTTGTAGAGCCTCCCATTTCAGATAGTGCTAATTCGTGTGTGAAGGAACCTGCAAACATGGAATTTGTGTTATAAAAAACCCAAAACCAAAGCCTTCAGAGTGCTGTAACACATCTGCCCGAGGGCACATGTAAGAGACATAGCAGGAAAGTGTGAAAAAGTAATGTTCTCTAAGTACACACATGATTACACACACACATGCACAGAAAACAACAGAGAAGACAAAGGGAAGGCAGAGGCTGGGTGCTGCTTGGAAGCTGTTTTCTTAACCTCCGCGACAGCCCGGCCTCCCTGCTGCGCTCCCCCCGCCAGCGCTCCTTGTGTGCTGCACAATGTCATCCAGAGCACCAACAACAGCTTGAGTAAAAACAGCTTTCACTGGGAACTGGAAAGATAGGAAAGAGATTAGTGCTTTTTATGTATAAACCTTGTGGTTGGTGACCGAAGCTGAAGACAAACTACAGGAGCGAGGTGAGGGGAGTGAGCGTAAGGAGAGGCAAAGTCTAGGGGACTCGTAAGATAGTTTAAATCCATCAACAGGCAGCTAAGATCTGAACTAGTCATCTGCAACCAGGGGAGAAATCACAGTCACAGTGTCAACGGCCACAAATCTTACTGCCTTTGAAGTGGCCAGTATTTTACCCCAAAGTTACTACCTCAGATTGCTATCAGGCTACTTGCTGGTCTATGTGAGACAAATTGGCAGTCTTTGGCTAAATCGTGGTAGACTAATTCCACAACACCACATTTGGCATTCATTAGCTGTCCTGGCTGTGGGGCTAAGTAGGAACATTCAGAAAGACTGAACCTCCATTTCACCCCTCAGAGGTGGTCTTTCCAGGCCAGCTTTGAGACACAGGGATAAATCAGTATGGGGCAGTAAGTCCTGTAGTAGGTACATTGGTAATTATATGACTTTGAAGAGCTCTGGATATTTCCTTCAACAGCACTGCATATGATTACATACTCCTTGTAGATTGTTAACAGTGCAGCGAAACCAGGTAAAAGTAATCTGTCATTTCCCTTCAAGCTTCCTAAATGTGAATAATAGAGAAAGGAAGTTGAAGTAGTTGAAGTACCTACTGAGACAAAAGTGCCTAACCCAAGGAAAAGAAAACCTGAAGAGCACTGGTAATAGTATATTAAATCTTTTGTTACTGAGCAGATGTAATTTGCTCTTTCTTTTTTATTGAAAGTTTTCTTGGCATTCTCAGACAAATCGACATTGCAAAAGATCCTCATTCTTAGGCTCAATCTGCATTCATGGGTTTTATTCAGATTGATTGTTCCTGAATGGCAGCAGAGATAAATGTTCTTCTCAAGCGCTCTTACTGTAGGTACAATGCAGTCCAAGGAAAATCAAGCAAACTTGCATTCTGAATAACCTAGTACAAAGCACTTTCAATGTTTTAAACACCATTTGTCACTGTCACACTGAAAGAAAAATTACAGTTCACTTCAGCTAAGTGGTAGCTCACTTCAGCAACATGAAAATCCTCTGAACTGCTGCTTTTATTCTGGCCTCAAAAGCAGCTCCCTGTGAGCTAAGAATTTGAAAGGAGGGAGAGAACAGGAATTGCAGTGGGGCTTCATCCCTGCAGACAATCGTAATGGCTTAAGATTAGTAAGTGGATAACCAGGTGGGAAGACCCCTAACACAGTATTCATCACAGGTCCCTGTTTCAGCTGGAGAGCTGTTATAAAGATGAATCTCACATCCCTGCACAAGAAGCAGTCTGTGGGCTATGCTGCACATGAAATAGCATGTACCAAAGACTGTTAGCTGCCAAGTAAAGTTTTGACTGTCAAACTAAGATGGGGCAAAAAACAGGGAGAAAAGTGACCATGGCAAGGCTTATTTTGAACAGATTTTTGGAAAAGCAAAGTTTGATAATGATTGACTTGTGAAACTGAGCATGGGTCCACACTGAGAGGTGGCCTGAGGAACAGCTTGGAAAGTAAGGAAGTTTAACACCTCAGAGTACCTATCTGATCCTGTTCTTTTCTGAATGGAAGTTTGGGGAATTTTCCACTGAAACACAGTCTTCCAGTATCTCACAGAGTCTAAGAATCATGGAATGGCTATGTTTGGAAGGGACCTCTGGACATCATCTAGTCCAAATCCCCTGCTGAAAGCAGGATTATGTTGCTCAGAGCCATGCCCAGATGTCCTTTGAATTTCTCCAGGGAGGGAGACTCTACAATCATGCTGGGCAACCATTTCCAGTGTCTGACCATCCTTAGAGTAAAAAGGTGTTTTCTCCTGTTTAAGCAGAGTTTCTTGTATTTCCATATAAGCTCTCTCGTTCTCTCACTGGGCACTGCGGACAACTGGCTACACCTCTCCTTATTTGCCCATCAGGTATTTATGCATACTGGTAAGATCACCCCCTGAACCTACTCTTCTTCAAACTGAACAGTCCCAGCTCTCTCAGCCTGTCCCTGACAGTTCTTTGTATTTCATGTTCAAGCACGTGCTCGAGGTTGTGCTGGGTCTGCTTTAAGAGAGAGGCTTTTTAGCCCTTCATGCAGTAATATGAGTTCTTAAGTGCACCAAAATGTCCATATTATGTTAAAACTTGAAAGGGCCCCAAAATCCTTTCAGCTCCTCTGCTTTCAGCTCTAACTTGTTGAAGCTGTTCTCTCCCACTTTCTTTTTTTCATACTAGAGCTCCTTTACATAACACAGCCCATTGCTCTGCTCTGCTGTGAGATTACAGGCAGTGCCGGTGTACTGGATGGATGCAGCCTGGCCGGCTCCACAGGACATGCTGAGGGGTGACCAGAGGGGTGACCAGAGAGGTGACTCCTCTGCCATCCACTGCCTTGCCTGCTCAGGACACAGAGGAATATGGTTTCCCTCTGTGAGCAGACCTTTCCGCGTGCAGACCACTCCTACGAACTCATATACCCTCCTTGCTCAAGTGCTTCTTTCTAATGTCCATCTGGTTTTGAGTAGAAAAATCCTCAGGGCAAAGAAAGAGAGAGTATGGCTCTACTTCTTTAACCACAATATTCTGATAAGAATATATGAAATTCCCATTAACACAGGAGACACATACTTTATTCCTCCAATGCACATTAAATAATAAAAAAAGGATTTTTTTTTCTACTGTCAAAGTTAATTTTCCCCTTCAAAAAATAGCTTTGCAGACATTTATGAATAAGATAGTTATTTCATTAAAATCCCACAGTTTATGCTTGTGCTTTTTTGAAAGCTAAGGATAAACTCATTTTCGCATGCAGATTTTTTTTTCTAATTTATTTTTTCTAAATATTGAACCCTTTTTATTCACTGAATACTTATTAGATACCTTTTATTATTCTGTAATCTCTAAAATTAATTTTGTAGGCTTGAAGAGAATTTTACTTTCAGAATAAGAAATTAGTTTTTTCAAAGTAATTTCAGCAAAAATATCTGTTAAAAATGTGATGAAGTGTCTTCATCATTGAAGCAGCACAAAGACTATTTCCATCACACTTTTTTTTTTTTTACATTTTCTCTTTAGAAGTTACTTTTAGGCAAAACACTTCTTGTACACATTTTTTATGATCAGTTCAAGGCAAAACTGAATGTACTAGTAAATTAAATAAATGCAAGGCTTTATTATTGTTTTTCATTTCCCTTCAAGAGAGATATCAGTGTTAAACTCTTCTGGAAACAAAGCATGTTAGGTTTTTGTGGGTGTTTTTTGTTTTGGTTTGGGTTGGGTTTTTTTTACTCTGATATATTGTGGTGGATAAATAATAATTTAATTCCTGGATGCAGCCCAGAGAAAGTAGACGTAGATAATAAAGTAGCTCTCTTCAACCTTAATTGTTTTTTCAGTTTCTCTTTCCATTTTTCATAACTTAGAAATTCTCTTTCAATAGTAAAAGGAAATACATGACAACATAAACATAAATTGGTTTTAGGTGCATTTGTTTTGTTGCACACTGTCTGCAGCTTCCATTAACATGTGGAAATGAACCCCAAAAAAAAGAGTTGTTCTTTAGTAGGTTAACACTTTTGCATATATTACGTGCTCAGTTCATGCAGTCAAATTCAGATTATTCTTACAGAATTTAACTTCAGTTTTTCTCTTTTCCTGAGTTGAAAGTCAAAGCGATGAGAACTGAAAAGAACTGAAAGATAACAAAATCAGATTGTTATATCTTTTCACACATCGTCATGAGGAGAAATTCAGAACAGCAGTGACAGATTTTCTCCTAGACTCACATAGTTAGATAAATGTGAATTGTTTATTCAGGTCGTCTGTCAAGAAATGTGTAGGACACAAATATAAGATAGGATAGAAATAAAAACATTTATGTGTGGGTATGACTACAGTTCTCACCTCCGGAAATACAAAAAATGGGGAAAAAAATTATATCCCTGATCCAAGCAGGATTATTTCCATCCACTATCATCTCATACAGAATTATAAAAGCTTCTGATAAGGCAAAATACTTCTAGGGAGTTCACTTTCTGGAATATACTCTGCTGAATTCTTGCCAGACTAACAGGTCTGAGTCAGCCCTATCCTAATCATTTTATCCATAGCCTGATTGTCCATGTGCCTTATAATCTTGGATCTTGTTCAAAATAAATAATGGCAGTAACAAGCCACAGGCTGAACTTTCCTCTGAAATCTTTTAAGACAACATCTTCTTGCATAAGGCAAGCAACATCTGCTGAACCAAATGAGGATGAAATGCTAACATCTAGGATGGAGGAGAGGAAAAGAAAGGGAGATCAAGGAGAAATCCTGTCCCACAGAAACCAGAGGGATTTCTACCTCAGGCTCCAGGCAAGTTGGGAATGTGCTCATGTTCATCACAACTCTAAGTTGAGTAAACTAACACTTCTGTGGCTCTTCTTCTCCCAGTTGAATGTAAACAATACATCCTATTTAAACACTTCGGTCTTCTAATAAAAGATTTATCCTCTCTGACTCCAACTTGCATACTGGAGTTCAGAGGCACTCAGCACTTCACTGGTACTTCCTAAATATACAGGTACTGTCATTCGCATATTCATACTCTGCAATCAAAGGTTGGTCTTCTGCATTTAACTTATTAGTAACTTTAGAATTTCATATTTCCACAAACATATCAAAAAGCTCAATATTAATTCTTCATGTATGATAACTCAGGTTACTTCTTGCCTACTGAGTATGTTTCAGGTTTTGTCCTACACGTGGACAAATTATAGGTTGTGACATAGTTTCATTACTTATAGATAGCAAAAGACCTTTTCTGAGACAAAAGCACATTTTCCAGCCTCCGTGAGAATAACAAAGCACTCAAGAGGTGCGCCCCACGATCTGGAATTGCCTTTTATATTAGTGTTATGTTGAGTGATGTCACCTTTAATCAGTTTTAATACTTTTCAAGTTGCATTTTCATGTATAGAAATATATCAGAAAGAACAATGAGATCCAACCGATGCTGAAGTTGGAGCAAATCAGTGATCCAATTGCACATAATTCAAACTCCCCAGATTTATTTCTTTCCACTAGAGAATGTCTGTCAGAGCCAGGAAAAAATTTTATCACCATGCTAAATTCATATCAACAATTAAATAATCGTTTACAGAAACGGCAATTTTGCTTTGCAAATAGCACAGTGATTCCCTGAAGCCCTTTTTTTCCTTCCTGAATCCCTCAGCCCTTTTCTCTTTCGTGTTTTTCTACATTTTTAGTTCTTTGCAGCAACCTTTTTTTTTTTTTTGCCTGGGATTCTAACTATCAGCTATCTTTCATATAAAAAAAGCACACACAAACTGTTTGAATTTGAGGTTGTAGAAGTATTTATTTTTGTTTTGAATTGATTAGCTGTTAGCAATAAAACAAAATGTAAATAACTGCAAGAGAATGATCAGGACAGCAACGTTCCTTTCTGTCTCTGGTATCAGATCTGGATGAGATGAGGGGAAAAAAAAAAAACAGAGTACATCTCTGATGCTGTTTTGCCTGAGTATGCTGGATAGTTTTGTGAATGTAATGATTTGTTAGGATAGGCTTGGGGTCTCCAAAGGGAGAGGATATGGGATACAGTAATGGGAGTAGGAGTGACTTGATTTCTGAAGAAAGCACAGGATTGTGGGAACAATTGCAACCGAAGAGGTTTCAGCACTAAGTCTCCCAGAGCTGCAAGTACTCTGTCTCTGCCTAAAGCCACACTGAAGTTACAGCGAACACTATGTCAGTGCAGGGAGGAAGCCTCTGAAGGGAGGAGAAGCTAAAAACGGAAGGCCATTTGTACACGATTATCTATTGTAAACTCGTAATCCAGGCCATCCTTAATAAAAACATTGAGTTCACACAGACCTTTCTACATCCTCAGGAATGCAAAACTGGAAGAGAGCACTGAATCACTGAATCTAGTTTTCTGTTGTTTTGGGCACCATATTGCAAAATATCTCTCACAAATCCTCTGTGAAGAAAGTGGTTATCACAGCCTCCCTCTTTTCAAATGAAACAACTTGATCCTTGAAGAGGTGCAATGACAAAGACATGACCATCTAATAGCCCTGCAGAAATACTTGGGCCAAACCTGCTTTTCCCGAGCATCATGTTGATCAAGGGCTTCTAAAGGTGCTTTCCAGATCTCAAAGATCAATGTCCCATGAAACTGTTGTTGTTCATGCTTCCAATGCTTTGCCTTGCTGATTTATGTTCAAAAGGACTCAGTGCTCTGCAGTAATATTGGAGAAATCCTGCAGCACACATATTTTTCTGGCATTTCTCAGAACACAGAATTGCTCCCAAAGTGACTGGCTTCTGGAAGCTATTGGAAAACAACATGAAGCCTTCAGTTTCTGAATAAAACTTTCCACCTGTCCTTATGGATGCTGAAAATTAAAGTGTGCAATTTTGTCAATTACAATAGAAAATACCAGGGCCATTACTTGAGATGGCTGTGTATTGAATACAGACCACCCCAGAATGCCTTTAAACAAGAGCAGGAAAGAGATCGGTGTTCATGGGGCTGGGACCTGCCAATCAGACCAAGACTGAATGCCTGTCAGTCTCCCTCATATTTGACTTGGAAGCAGCTCATATCAATATGTAGTCAGGAAATGGCTCTTTAATCACTGCAAAGTCTCTCCTGATTTTAAAGATTAAATCAGCCACAGACTTCTCGAGTGTTTTTCCTTTTTTGTTTTTAACTCCTCCAAGATAACTGACGATAGCATTTGAGAATGATTAGCCATGCAGCACGGCATAAGCACACAGCTTGCTCCGATTTCATGCATTACAGGCCATGCTGCACAACACCGATCTCAGATAACAGGACATCCAAAGAGATCTGACGGACTTGTCTGAGTGATATATGGGGGTAAGACAACTTGAAATATGTAAGGAAAATAAATTACCGAATAGATTAACAGCAGTCTTGTCAGAAATGCTGTGAGGAGATGGGCCAGAAAAGGAGAAGGGTCTCCATGGAGATCCCACTGAGATTGCACCTGAAAGACACCTCCTGAAAAATACAGTTAAAAGTGCTACTGCTCCAGGAGGCTGGCTGTATGTTTGCAAAGGTACCCTCAAGGATAGCAAAATGGTAACTGGTGCTGGCAGCTCCAGGACTACAAGTGACAGCCAAAGGTACCGCGTGAATGTGATTTGGAAAAGCAGTTGGAGGTAAGGGAGAGGGCAGAGAGGGAACAAACCCCCAGGTTACAGGTCCCTGGAGCAGGCAAAAACTGGGATGTCCAGGTGGGGCAATGAGAAAAGCAGATGTGGAAGGGGCTGTTTGCCAGGGCTGCAGTGCAAAATTGAAGTTTCAGGGAAAAGATGATTTGGGCCCGATTGGTCACTTAGGAGAGAGGACACAGCGTGTGTCCTGGGGAGAGGGAGGTGTGAGATGCGTGGGGAGGGACATTGCATGTGATGTGCTTCGTGTAAACATCTGTGCACTTCCATAGCAGAAATCCAGGCAAGAATGAGAAAGCACAGCCTACACATTATCAGCACCCTGAATTCAGCATGAGGTCCCCTGGAGGTTTCTGGCTTGTCACTGACTGTGAAAAAGGGACAGAAGGATGCCAGTGCTCCTTCTGCTCTGTCACCAAGCGAGTTGTCCCTGGGACCATCAAGTCAGCCCCTGTTCTCACAGTGATCTGTCTCACTTCAAGCAGAGAAATACTCCCCAGCCTGACACAGAGCCAAATCCTCTTGGAAGTTATTTTTCTCAGATCCTGCATTTATCTAATAACATATGTGCCATGTTTCACCCACCTTTCTCCATGCCTTTTTCTCCCATATTAGATTTGCAGTGGAAATAAGGTACTGATGCGGCAGTTCCTAACCTCACTCCTACTAGTAAACTTTTATTCTTTCCATGATGTTTAAAGGATAAAAAAAAATTAACTATCAGGTAAAATTTTACAGCAAAAGCTTTTCCTTCTGCTATGAGATTTTTTTCCCACAGAAACTGCCTGTTTGTAAGTTTTTTCTATTCAAACACATGCTAAAGCATGCTCACCCACCTCATTTAAACTCAGCAAACGTGCAGCCAAATGGACTATTGTTCCACATTTCTGCCATTTAAGCACCAGTACAAAATGAAATGGAGAAGAGGCAGAATTCATTTGGTTCCTCGAGGCTTCTCAAAACGCCACTGAAGTCAGCAGCATGACTCCTTTTAACATGTGCAGAGTGAGTCAGGCTGTACAACCTCAGTCAGAAAAATACCAGCGGGACCACGTAAGGGTGGGGGTGGTGTGCACGGAAAAGCTGCAACTGCACATGTACAGCCATTTTAGAGAGACTGAAAACCTTGAGATCTTTGAAATAACCCAAGGAAAAAATAAGTACGCCTTTGAAATTTGCATCTCTGAGTGTCTCCAACTGCAATTAGTTCTTAAAGAATTAACTATTAATTTGAAACCTCAGTCTCCTTTCACAGATCTTTCTTCTTTGCTTTGGAACAACTGGATGACAAGATCACAGTCTCACTCACGTGCCACTATTTGCAACACAGACTTACAATTTCTTCTTAACAAATCACTGTCAAAACAGTAACCAAACTTTAAAGATAGTCACACAGTAAATATAGTAAAATAATGAGTACACGAGGCTGTACTTATTGCTTTCTTCAGGATCTTCACTCAGCATTCAAGATTCTCAGATATTTCACTTCTGATACCTCCTGCTTTATTCCTGCTCTTCCTTCAAACCATGGAAAAAGAATATACCAACACCTCAAAATCAGTTCTTCAAGACTACCAACTTTATATCATTTGAACAACAGACAATACACTCTGGATAGGTCATTTTTTCCATGAAATACCTCCAGCTGTGATATTACCTCAGGCCAGATTGGACTAGGCAAACATATGTCAGCCAATCTCCATAGCTGATGATGAATTGAAAGGATTTGATATGGGGAATTAAAAGATAAAGATGAGGGAATAATCAGTAATGAATAGACTATAAGGGGAAGCCTACTGAATCAAATTTGTTTCCCTATGTGTACACATGGTTCTGCTTATGAATTACTAATATTATCTCTTTTTCTGACTCTTTTATCAGCTAATTTATATGGTCAGGTCTTGAGTCCTAGATTCTTTTTAAAAACTTGTGAGCACTTGTGAGTTGAAATCTGCATTGGAAAATAGATTATGAATTATTGTCTCCGTTCTCTTCCTAAATGAATGTGGTTAGTTTATGAATTAACATTTTAAATGGTTCACTTTTAAGATAACATATCACTGTTGAGGGTTTAGTGTTTGGGCTTTTGGGTTTTTATAGTGAATTAGTCTCTGTATAGGATGTGTCTGCCAGAGATTTCAGAAGAGGAATGTTGCTAACAGCATAAAAGTACCAGTAAATAACTCTTAAATACATATGTACATATACAGACTTCTTTACTTATCTGTAAGTATAGGGATTGGATAAAATGTTTGGAATTTTGGCTTTAAACCTCCTGAACCATGCACTTTTCTCACTTTATCCTGCTAAATTTTGTGTTTGATTGGATGTGACAACTGCTGCTAAAAATACCGGAGTTTGTGGAGTGACAGTGTAACTCCAGTTTGAACAAGAGAGGGCCAAATTCAGCTCTACTCAGAAGATACAAATCCTGAAATACTTTACTGGAGTCAGTAGAGCTGGTCGAGATTTGCACCCTATGAGAACAGAAACTAGCTCACAAAGTTAAAGACTGCAAGTCAGCTGGCAGTCCTGCACCGATTTTTCACCTAGGTTGCATTCCTGCCAATATGTTTAGCAACTTTGCTTCTCTTCTGGTATTGACAAGCTCTGAATTTTATAAGAAGATGAGAGCCTTCTCCATTTCACCCATATTCATTTCCCTGACCCTTCTGTTCCAGAGGAGTTTCTTGGCCAGAGACTGGAGAGACCGGTCTGCACCTGAGCTCAGCACCCAGTAGTTGTGTTGATGGAAATGCACAGCACGTGCAGACAAAAAGCACAACAGTTTGCAAAATACACCAGAGTATCTTCCTTCTGCTGAGCTGCATTGCTACAAATCATGGTTTGCTTTTGCCTAGTTGTGTCCACTCCTGGGCTTTGTGTCAGGCATCTAGATGAGGCTTGTATCTGAAAATGCCTTCTTTTTCCTCCTTCCCCTTTCCTATCTTCTCCATAGTAGCAGAAAACGCAGGTAAACAGAAGAAACACTGCAGCACTTTGCTGCTGCTCCCCAAGGATGAAAGGTATTCTTTCTTCAGTGGATCCAGTGCTGTCTAGAAAAAAACTCCTGGAGCAAGACATGCAGGTGACAGTATCCTGCAAAGAGCGTCATCTTCAAGCTGCTGAAATCAGACCATACCAGGTCTGCCATCCTTCCCTCCCCTTCACTCACATAGTACTTAAATGTCCACCTGTGGTTGGCTCACTATTGGAATTATAAATATAATCACAGAGTCCAAGAATCAAAGACCCCATTACTTGCTGTCACTACTCTGCCAGCTCAGGTGAACCACGCCATAGCGTAGGCTAAGCAATAGTCAGCTCTTCTTTATACCAAGAGTGTCCTGTACTGGAGAAAAACACCTCAGAATTTTAAAAGAAATGTTTTACATGTAAAAGATGCAGAGGGGGAAGGCAGCTAAAAATTATCTTCATCTCCTTAAGATTTCCACTCACAGCCTTGTTGCTGCCAGCCCAATCTGAAGGAACACCTTTGGAGTTGTTATGGCAGCAAATCAGCAGCTCATAATGTCTGGAATAGATTGAAACATGCCATTGGGATAATGCCATGGTCTCTTTAGTAAAGCATCCCATGTGAGAAACAGAACTATTTGGGGTTTAGCTTTCCCAATATAATGGATCCTGCTTATGTTCTTATGTAAGTTTCCTTACTTTTTGTATAAGGAAAATGTTTTTAAATGTCTGCTATGGCTGTACTGGTACATACATAAACAGAATTATCCTTTGTTACCTTCCTTTCAAATGTATTAATATTCCCTACAGAAGCATAAACAATATCTCTAAGTACTTATCAAAATTCAAGGGAAGGAGTAAACATCAGCTTTAAGCTTCTGGGTATTTTGGAATTGCATGCAGTGTATAATGCCTAGCTTCCATAAGGTTTTCAAGAGCTTCCAGAAGTTCAAAGTGATAAATATAAGCAGCCAGACTATTCCACAGTTGTCGGCACAATGTGGTATCAAAGTCCTCTATTAAAATGAACAGCCATCAAAATAGAGGAATGAATTTTCAGTTGTAGCCCACAGGAATTTCTGCATCCAGATCCCATTAATCATCAGAGCTCTACACGGAGTTCCTTGTACAAAACCTTTAACATTCAGCTTAATATGACAAGTTATGACAAGCATGGGACCAGGGCTAGATTCTGCCCTCAGTTATATCTCAGCAATACCATTAACTTCTGTCAAGCTGCACAGCCGCGGTCAAAGTCAGATCTGGTCATTTGTCTGGTGTGGAGCTCTCATAGCACATCAGTGTCAATGGGCCATTTATATGCTTTAAAACCAAACACATAGCTAGTGCTTGGGTTAACTGGGAACCAAAATTAAGTTTGAGATGTGTCTTCTTACACTAGGAAGAGTTCAACATTTAGATTTCTGCCAGAATACACAAGCCTGACACTATCAGATGAAGAATGTAATTGGATATTTAATTAACAAAATTAGCCAGAGGGATTCAGGTTTTGAGTCTCAACAGAAAAACATGTGAAGTATATACTGCTTGTTTACATTTTGTGAACAGCTTCTCTTTTTCATAAGTTTTGATTTTTTAGTGCTTTGGAAATAAATACATGCTAGCTTAAAATGTTTTTTTCCATTCCCCATGACAGAAGGAACCCTTTAAAATGTTGTGGTGAGCTTGAATGATGAAATCAAGTTGGTCTTTCTTCCATAGCTGTCTAGAACTAATATTTGCTACCCAGTTTAGGTAGCAGCTTAATTTCAGAAAAAGTTGCGTGCAAAACATTTGACTTTATGAAATATTCACAACTATTTCTTTTGGCTTCTGTTCACTGGAAGCCAAAAGGGGTGGTGTAAATATGAAGAGTAGATTTTACCATACATCTTTACCATACACGGACAATGGGGGAGACCCACCTCTTAATGGTGTCACCAAGACTTGAATCCTACAATTTACAGTAAGTAATTGCTCACAAAAGGAAAACATTGCTTCTGCTGCCCTCATCACAAAGGTCCATGCACGGTATTTTGTTGCTGAGTGCTCAAGTTAAAGCTCAACCAATGAATCATCTACTGTTGCTTCTGTAAATTGCGCAGTTTGAAATGTGCTACTTTTTGGCAGTAAATTTCTGATGGCTAAAAATGAATGCAAACCAGACACAGGGAGGCCAGAGCAGCGAACTTAGTAAGAGGTAGGAAAGCTAGTGTTTCTGGGAGGCATAGCATTTGCAAACTGTGTCAAATTGAAATCAGAAATGCAAAACCAGTGTTACCTGGCAGGTTTCCATATAAACCTTTTATATTTATAAATAAAAATATCTCAAAAGAAGCATGCCAACTTGGATAAAGGAATACTAAATATATATGCATATAGATATATATATGCATATATATGCATTCATACAGTGTGAAACTCCATAAATCTGAAACAGAGTTGTGTTGGCTTCATTCAAGCACTCAGTTGGCACCTAAATTTTAGGCACCTAGTGAGTTAAGTGCTTAAACTCCCTTTACAGTCAGAAGGAGAAACACAGGTGTCTCTGAAGGGCTGCAGAGAGAAGGGGTCTGACCACTCAGACAGACCCTCTTCTGGAAACCTTCAAAGTCACCTGTACTCTTCTGTTGACTACAACAGCAAGTGGCACAGCTACTTTAGGAGAGCTACTTCATCAGATTTGTAAAATATAGGAATAAGACATCTAATTTAGGCTGACTGGATCTAGTCTTGATTTCTGATCAAGATAGGGAAACTAATTAAGCTGCAGACTCCCACTGAGCTGCCTGCGTAGCACAAGAAAAAGAAAACAATCCATGAAATAAGTCCAACAAAAACACCACTAATCAGTGGACTATTTATCGAGACTATCACAAGGTATGACAGAGGCCAGAAACTCTAGGATTCCAGGCAGATTAGGGCTGTATCTGCACAATAAGAGTATCCATGTCTACAAACCACAGAAATCACTTATATCCAGCTACAAGAATTTACTTTATCAACCATCAATAGTACCAACTATCATTAAGTTTTCCAGCAATTTCCCCACCATAAGTGTTTTCAGTAGCTCAGAAAGTTATTAAATTTAACTACTTAAGCTGCTTCATACTGAATTTTGAGCTGCCTTTAAGAAAATTCTTTCAAAACTTCTTAGCCAAAAAACATCAAAGATTTCCAAGAGTTCAGCCAAAAGAGAATACATATTTTTGTCTATATTTAAAAAAATTTTGGCAGATTTTATTCTTTCAGTAGTTGACCTCCCCTCCTTGCAAAAAGACATAATACTGGACAGGGACCCTTTGTGTCAAGAAAACACTTTCAGCTCCCCGTAAGAAAATCTACCATCGCACAAAGAGCTTCCTGAACCAGCTAAGGCTGAGTTGATTCTAACATTTAGGTAGATACAGTTAGAAAATAAGGACCACCTATTTTTGGTTTAAATTAGCCTAGAGAAACTAATTACATGGCTAATGAAAATGGTAATCTATGGTAAACAATGGTAATAAACTCAGAGCACACTAGTTTGGCAACAGTACCAAAGGCTTGTAAATTTGAAACTGTCAATCACCTTCTAAATGCACCCACCTGCCCTCAGTGAGTTTCTGAGACATCTGGGCTCCTAACGTTACCAACTCAGTGAAAGTGTCTATGCTCAGACAGTAGGGTTCTCCTCCTACAAAATATCAATGTGAATTTTCTGGTTTAGCACAAGTAGAAGACCAAACTATATCGAAAAGATCACTTTTACACAGGGTGTGGTTACACCAGCTTAACTTTGTCTATATAACCAGTAAAACTTTCCCATGTCAACAGGGCTTTATCTTCAGGAAATCTAACTGCATAAGGGAATACAAGTTCAAGGGGGTCTAAATTACTGTATGACCATCTTAGATTACAAGGAACCATGAATTTGGCTGAAGCACACTGAGTACAGGAAGCATTATAGTCCTGCTTAGCTCTAGTGCTGTTTTTGTCCGTGCTCAAGCCTCAGTAGGCTACTGAGGGATAGCACAGACAGCTCAAGTATGCAGCACTTTGGCAGAAAGAAGACAGACAGAAATTGCCTTCAGCAGCGAAGGATAACAGGGCTCCAGCAAATGCCTCTCTGGAGTGCCACAAACGGAATCACCAGCTTGGCTCTCAGCTTGCCAGCTTTTACTGCTGCGGATTCGCTCCCCCCTCGCCATTGCGGGACCGCAGGTGTGTCGCGTGTGTCCAGCCCACAGCTTTCACCCTCACATGTTGATTTTCTCTTTTGGTCAGGCTCTACACCTAAGCTTGTGTTTAGGACGCCATGCTCTGTTGCTATGGAAGTTATTGGGATGTCAGAGGTTTAGCACAATGACTTCACTGTAGGGCTAGAGGGGGGAGATTAACCATGAGAGAAACCAGTGCTGCAGCTGTGACTATTTGATTGCTAGCATACATGGAGATGTCCTCCAAGCCCAAAATACAGCCCTAAGGAAAGATCAGAAAGTGGTGTGAGGGGTGTTCTGTGTTTCAACTCCTCTTTGGATGAGTTTTTTCTGAAAGACACAGTATTTGCATTCATACTTTTTCAGATTTCTCGGGGCATTGCAGTTCCTTACCTTCTCCAATCCAGCCCTTCCCAAAAGAAATACATTTGTATGTATGGTAAAGCAAGTTAAATTCCAGAGCACTTTTCTACAGCCAAGACTTCAGTTTTCCTTCTTTCTTGCTGGAATCTGGTGTTTAAGTCCTTATTGATTGTCCTGGTTTGCAGAAGTGACATCTGTAAGTCCCTATCTTGTTTGGTAATTTTCACTCTAAATCTCAGCTCAAATCATCTCATGATAAATCCCTTTCCCTCATCATTCTCACCCCATCTGCTTTCCCTAGGGAGACCTTTTTTTACCATCTTCCGAGCTCATCTCTTCGAACAGCAAGGAAGCTGTCAACTGCTGTGGAGATTTGTAGGGCACTAAATCTTATACATTAAACCTTTAAATTCATTTATCCAGGTAAAACATTTTGAAGCAAATATATAAACTCTGAAGGTTTGCTAGCATATGGCATAATGATTAGCAACCAGATACCAGTGATATTCATCCTCTTTATTATCATTATTTTAACAGTCTAAAATCTATTTTCCATTCACCAGCTTGCTTGAAAAAATGTTCTACTCAGTTTATCCTTCATCAGCTTCATCATTCTCATTACTGGCATAATGGCTGAATCCAAAAGTCATCAGTTTTATCAGGTTAAACACCCCATGGCATAGATTCTGATCCTGGTCTGTTGTAGCCATGTTTATGTGAAGCTGCCTTTCAGAGTAAATATAGCATCAGAATTATCTTCTCATATTATCTTCTGATTATCTATCTGTTCTTTTAATGGTTTGGGGATCATTAGTTTCCAAAAAAGTGCAAAGTATGAAAAAATAGCTAGAATGGATTCTCCTGAAGGCCCTGAGTTTCATTTCAAGGGATGAATCACAACATGGTTTGATTCTTTGTTCATCCAGCTTCATTTGTCCATTACATGAGTCATTCACCAAATCTCCATGCCAGGGTTCCTACCTACTGTATGCTTTTAATATTCGACACTATATCAAAACATTAATGGTATTTTTTTCCAAACAGAATACTCTTGATATATTTTTCATTAGTTAGGAAAAAAAACTCTGAGATTTTCTGGTATATTCTATGTAAGTATTGAGCCTGTATTAGTGAATGCTTTGTGAGCTGCTACTTGCATCTCATAGTTAGGCACTGGCAGGGTTAACAAGAAAATCACAGGAATCTGTGATAGAGAGGGACCATGAAGTCATCCGGTCCACCTTGTGCCAATATAGGCCTGTTCCCTACAGTATATCAAAGTACGAGCACTTTAAATAGTCATTCTTGAAATGAAGAGGAAGCATCTGAAGTTAACAGCTGCAGGTGTGACCCCAGCAGGAGGAATAGGTGGCTTACAGTAATCCAGGGTAGCCAATGGCCAGAGAGCCTCGCTGAGACCAGCTAATTACAACTGGATTACTGTGTCCTGAAATGTATAGGTTTTCCCAGTCTATTTGTTCTCAGTCTCCTCTCCCTTCGGGAGGAGCACCGGGATGTTAGCTTATTCCAGTTTCTGAAATATACTCTTATTTCCAGCCAGGCCTTTCTTGAAGCTGTCAGATTGCATTGCTAATTGAAGGTTGTTCTTCCTGGAGACGCAAATGCCCTATGGCATAGGAATTAACCTGCTGGCTTTGGCTCCCTAGCACTCCAGTCAGAGTTCCTCCCTGCGG
Organism: Cephalopterus ornatus; assembly: GCA_013396775.1. Taxonomy (NCBI): domain Eukaryota; kingdom Metazoa; phylum Chordata; class Aves; order Passeriformes; family Cotingidae; genus Cephalopterus; species Cephalopterus ornatus. The sequence goes on along the minus strand of VZRE01007091.1, from coordinate 449,372 downwards.
AAGGCTTTTCTACATGCACCAGTGCAAACAAGCGCTGTAGAATCAGTCCTTGAGGAACTAAGATTTACCAAATTTAACTGCACAACATATCTCGTGTGCAGGGAAATAAATGTGGTAAACCACCAATGATTCATAGTTTACTTATTGCAGAAAACAAACAGGTTTTCTTCTGAGTCACACACATGCTAAGAATTTTTTCCTTCTCAAGCAAACAAAAACCAGTGTTATTTCAAGGCCAGGCAAAAAATAGTTCAGATAAAATAAGAGATTCTTGCTCTTTGTTCAAATCAGGGACTTGAACATAAACTTATTTGATGTTCTGTGAGTTTTGGAAATTTCATTTTCCACCTGTAGGACATGTTATTGTGCAACTGGGGGCCACAGAGGGTTATGGAATATGGAGAAGCTGGGATCCATTTGAAGGTCATGAGACTCTTTTCCTCTTTCCAGTCCCGCTTCTGGAGATTCTGAGTGTGCTGTTAATAATACAAACATGTTACATTAAAAACTGACCTGAGTTCTAGTGAAATGTGCCCAGTTGGTCTTCATATGTCAGCAAAAGAGACTGTTAATTTTTTTTTTTAATTCAGAAAAGTATCACTGAGAACAGTTCTGGAGAGACAAGATCATAGGAAGGAAAACAAAAAATGCCTAAATAACGTGACAAGTGAAAAGGCTGGAAAAAACATTTAGTTTTATCCAGGACTGGAGCAACTTTTGAACATAAAATTGTTTCTTTTTGTGGTAAAGAATCACTATTTTAGGTCTATATGCTTTGAGGCTTGAGGCTGTGAAATGTATATTGGTTCTTTTGCCATTCATTTAAGAAACTAACATCTGTCCTTCCTGCCACAGACCTCAGTCTTAAGCAGAGAGAAGTGTGTGATGCGTATCAACCCAGGAAATTCCACATGGATTTTTCTGAGAGATGCTGAAGAAAAATAGCAGCTAAAGTTGTCAACAGGTTCATATGACAAATCCTTGAAAAATTACAGACCCCCAGACTCTAGCTGAAATTCAGGATCTGTTTCAGTGACACATTCAACACAAATATTGCTGTGAACACACAAGTTATGATATAAGCAGTTTAGTGTAGTCTCTAACACTGTAAAAACATGAATATTTCTTACATATGTAAGTTAATTAACGCGTTGCATCCTTTGGCGTGGGGGTATTTAGCACTGGGAAAGCTGTTTCCCTCCATAGCTACCACAGAAAACTTTTGGGATTTGTTTTACTGCCTTTGACTACTATCATCTTTTCGTATATTATGTTTTCTACATCAGCAGTTAACTGACACATTTCATAATGGCAGCTAGTATATCTCATTAACACAGTGCCCTGTTGATACAGAGTGGGGAGCAGATTTTGCAAATGCTGTGGACAAAGAAGCAGAAGTGTTCATGGAGGAGAAACCCGAGTGGCAGAAAGAAGTGTGAGTTTCTGTCAGTGGTGATGAGGTGAAGTTTGAGACAGCAAGTTGTGCTTGATGCAAAGGCCAAACCCCTGACTAAAACAGGAGAGGCAAATGAGATGACAGGTCAAATCACAGGACATAGAGCCTCAGCATAGAGACAAGTTTTAAAGCTCTAATAATAGTGTTTTGCTACACCTCAGGGATGTTTCCAGTGATGTCTTAAGCTGAAAGGAGAAAGGAAAAGTGCAAGAAGATAAGAATTTGATGTCTTCTTCTGAGAAGTTTCAAGAGAAATAAAGAGACTAAAGAACAAGTGCTATGAAGGTGAAAGAGAACCAAGAGAAGAGTGATGGAAGACAAAGAGGAGATTATATCAAGAGACACTATCAACGACAGCAAGAAGTTGAAGAAAGTTAAAAAACAATTCAGATGTTCAAGAGTTCCCCAAGGAAAGAGCTTTGAAGAATTGAGTGTTTAAAGAGCAGAAAAGGACAGAAAAGGGCAGTGGACTCCTGAGTCAGGGTAGTCATAAGTGTAGTTAGAAAGGATCCTTTGAGGCAGAAGTTAACGGGGAAGTTATATAAAGACTTTAGTGCAGAGTACAGTGGAAAAGTGATAATGAACAACAGGGTAGCTTGTAGAGAAGGTCTGAGGAGCAAGTGAAATTTGAACAAGATATCCGCAGGAGGTTATGCAATAGTCACAGAGACTGAGGAACTGGTTACCAGAAATGCAGAGTTACCATGGCTAAGTAAGTAGAATTAGGCAATAGGGTTGGGATTTACCTCAGAAAATGTACAGACTTCTAGGGCACAACTAATCTCATCCTACTGCAGACAGCTAAGGGTGAGTGTGATGAATCACACACTAAAAGCACCAGTTTTCTTCCATTAACTGCAAAAGAAGTCCAAATGCAATCATCTGCATTGTCAGTATCAAAACAATAACTTGAGAGGAAGAGGAGAAGGAAAGTATTTGACAGGAAAGGTGAAGAGAGTTAGGACATGAGATGAAGGAAAGTGGTAACACTGGGCGGAGAAGAAAGAGGAGAAGTGAGATGTAGAAGAGACCTTAAGACTTCTGCAAGACTTCTAGCAGACAAAAAAAATACTCTGTAAACAATAACCACAGTATCTTGTAAAGTAGTTTCGAACAGCCACACATCCATCTGCATCCCCAGAAGCCTAGAGGATGAAGGGCAGTAGCAGAAATAGGTAGAACCCACTTGTTCTATTCATGCTGATGCCAGAATCAAGAGTGAGCAGGTGGGTAGTGAAGAGACACAGCACCCCACCAGACATAAATTATTTTTGCTCCAAGTGCAGCAAACTCCCTCTTATGCAGTACTGTGCCCAAGAAATGCAGGTCTAGCAGAGAGATTAAATAGCTCAAATGCAGCAACAAGTGAACATGATTAAAATACTTCCAAACTCCAGCTTATAAGTCCCCATTCAGCCAATGGACTGGAACATGTGGATTCACTGTTTGGGTCTTTGCTAGTAATGGAATCCCTGCATCTGGTTGACATGACCTAAACTGCACCATCTGTATACTTGAGAAAGCAATGCTTCCCCACTTGTAAGCGATATTTTTAAACAAACAGGACTTTCTTGGTGGAGCAGGCCAAAGAAGAGAAGCATAACACTAGCTTGGAAAAGCTGAATAATTAACAGTTGAAAAAAGTCTCATCTTTCAGGACGCTGTGGCGGTGGCTCTGAGCCTTTCCTACTCTTGTAGCTAGGACTGGCTACTGAGGAAGTCATGATTATACCTTCCTTGTTGTACCACTTCCAGCTCAGTGTCCAAGCTTGGAGGCATTCAGGGACATGCAATTTCCATGACTTTTACTACTGAGCTTAGCTAAAATCATCAGACAGGAGACACAAGCAAGGACCAAGAAAACAGAGCAGCTCCATTTCCTGCCATCACTGGGCTGTCGAGGGTTTAGCAGCTTTTCAGACAGGGGTGTAGCTCAGCACCAGTCAGGTATAAGAACACATGGCAAATTTTCACCAGAAACTAGAAGTCCCCCTATACTGGTTGCTTAGGGACCTTCACCTCCTAAACAGGACCCCTCTGAGCTCAGCTTCCATTCTCTTCTCCCACTGACACTTTGGCACCGCCTGGGCAATGCAAACAGAGCCTGAAACACTGTGAGATGCTCACTTCTCTCTCCTAAAGGGAGCATCCTCCTATGCCTTTTTCCCTTACCTTCTCCTTCTGCTCTGTGTCTTTTCTGAGAGTCTCTCACCGTCTCTCTTGCTCAGGCATTTTGAAAAGTTACATTCAGCTCTGACATCAGTAAAACCATACCAGAACAAGAAAAAGCAGTTTCCAACTGCTACATGAAAGAAATGCAAATGAAGCCTTGGCTATTTAGAAAAAATTTCACTTTTCTAGAAGGCTGGAGACATTTTCCTTCCCTTGGAGGCATCTCTGCCTATTTAGACCTTCTAATGCAGGAACTGCTTTTTGCCTTCTCCATAGTTTGTGGTTTAACACAGCTTAGAATTTCAAGCTGTAGGAACAGGGTTTAGGGTCAGAGGAGCAACAGTGAACACGGTGATGCTGAAGGGAAAGCAAGACTTGAAGGACACATTCAATATTGCGATCATTACCTTTCAGTTACTTTAGCAACTGGTACAGGCGACATAAAAAGTCCGTTTCATCCACTTGCTGTACCAGATGGACAACACGGATGGCACGTGCAATGCCTTGCCCACGCGAGACTCCAGCAAGCCCAGCAACTGCATTTAAACGCTACAGGTGGTAGACTCTGGATTTTAGTAGGAGCCACAGATGAGAAACATTTGCAGAACTCAGCAGTTGGGATACAGCAGTGTTTGCAACCATAAGCAGAGAGCACCAAAATTTAGAGGCAGATATGCTGAGTATAAAGCACAGGCCAGCTCCTGCGAGTGTCTGCGTGTCACTGGAGCAGCCGGGAAGGCGGCTGGGGTGGTCAGCAGGCCCCATCCCAGGTGCTGCAGCCCCTGCTGACGTCAGTGGAAGTTCAAGGCACTTAACACCTCCCAGGACCGGCCTGCGAGAGTGACTTCCAGAAGGAAACGATCTTGAAAACAGATCATGTGCTGTTAAATGTAGCATAGATGCAAAAAGGGCAGAGCAGTGTGTCTCGCAAAATGTGGCTTCTTTAGTGCAATATCCCCAAGCTGTGAGCTTATTCACTCTTGGCTCTCTCTTCCCACTGTCTTATCTGTTATGATGTTGGCACAGAGCTGAGTCCAGTGGGACTGCAGAGCTGGAAAAAAGCAGAAAATGTTCTCCAGGTTTTCTTTTCTTACAGAATTCCCTAACTCCCAACCTACTTAAGGGGGAGCCATGAGCTAAAGTAAAATTATAGTTTTGTCTTCTTCTCAAGCCAGATACCTCCAGAGGGAAATCTGCTCTCACTGTACTTTTCCTCCAGAAGTACTACCACCATCACCACAGCACCTTGCAAGGAAAACAGATTCTTTCTGTTCCCTGATAAAGTTTTCAATTAACAAAGGTAGATTAAATGAACAGCCTTTAGTCTATTCAATTTTGTTGTGCTTTATACTAGTTGTTCTATGCACTGGAATTTTATGTTTAATCTTTTATAGCCAGTCTGAACATTTATATAATGTTATAAAGTCTGCAGCTGCTATATGTGATTTGGCAAAGAAAGCATAGAGTATGTTTGGGGGGAAAAAAAAAGCTTCCAGGTCCTCTTATTTATTTTTAGAAATGCTACATTTCTAGTTAGAATAAAGTTAAATCAATTAAAAATAGTACTCAATGAAGCAGCTTAGATTTCAAATTCTTGAGGCTCTATCAATTATTTCAAAGAAAATTTATAGGTTTTTTTCTAGTAGGAAAATTAAGCAAGTGACACTTCCTGTACCAGGCACAGTAAAAACATTCAATAATTCTGTGGGGTTTCAGAGGTCTGTTCTCTCTGTTGTGTTTTAAGTCATGAACTGCTGCATCCTGGATACCCCAGACAAAGAGGACTTTAATGCACCAACATGTATGTGTGGTCCACCCAAAGGATATCATATCCTATATATGAGCAATTATCCTATATCCCCATGTTTTCCTGGATATATACCTGCAGGATGTTGTAACTGTTGGACCTCAAACCTACTATTGGTGCTAAGAATTGATACAGACTGAATCTCCAGACCTTGATAATTTTCCATTTCATTATATTCAACACAGGTGAGTATATTTACCCTGTTTATTGATTCACTTTATACACAAGGAGAATCCCAACGGATGTTGCCCTCCCGTTTACTGCGTTGATAATAACCATAATAAAAAACCAAACCAAAAAAAAAATAACATTTTCATTTTCTTCTGAGATATTTCTCATTTACAGCCTGGCTTTATTTGGTTTTAGCAGAGCTCAAAGATGCTTGGTATGACACAGGGTTGCTGCCCTCTGGCATGAACACAGAAATCTATTTTGAGAGGTAGGACAAGGTCTCTGAGTCCAGCACAAACTGTGAGATGACAGGAGGTGAGTACACCAGGCTATACCCCTGATCCTACCAAAAAAAAAAAAATTAAATCAGGCAAGAAATAAAGCAGTACCAACATCTGCTCTGCATCAGGAGGAATAATATTTGACCATGCAATGGTCTACCCAACTTGCCATAACAAGAGCACAAGACAACTTAAGCTTCCTTCAGTCCTGTGGACACATTCTGTGAAGGCAGGAATATGTGACATCAAATATGACAGCTAGCAAAGAGGGGTGCACTGCTTCAAGAAGCTCCCCAATCTCCACTGTCTTTGCATACCTGGAAAAAGGCTCAAAGATGGAGCAAAGAACAGGACAAGAGAGTCATAAACAGTCAGCAAACAAATTGTTTAGCACAGTAGAAATAAAATCTGACCTCCAGTGTCAGAAATGCTGGCAAGGATCTCATGGATATTCAGTGTTGTCTGACCAATATTGACAGGAGTAGCCTAGAGGAGAGAAGGAGTATTCCAGCAGAGGCACGGAGTATTTCCTAATTCTTTATTTAACTGTGGTGTTGTAGCTGGAGTCTAGTCTCATGGGAAGGATAAAGGAAGATTAAATGGCAGCAGAGATCATGCTGCATTCCTTATCTGCTCATGTGTAGATTTCTTTCACATATGAGTTACTTGTAAAAAGAAAAAGTCAAGTGCAAGGGGAAACAAGAAAGGGGTCAGCTGGACTTATCCTGACTTTTTTTTTTTTTTTCCATAAACTAACACTTGTGTGTTTGGGACCAATGAACTAAATATGGACTTTGCTCAAACAATGACAGATTCAAGGTCAAGGGGGAGACTTTTTTTGTATTACACAATGCGCTGGGGTAGACTATTGTTGGTCCTTGCAGTGCAGATGTAGCCATGGCTGATTATTCCTACTCCCAAACCTCTTTACTCACCCGCACTGTTTGGTTTCCAAGAGAATGATTCTCTCGTGACTGATTTATTTCTGCAGAAACGTGTATGTAAAATGAGCTTGTTTTAGAACTGTTCACCATTGCGCATCCTCTACCCTTAGCAACAGGCAAAAATTATTTTACAAAGCATATAGTATTCCACAGTAGTGCTTGCTTTTGTTTATTGTCTGTTTTATTTAATACTGTGTATGAAGTGAAGATTTTATGGCTTGTAATAGTAATTCAGGAGACATTAGGATAGAATCCAGATTGAAAGTTGTGGAAGAAAAATTAGCAGTGAGACATCCCCTATTATCACTGAAACAAACCCACAAAAATAAGCTTTTTAATGAAACATCCTTGAGATTCTGTAGTGCTTATAAAATTCTACATTCAATTTTAAATGTGCTGTTACTCATGCCATAGGCACCAAGAAACTACCCCAGAGGAACGTAAAAATACTAACACTGAGTACATGCTATGCATAGTTGGATAGAGGAGGGGAAAGATGTGGATCAACAAAATGGCAGGTAAAAGAGACGCTATACTTTATAAAAAGAGAAACATATATTTTCTTCTTCCTGGATAAAGTGGCAGCTCTGTTTCTTTTATAATGAACTGAGTAGTTCCCAAATAATTTAGTTGGTTCTCAGAACTGTTTTTTGTTTGCAGGATATTCCTTGAGAAGAAGAAAATTGAAGCTTTCTAACAGAAAATGACATTGCAGAGATGCATCACAAAAAACAGTATGCTAAATCACAGGGTCTGAATACTGGTACAAAAGCTCATGGGGAAAAAAAAAATTCAAAATTAGGGAAATTCATTTGTATGCAAAGAACAATCGAAAAACAAGCTTTGGAATCCAGGAGGAAGCAAGAAACACGTCTGAATGTCTCCTGTATTTCTTGGTGACAAGAAGGGCAGCAGATAAAGGGGATGTCAACACTGAAAGATATTATGAATACATAGTAGGAAGAGGTGAATGATACTTTCTGATAGCAAACTTCTGAAGCTTTCAAAGAGCAGGATCTACTGGAGATCAGAGACTTTTTTTTGACTGTCAGGTGGGATGGGGATGTATATTTGCAGTATAATTGCAGGGTAATTTGTTACTTCAGAAAGCAGAAAGTAGCAGAAAAGGAGAGGTTGTTTTAGGTTATGACTGAGAAGACTACATCATAAATCATGGAGTTTTCTTTAATAGGGACAATAAGCACAATAGGGATCATAGAATCATGGAATAGTGCGGCTTAGAGGGGACCTCAAAAATCATGTAGTTACAACTAAACCAAACTGAAGAAACTGGGAGACCTTTTTGGGAAAAGGAACAGGGAAACAAACACAAGAGAGGGTAAGTTTCTAAATGAGACAACCTGAAAGGAGAGAGAGTTCAAAAGCAGAGTGAAAGGTTGATATGGCTCCATTAGGAGTTCTATAAGGATGTGAAAGTTGAAATGGAACCATAAAAACTGAAATCCAGGAAAAACAACTAAGGATGAGAACAAAAAGCATGGATAAAACTAGAAAAACTACTGCAAAAATGTACAAGAAACAAGAACAAAATGCAGTTACATGTTAGAAGATTTGCTCCTTACTAAGAAAAGAATTACACAGAAATGACAGAAGACTGTTAGTTCTTTCACTCTTTGTAGTAATTTTTAATAATGAGAGCATTAATCCCATAATTAAGAAGATTTTTTTTTCTTTTAATTAAGAGATCAGAAAGGGAAAAATATGTTTAGAAAATGAAAGAAGTTGCATATCATCAAGTTCACTTCTAAGAACTTGGCTAGAGCAACCTGAGCCAGTTGGGATTATTTTTGAGGATTTATAGATGACTGTATGAATCTCAGAAAAATCGATCTCATCATCCTGTAAAAGCAGGACTTAGAAGATCAGGAAGCATAATTTTCAGCCATTAATTAAAATCATTTAAAAACAGAGAGACAATAATTAAGATATTAAAAGGAGACTTCTGCAGGTGCATCATGCAGGTGACATGCCTTGATTCATATCACGGCCACCATATTTTCTTTTTAGACATGAATACCAACCTCCTGGATATATGGATTGCAGAAGTAGTCCCTGCAAGATGTCCTGACACAGGCACTATTTTTTACAAACAAACTAGGGAAGTGCAATTTAGGCAAAACACCCATAAGATTCTTTCTATACAGCTAAAATCCTACTCTAAGCATACCTATTAATAAAGGTATTTATTGATATTTGAAGACAGGTACTATAAGTAGGATCTTTGTATCCTGCATGTAGGACATCAAGGTGAAAGGGTTGACAAGCACTTGGACTACAAGCTCAGAAATCAATGTGATCTTGGGAGATGAAATATTTCCAACAGGTTGGTATTCTTGAAAGATAATTTGCAATAGTTCATGTGAAATCCAGACATCTGGGACAGTTGGGGTGAACTGCCTTCCAGAGATGCCTGTGTCTCCGCACTGCAACCAAATGAAGCCCAGGGAACTGCATAGAGAAAATGCTTGTTTTTTGAGTGTCTTTTGTAAGGTAAGATAAATTCCAGTACAGAAGAACTGAAATGCAGATACAGAGCGGTGAATATTTGTGGCTGGGCAACAGTTCAGCAGGAAAGATCTCAGAGGTACTTCAGATCTCAAACTCATGATGAGTCAAACGTGGTGTTTTTCAGAAGAAACAATTTTCATTCTGGGCTACATTAAGAAGATTGTTCCATAAAAGACACTGAGTATTTATTCAGCCTTTTTCAGAACTGACAAGGTCACATCTTATATCCTGTGCCCAGTTTTGGAGAGATAGCAGAAAGAATCCGTAAGGGAGAGCTTCAGAAAACATCACCCATTGATATTCCTCTCAACCTTACAGCTGTACACTTCTTTAGTACAAAAACCTTCTGTCAGCTGCATGATTCACTTAATAAAATATTACTGGATATTAAAGTGTTCTAGTAAAATAATTTATGTAACAGAGAAAACTGGTGTTTGAACTGTGGAAACCAGTTGTAAAGAGGCAACCTTGGCTTCCCTACACAGGAAAACTTCCTCCAAAGGCTATATTTACCCTGCTTGAAAACTATCTGGCTGGCTCCAGAGCAGATCACTCCAGCTCGGGGAGAAGTCTGTGTATGCAGATGTTGCAGATAGGGATGGGATCAAATTCCTGTTTTGTGTCCTCATAAAAGTGAAGAATGAGGCACAGGCTGCAGCTCTCCAGATCTGTCAAACTGGCATCTCTTGCCATCATTGCACTTACATTACAATTGCTGTCCAAAATTATTTATGCCACACTGTGAATTCTGGGGGTGAAAACAGAATTCCGGGGATGCTCAGTGGTGTATCAAAATCTGCTCACAGCAACAGTGAGCAGTCTTACAGCTGGTCCCTTGGTGGGGTCAGCCTAAGGCCAGGGATATGATCTGTCCAAAATTCTCCATTCATCCTGCTAGGAAAAAAAGAGGGAACAAGCCATCTAAACAAGGTAAGGCTTTTACTATCCCAAATAGAGTTCAGCATGTGGACTCTTGCCTGCGCTGGAGAAGTTAAAGAGAAAAGCAGCAACTGAGAGGAGGAGGATGGCTGATGCTGATGACATTACATATGTCATCTTGAAGAGCTGATGAGGGAATATTAATCATCTTGACACATAAAAATGTTGAAGGCTTTTAGATGTGAAATACTAGAATTGGGTGGGAATCTGACCAGAAGTTGTCGTACTTTGGGCTTGTTTGGATTTCTTCCAAGGAGCATTTCAAAATTTTGCAATCAAAGTAAAGAACCTTTGAAACATCTCTCTCAACACAACAATGGTAGTCACTCCCTCTGTGAGGCACAACCACCATACAAAGCACTGGAATTTTGAATTATTCATTAATTATCTCATAAAAGCTGCAGAGAATACACACTGTGCCAGCTCATCAGCTGGGGTAAATCAATACAAAGCCAGTGTCTCCCATGTGAAGCCCACTAAAAGCACTAAAAGTCATTTAACTGACATTTCTGCAGTACAGATTTGTTTATTTTATAGAGCCAAAACTAAAGCTAAATGAAATGTTTGTACAGGATGTAAAGCCAGAGATGAAGACCGCTGTGGCTTTTAGCTCCCCTTTTTCTCACCAATATTTAGCATACAGTGGAAAATGGCTGGAATGACTTTATGGGGCTAATCTTGCATCCTTGATGCAGGATACTGGAGATCTCCACATGTGCTCTGGCCATATGGGGGTCTGACAGGTCTCCTTCACACTGAGACAAGTGAGAAGCTTCAGGGCTTTGGGAGTTCCAGCTTCTCCCTTCCTTCTGCTCTCTCAGGCATAAGAGGTACTTTGTCTTTCAGATGAGCTGCTTACACCTCAAAGCACACGCCTTCAAAACATACAGGGCTTTTTCCTCTGTTGAAAAGAGAAATAAGTAAACAAGTGTCTTCACAAAAATTTCCATGCATTTTTTCCTCCTGAAATCCTGCTGGTTGAGCATTCCTCCAAGAACCAAGCACGGTAAACTAGAATATGCATAAAGATAAAATAACTAAGTTCCGATTCAATAAGGCATTCAGTCACATGCCAGATTTAAAATGCAAGAAATGACTGCGTTTTTTACATTTTTAAATACAAACTCCTGCCTTTGAAACACAGACATTTAACTGAGAATTAGTAGGAAACTTGCAATGACTGCTAGGTACATAGAGGAGTTCAATCCTCGTCTAAATCTAAAACAGCTCTCCACTCTTAAACAAAATTACTCTCATTCTACACCATGGTTCATGATTTTAATACAATCAATATGCAAAGTTAGCAGCTCCTTAGAGGATGTAAATCAGTTTCCCACACATCAGTTGCTCTTTCCTGAAAACTTTTCAGCTGGGCTGACCTTTCTACTAAAAGAAAAATTTTTATATATTTGAATATTCATATTTTACAGTCTTCTATAAACAAACATTTTCAATGTAACACTTGTCAAAGATGTAAGAACACATGTTCAATACTTTATAAAACAGCTGTTCTTTTAATTCTGTGCTTTAGATATTTCAACAGAATATCCAGTACTAGCCAAAGAAAAGAAAAGAAAAAATAGTTAATATTCACTTTCTGTTGCCACAGACCTGAACAACATAAATTTTTGGTCTTATGGGAAGCTTTTTCAACAGCATTTTTTTTAGCTAATATTTAATAACAATGATTTTTGCAGAGCTCTCAGTAGCAACACATTTCCTACAGTTCAAGTAGATAAATTAAATGGCAAAAGACGAACTGATGAAGAATTTGTGGCTATGGATGTGAGAATAGGGATAACAAATATAAAGGTTGACAGGTTTTGTCTTTTTTTTTTCATGCTGTTTTCTAGCAACCTGTCTTTTTCTCCCTGGGATGTAGAAGATGCAGTTGTTTTGCACATTTCTGTGTAAATTTTGCTGCTTCATCACAGAAATATGCAACCACCATTTTAGAAGGCTATGACCCATACAATAGGAGGGTATAGAATCATATATTACCTGGCCAGAAAATGAGCGAAGGGTCTAGGGCAGACACTGAGTCCTGATTGTTACCAGCAGGAGGGAAGTGTGGCTCTGTGGAAATGCTCGGCATCACACGGACAAAAATAAAAGTTGAAATCACAAACCCTGTCTCATCTTGGTTGGTCTTTTTGTATGTTGTTCTTTTGTTTAATTTTCTCAAATCAAATGTTAACGTGGACATAACCAAATTAAGATGAACTACTGAATATCAGCTGAAAAGAAAATGTCCTTTGATTATGTTTATTTCAATTTCAAGTCATGGAGAATGGCAATAAATTCACAATTAATCATGAAAGATTCATGGACTTTCATTACTTTCTTCAGTATTGTTAACTCAAACCATATCTTCCAGAAATGTGGCCAAGGTTCATTTTTTACGCCATGGGAGCTGAAGCATCTGTCTTGGCCCTTGGTCACTGCTTGTGTGCCCATACATACATCCGTGCTCCCTAAGGCCCGAAGTCACTGGAGCTGGGATGATTGAACCTTCGCAGAGCCTGTCCCCTCATCACAAATAGTTTAGGGAGAGTTTGTTCCCCTTTCATCTGTCTGTAACTTAACACAAGCAATCAATTGGGAAAAGCCGTGCCCTGCCACACATCACACGGACTATATATGGGCAAAGAAGCCATCTGCTGAAAGTCCTGACTGTAGTAATGGAGATTAGTAAATCAACTCCGCAAAGAAATATGAAGTTCAAGAGCCTTAGAGACACTGGTAAATATTTCCCCCACCCACCCTATCTTGCTCATTACTGAAAATCCATGAGAACTGTCTGACTGGAATGCTTTGGTTTGAAGCCTGATTGAATCTTGGACAAGATGCTGCACAAAAAGCATTTTCTTCCAGCAACCTACCAATCACACTAATAGTTGTTCATTTCAGATTTATCACTCCTCTTAAGAAGTGAAAAACTCTATCGTTACAGCTTCCAATGCTAATAAAATCTGCCAGAGGTAAGAGACATAGTGAAAATAATTAGGATTGAAGGAAATTGATTTTAGTTTTAATGAATTTTGATACTGCATATAGATATTTATTTCTGTACAGTTCTTCCCATTTTATTGATATCAACCTTTCTCCCAGCAGTAAATAACAACCTTGTATTTTAATTGTTCTTTTTCCTTGCTACATCAGTTATAGGAATCACAATTCCTAACACATTCATAAATAAAATAGCAGTTTATAACATTCAGTTCTCATAGCTCACCAGATAAGACTTCAGGAAAGGATACCAGTTGTCTACAACTGCTACATTTCATATGTTTTTAACTATCCTTCCTCTGTAAAATTTCACATATTAAGGATGGTATTCTCAAATTTGTTTTAGGTGGAAGGAAAAAAGGAAAAAATAATAATTTTCAATTGCAGGTTCAAATATAAATTTTACAACCTTTTTAAAATTGAAAACCTAATAAAAATTATTATACCCTTACTTATTTGAAAGTCTAAATTAAAGGAGTTTAGCTATAAAGTTAAAAATATAGAATAAGATGATCAGATTTCATAAAACACGAAGTGGTACAACCCATTAAATGTTAGACTGTAAAATTTTCCCTTCAGCTTTAAAGAAAACTTCATTCCAGTTAAAACTGGTTGAAATTCCTATTTCTTTCTTCATGTAGAGATGAACATTGCCATTTCCAAGTGTAATTTTGGGGTTTTTTTTAATGAGAATAATACACCATTTAGGCACTGAACTGAAACTGGGCTTTTGGTACGTTATCAAAGTACCATGAGATGTTAAGTGCTTTCCAGGCATGAGTCGTTTAAAGGTATACAAAAGTATAAAGGTATTGATTCTAAAATCAGACCCTGAAACCCAGTCTTAATTTGGCCACTCAGAGAGGTGTCCTGCTATTACGAAACATTATGAGCCCTTCAGCTCCCTCTTATTTTCATAAACAACAACTGTTAATAATTTTCAAAGCAAAACTCGTGAAAAGTCCACTTTCAGAAAACACAACTGATAAACAGGACACAAAAAATCATTCCAGTTTTCTGATTCTCTCAGGAAACTATCTGTTTTGATGCCAGCACCCCCCAAAATGGAGAAGCGGTAGAGACTCTATAAAACCTTAAAATTGGCTTATTAGTATTGCTTTCCTTGGAAGGCACTTTGATACTGTAGTGAGGGTTACATCACCTTAACCAAGATGTAATGCAGATCACTGTGTGACCTGAAGTGACCAAATCCCAAGATAATAGCCTCTCAGAGCTACAATTTGGGTTATTTTACTTTGTTTACAGATGGTAGCATTTCAGTAAGATTTTCCAAAGGGAAAAGAACTATTTTAGCACACAAAGTGTTTTGGGCTAGGCTCGTAATTACCTCATCCAGCACAGATACAAAAGCAGCTATGATGAGAAGTTTCACAATATTCTTGTACATAGCTGTTTCTTTTATTTTTTTAAGTCAGCATAATCTGGATTTTTCTCAAGTAGCCCAAAATTCTCAGAATTCCCCTTTCCTGTCTTGTACATAGGTTCACTTCATGACATCATTTTTAGAAGGCATCAAGGTCGGTTTGGGGCAATTGTGTGACCCTGTAGATCTTCTTGGTCACAACAGGAAGACTCTTTAACACATGAAAATCGTTCTGCATCTCAAAGCTACATGAGTGAAAACAAAAGAGAGCAGGAGGATTTGAGCATCAGCTGCAACCAAGTATTGGGCAAACCAGTCTATTTCTCACTACTATGTTGCTTCTACAGGCTGAAGTACTGTCATTCACAGCTCTGAGCCCGGGAGATAATTTATCTCCCCAGCAAGTAATAAAATCATCCTAGGATTCATAGTACAAAATGAGAGGAGATGGAACAAATTCTGACCTTTAAGCACAACCCAGGCACTGCTACCAGGGAACAAATAAGTTTGCTCCTACTCCAGGCGTCTCCTTTTTGCAGAACTTCCAGGGAGAGGAAGAGCCCTTTGTCCCTTGTCCCAGCCTTAGCTATCTAGAAAGGGCAATGAAAATCAGACTTCAGGTTTTATTAGTAAATCATCTGACTGCTGGACCTTTCTTTACAGAAACAGGCTCAATACTTGAAAGAAATTCCCCCATGTTTTCTAATCACATGCAGCAACTAAAAATTGAAGATCATTATAAACATCAGGCTTGGCAGCATACTAAAAATCTCTTTCCCCTCTAATATAGCTCATGCTGGAGGCCTGATCCATTGGCTTCTATTTTGGGATGTGAAAGAAGGTAGTCACTGGGGCGCTATTAAAACCAGAATTTCTTCAAGATATTCCCATCACTTAAATAGGTCATAAACAAAGGCAGAAACAGTATTTACTGTGCTATTAAGGTAAACAAAAATAACAATCCACAGGTAATTATGAAACAGAGTGAGTCTGGCAGGTGAGTTCCAGCAGTCTGGTTTTGATTTCCAAATGAGGGATTAGAGCCAAGCTATAGACCTGCCATAATATATTAACTATATTCCCATACTTACATGGTTTGTTTCTTTTCACTTCTACTTTCATTTTACATTAGCAGCATTTGGCGCTCTGGTGCACAAACAGGACTACTCATTTCTTAATCACCTCTGAGCCTAGGGTTGGTTTTACGGTGGAACTATGGCCACTGCACAGCAACCAGCATGGGGCCATCCTGCGAGTCCATGCCTGTGCAGCACTGAGCCCAGGACCTGACATCCACACTGATGGACTGGCAGGATGAACCATTTCTTCTCAAAAATGTAAGTGAATCTTCTCTATTTCTCAGGAACTGAGTCCCATGAAGAAACTACATGGTGGAAAAAATAAATTTGAAAAAAAAAAAACCACCATGGCGAAATCATGGGACCAAAAATCAGTAGCATTCAAGTGAATTGAACATGGAGGGTCAAGGAGAAAGGGTTGGAGCAAGTTTGGGAAACACATTTTTAAAAGGAATACATTTTATTTTATTTTCTACTGCAGTTGTGAATATAAACTGGCATGTCTCTTCAGAGCATGTTCTCAATTGTGACACAGGGACCAAAGAAGTCTGGATTGGCTGCAACCCACTTCTGAATCAGTCCGTGTGGCCCAGGACCCCTTCATACAACTTTCCCATTGGTGTACCCACCCTACTGACTGCCAGAGCTTCATTCTGCGTGCATCACTGGTGCCCTTGTGCCACTGCCTGGCTTCAAATACAGTGAGGGCAGGTGTGATCACATACACTATGATCACAGCCCAGCTAATATGTTCCAAAGAGCCAGAGGTGCTTCCAAAAATAGCACTTATAGGGTTAGGGTACTGTTGTGGCTTTGAAAGTTTCATTCACTGGCCCTTTGGTAGGTTTTTTTGCCTAAACATTACCTATGAGTGGAGCAGGTGGGGAGACAATCTAACCCTGGGGATCAGGGTGAAAATAGTCCTGTGCAAAACAGTAACACTGAGAAAAAATGCCAGCTCTTGAATAGTGACCCTAACCCTAACCCTAACCCATGGCAAAAGCAAGAGCGAAGGAAAGGAGTGCAAGATTTACCCTTTCAACAGATATCACTGTGCTAAAATCCCTTTGCAACTTAATGTACATCTACTTTGATTCCTTTTGCTTAGACCAAAATCCATTAACAAGGCCCAAGAGTCTAAAAACTGACAAATGACAGAAGTGAATTACTACTGCCAATTTTCAGTAGTAGAACAATAAAAAATGAAGAAATGGTGATTTTTTTAATTTAAATTTTACTACAATTTCACATTTTAATGGATAAACTAAGCTTTTGTGAAGACTTTGCCAAAAGCTTTGTTGCATTTCTAGTTTCAGTGCTGTTCTTTTTACTAAAGTACCAGAATTCAATATTGTCTTTTAAAGTACATTTCTCATATAAACTCTAGCTTCGATCAGCAACAATTGATTCTGATCAGTGCAAAGTTCTTGGTTTTGGAAAAGAGACAGAATTTGGAGAAAGCAAACGTCATACCTATAGAGCTTTCTAACATACAGACCTTGCAGCAAGGTCAAATGACACATCCCTATAGGACCTTTTTTTAACCACCTACCAAGACCACTTTCAAAAACTTTTTACTCACAAAATCCTCATTAGTGACTACTGCACCAACAAAGTTCCTGGCTGGCCTTGGTAGATCAGAGCAGTATGCCAGGCTGCCCATCATGCTTGGCAACACTGTCCTGCTTTCCATGACCTCCCACCTTGCTGTTTACATCCATCTACCATCTCTTGTGCAACACCTGGACTGTAAAAACTCTGAGACACGGAGCATTTCTTCTGCTGCGTGTTTCTGCTGCATAGAGTATTCTGGGTTGCCAATCCACAATTACACGTCCTAGGTGACATGATACAAATACAGACTGTGGTCAGAGTTGTATTTCCATCAAAAATACATGTCATGCTCCTACTGGATATGAAAGATGAGTGATAGAACTTATTAAATCAATGCCAAAAATATGCTCTTTACTACCTAAAAGTGGAGTGATGATCTTACTTTCTTACAGCATTTGCCACTTCATTCCATTTAATAGTTCAAGCAATGATTCAAAAAATACTCAAGAAAATAATACATAAACTAAACCACTCCACCTGATGTAAACAGCTACAGGTTCCTTACTGTCTTCACCAGTTTTGTAGAGCAAGATGAAATTAAACACATTTCATCTTTGTGCCTTAGACTGTTTATACTTGAGGAAGAAAATATATCCATTGAGGAAGAATAATATCCATTTTCCTTGTAAAATCCAAAGTACTGTGTCAATATATTATTGTTACTTAACAGTTTAAAGTGTGGTAAATAAAAATAAGCAATAGAGCAAAAAATTGTCCCCCATGAAAGGAAAGAGAGGTCTTCTTTTCATAATGGAGCTCTGTGCTAGCACCGTTCGTGGACCTCAGCAGTAACAACGGAATAAGTATTGGAAAACTACAATGACCCTCAGAGAAAGTTTCATCCTACCTCGAATTCAGGGGAAAAAATTCAGATTTTCCACTGCAATGTAGACAGACCACAAGAGCAAGTTCTGCTTCCTGGTGCTCACAGCAAAAGGGGAGTAGGAAAAGTTACTATCTCAACTTTCAAAAAAAAAAGACATGTATTTTGTTATCTTACTTGTGACATCAAATGCTACAGGAAAGATAGCTTAGATGTCCAAAAGTTAACAGAAATAACCAGATTAACAACAGCTAAAGCTGTTGAACATGATAAGGTGGTACAACCTTATCTATGAGCATTTAATCTCCAAGTATTTGAGACTAAGAAACTGTACCATATGATAAATACCTTACCTATTCCAACTGTGGGATTTTATGCAGCTCCCTCTGAAGCACCTGGTGTTGATCAGACTCAGTGTAGTGAGCTAAAATGACTACGGGGCTGAGTCAGCAAAGGAGGCACTATGCTCCCATTTAGAAGCTAGAGCTTCCCATCCCCCAGAACATGTGAACTGAGCACAGAAGTCATCTGTTCACTCTGCTGAACACAAGCTTACTGTGGATGACCAGCTTGGAGACGTGAGCTCCCACCCGTCCAGTTCCTTGCTCAGGTGCAGATATGCACCTTTTCTGACACCTTTGAGGATGCAGAAGCAGAGGTTGTTGCACCCCGCAAAACTGCCTGTCTTACAGACACAGGGGTTTTTTATATACAAAATGTGAGGGTTTGGTGATATATTTTATTCATGTTCAGCTTTTGAACCCTGCTGCACTGCCTATGGTTACACTGTACGATTCCTGACTCTGCACTTGGAAGATACTTAAGTCCCTTTCCTTCCTGTGGAAATTCCTATCTGCATATCAGAAAGGCACACCAGCTGTCCCAGGATCACAAAGACCTTTCTCAAGGTTGTAGTAGACACTTTTTCAATTTTTTCATTTATTCCATGCGAGGCAAACACTCGAACAAGAGGAAAACTGCGTAAAAGTATAGGCTGTCAGGACACAGGTTCTCCATTAATGTAGGTGCCTTAAATTAAGGATACATAAATAAGGAATTAAAATAGGAGATTTGTTATGAAAAGGACAGGTAAACCCAGTGCTAGCACAATTGGATAACTGGATCATCTATAAAGGAATAAAGAGATTAAATATTTTTTTTTAACTAACTGGAAACAGATTAGGGCTCCTTTACAGTCACTGTGATGGTCTTCCAATCTTCCTCTGCTCTATGTGAGAGGGAATAGAGTTTTATATCCTTGGATGATCAACCCCCACATCTTTCATCTGATGACTAATGACAGGCAGCTCCCTAACCTACAGTCACAGAATCTGCCCCTCACGTGTTACAACTCTTTTGAGACAGCAAATCTTATTGCAAATACATTATTCTAAATTTATTCCTAAAAATACCTCCAGATTTCTCTTTGTTGCTGAGGCCTAAAATAACTATAAAATATTTAAAATTACCTGTAAGCCTGCTACTGGAAGCAAGTTTGGTTCTCCCTGACAACTCTTTCAACTTCATCTGTAACAATTACAAATATACTTTCCAACTTGTAGCCTTTCACTCATGTCTGATGTAGTTTCTCTGCTAAATATTTCTCAAGAGATAGGTTATTATAAGACTTGATCTTTTCAGTCTAACAAATCCAATTCTTGCTTCAGAACGATTTTTCTGGTATGGGAACAAAACTGAATGACAAGTGTTGGAAACTTAGCAAATATAGCTCCTCTCCTGAGCTAGTGCAATGTGTTTAATCAGTGCTACTATTCCAGTTCAGTCAGGGACAGTAAGAACCACCTCAGCACTGGTTGATGTAATTGACGTTTAAGACAGCGCATTCCTCCCCACAATGAGTCTTGATGGACCAAGAGTGCATGCATGGCTTGGCACAATGCTTCAACCCAGAAATTTCCTCATATCTGTAGCTACATAATGTAATGAGAAAGACTCAGTGCCGTGCTTAATATTCCAATTTTATTTCCATTGAGATGAACTTGAGGGAACTTATTTGGCTTCAGTAAATATTTCTACTGTGGAATAGTGATAATAAGAAAAAGGTTGGTCCTAGAGCTCGTGATCAGTAGTCTGGAACTCAGAAATTCTAAAACTCAAGATTCAACGGCGTACTCTGTTGCAGGAACTCCTTACTAACATCACACCCCTTGGTCACACACAGAAGTTACTTATACCCCTAAAGACATCAGCCCTGTAAGCATAACCATGGGAATCGACTTACACATATGACAAATGCTAAACCACACAGTTCAGCATGTCAGTATTGACTGTTGGCAACACATAAGCTCTCTAAAACATAATATGCAATAGGCGCACAACCATAGCACTCTGACTCTTTGGAACAAACTAAAACATTTCTTGCAATAGAAATTTAAGATCCGTATCTGCTGGTAACTGAGGAACTAGTCATTGAGGTTTGGGATCAGTCACTGGATAATTGTGGAATGATGGCTATATATTGCATAGTCCATCTGTTCTGCAGAGGGAAAACTTACTGGCCATATTTGATACTGCAAATATCAAATTTTACTCCATATTCTGTTCCATAGCATGGTGTCAATAAAGACTGAAATTATACTCTGGGAATCAGGAATCAGTATAGGTATTTTTCCCTCCCAGGGCATTATTACAACAGGCTAAACAGTGTTTACCTCTTTTCTGTGTCAGCCTCCCTGCAGATCCCTTTGTAGATCAAGCAATTCACAGAGATCATTTGTCTTATGCTAGTTGTAGTTGCAAGTTATGATAAATAACTCTAGGGGATGGGGAAGGAGGAGGAGAGGATCAGTGGCTGACAGAACCACTTTGGTCTGCAGAAAAAGAGAGGAACAAACAATACCTAAAACTATGCTCTTCTCCACTCATCAACACAGGCAATGATCTGTTGGAAGGAGCATTCTGAGGCTGCTGGTGCATCTGGCCAGACTGCTAAAGATTTTGAACACATCTGCACTGGTAGCAACCACGTCTTGTCTCTGTGAGTAAGTGCTGCAGGAAGTGGGGCAGGCAAATGAGACCATCTTCTGACAAATCATCATGAGAGCCCAGTGCTTACTGTTCGGTGTCTTATTCTCCTCATCTCATTTATAAGGAAATGCTAGCAGAAGAAGGCAAGTTCTGAGTAAAATAGATGGTTTGATTTTTTTTTTTCACTGAGCTGTTAACAAAGATGTGATTACAAGCTTCATGCTTTCTAGAGCGCTGTTAGTGAGGGAGAGAAAATTAAGCCTGGAGTTGGCATTGCAAAAGTAACACAGAAGGGGAGTTTGCTGTACTTGTTTTCTCCCTGATCTTAATTGCATTTAGGGAACCTTTTTTTAAACTTTAAATTTGTAGCAAATAAACAGCTCTCAGGCTTCAACATATCTACTCTGTCATTTTTATGGAGATGGCAGACTCAGTTCACCTGCCATTTGGCCAAAAGAAAAAAAAAATAAAAATCAGTTCTGTCTGCAGTCTGGGAAATTTACTTTGCAGAGCAGCATGACTGTGTGCTTATTCTACATTTCTCAAAGATGTGTGCTTACTAGAGCACATGCTGCTGAATTCACATTCTCACAATGAGCCTTCAGGAGCTCAGCTGAAGTTGCTGAGTTGTTCATCTTGACATGAAACAGGAAGGATTGAAACACTGATCACTTCTAACATCTGAAAAAAAAAATCCATGGCAATCAGACTATGATTTGACTGCCGTTCTTCTCAGTGCCTCAGACTAGGGCTGGAGAGGATGGAGAGAGGAAAAGGAGCAGCTGGGTAGCCTGGACAGAAGTCTGGGAGAGGTGCTGCCACACAAGGCAGAGCTCACTGAGTGGCAGGGTGCTGCGCTGGGAGCCTTTTCCTTCTCCCAGCAATGTCCCATTTTGTCCATGGACATTGACTTGGAGCTTGACGGGGGAGGTGGGCAGGGTATGATGGGGCATTTGCAGTACCAGTTGGCAAAACAAGCCAGTCAGGACTCAGGTATGACACAAGGTTAAAAGAATGACAGTATTTAATTGTTTCTTGTATCACTGTACACTAAGACATGACACAAAGCATCACATCATTGGCTACACATTGAGCAGAACAAAAGTCCTTGCTCCTCTTCAGCCTTTACAAGTACCAAGCCCTTATGTATACCACAAGTTGCCACCAAAACTGAGCAGAAGCTGAAGCCTGGTTCTTTCTGTTTTCGGTGTCATTAGCAGAGCAGAGCTGGTTTTGGAGAGGCAGCCACAAGATAATGGCCAAGAGCATCATGTCACAGGGACTGGAAAAGGGGGGAGAGCACTGAGTTAAATTTCTGGCATAAAGCATAACTCAGTTAAGTGGTAAGACATCTGGAGTTCTGGGGGTTCCTTGGTATTAGGTTGAGTCTGGCTCCATGGACCAAAGTTCCCTACACATGGTCTGAAGCTGTCTGTGGGACCTATGGCTGGTTTGGATCCCTACATTCCTCTTAGGGAAAATCCTTCATACTGGCTTCGGGCAGGGGTTCCAGTTGAGTCTACCTTAAAAGCAATCTACTTTGTGCACACAAATCCTGCTCTGTGGATGGAAAGAGTGTGCAGCAAATGGGACTGTCCAGGCAATCACTTCCAAAGCACAATGTTGCTTCAAGCCAAAATGCTAAAGCAGATACAACTATTAAAAGACTGAAAACTTACCACCCTTCACTGTGTCTCAGTTGACTACACATGTTCCTACAGTAATATTGTCAAAGGGCCAAAAAAAAAGAATGCAAATAAAAGAAGGAAAGGGATATATGTTCTGCGGTTCTTGACCACAGAAAATATGAAAAGCTACCTTGCAGATCACTAGAAATGCTCTTTGAATAGCTAAGATGTGATGATTAATAAACTCATTTTTCAAGTGCTCATTTTTCATTTCATCTCAAAAATAGCTAAATCAGACAATATTTTTAATCCAGCACCTTTTCACCGTCACCCTTGCCACAACCTTCCTCTCTTGACCTTACCTTTTCAACTTCCTGCTAAGATGTGTGTTTAATGAAACAAAAAACTGCCTGATTTTGAAGCTCAGATCCAGCTCTTTCCCTATCACAGTCATCAGCTAATTTCCTTAAAACATCATCACATAATCAAAGCAGACCCTGGGGACAAGTGTCCAAACCCTGTACTGTCTGACAGATGGAAGATTCCTTTCTTAAATGTCTAAAGCTCAAGGTTGACATGAGTCCTTCAGGGAACAATGCTCATTTTTTCCAAGACAGCACCAGCTTCAGGTCAACTATGGCACTAACTATAAAAAAAACAAAGATTTTTCCTGTTGCTCTGTCAATGCCCTTTAATGTTAACCTGAAGGGAGTACCCATTCCTCATACAATTGAATTAATCCTCAACAAAAGTGCATACATACATACTATTTCATGAGCTGAACATTTGACCTCTTTCATTGTTGCCCAGTTTATGCTGGACAGAAATATCCACGTTATTCATGTTTAACCAGTTCCTCCTTCCTAGTTCCTTCAGCGCTATAACTAGATGTTAAAGACCAAACTGGTAACCTTCACTGGTGCAGCTACTTACCTTTAAAACTCAATAATTAATCCCAAGTGGATAACAAATGCTATCCAATTTATTCTCTGCTTGGCTGCAGCTTGAAGGAGCATGGACTCTGAATTAGTGAGCTCTTTGGGTTCAATCTGGAAAGCATATGTTTCCCTTCCATCATTCAATCCATCAAAATGCAAGAAATACCTGGGAAAGGCACATGGCACGTTTTGATATTACTCATTAACATTAATGTCCTTGTTATAAAGATATGTTTTATTTGCAGGTAACAACAGCCTTATGGGCATCTGGGAACACTTTGAATGATTGCCAAAAAAAAGAAATTTGGGTCATAACTAATGATCACCATCCTCTTTTAATCAAATGAAGCCATCTTAATGTGTCAGTCCTCTGGGGAAACAAGGACCTTTCACCTTGCTGGGGCCTGCTGAGGCCAGCAGTAGCTGTAAGCAACCCTTGCAAGTGGTCTTTTACTTTAGAGAGAGAAAATATGGGATCTATCCATCAACACACTCGCTTCTGACACCAAATGCATAAAAGAAACTAAGTCTGATCAGTGGGGCAGTGATGTTGCATTCAAGTTAACCCATGCATTATGGAGCTCCCATTTTGGCCTCTCCTGACACCACTATAGTTCTCCCTGGCACTACTGCTGAGTGGCCAGTTGCTTTAACTCTGAGGAGCCTCCTCTTGGGATAAGACTTCAGTAAAAATATGGCATTCTGGTTGTAGCTCCAGAGGTGGATGTAAATGAGACTCAAAGGGTTACTCTGGAGCTCTTCAAGGGTGGCTTTACCCTGCAGTGCTGTATCTTCTACAAGGGGAAAGGGTTGTCAGGTGAACATGTCAAAACTTTCCAGCATTTTTGTTTTCTAGTCAGGAAACAGTATTTTTCTAAATAGCTTTGAATGGATCTAGAAACTAAATCAAAAAGAATGTATACCAAATTGACACCAAAATAGGACAGAGAATTGCTGGGATTTCAGACAACAACAAAAGCAAAATCAAACAGAGGTCACAGCTAGAAACATTAATTTCAGAAATGAGAGCTTCATGTGACTCCCCAACACTGCTGCTCTCTGCCTGCCAAACCACTCAATGAGCCCCTACCATCCCAAAGAGCTCCTGTTGCCATCAGACTCCCAGAGCACACTGTAAATGCCATACAGAGGCAGGCAAGCCTGCTGCAGGCAGCCCACCCTGCAGGAAACTAGAGGTGTGAAGCACCTGTATGATCTTTTCAAGCGGAAAATAGCCCATCTTTGTGACAAAAATGCTGAAGACTTTCCTTGGAAAAAAATCTATATATTTTCACCAAGGAGCACTTTCTGCTCTCTGCTCTAAGGGACACCTTTATTTAAAAATCTGAACCAAATGTCCCAGTTATAAATCACCCCACACTGAACGTGCATCTCATGGAGATGAGAAAGCCTTGCTGAGACCACAGAAGTCCCAGCTACTCGCTGCCATTGCCCTGAATACTTTTTATCCATCACCACAAATTAAGGTATATAGACACATCCCTGATGTTTCAGTGCACTTCACACTAAAGAAAGGAACAACTGTCCTACAGGTTCCCCAAAGGCTGACAGAGCAAACATCTCCATTTCAGTGTTTCCTGAGGCATCAGAGAAAAAGGTTAATTAAACACTGTGCTCTGTATTTTGCTGTGAGATTTTAGGTAACTGTATTCTGGCTTTTTTCACTGCCACTCAGAGCCCCTTCAGTGAACTATAATATTTAATCTTCAGTGTTGCTCCAACTGAAATGACTCCCCAGATTTGTGCGAGAGCCTAATGTGTATCTCAGATTGCTCCCTGGATAGTCCTTCATCTATCAAAGAAAGCAGCCGTCTGGTGAGAGCTTTCCTATTAACTTACCCAGAGAGGCGGGTACAGGCTTTTAAACCTCATATTTCTCAGTAGCTCGGTGCCCCTATTCCTGCTCCATCAGAGCAATTCCTGTGCTCTGATATGCTCACAGCCACCACGTCTGTGAGGTGAAGCTGTGCTGTTGCTGCTGTTAGATGTAAAGGAGATCTAAGAATACATATATTAAACGTGTTGCTCAATTAGCAATTTAAGTCAAACACTGCTGCCAAAGCCTTCACCTTGCTGAGATCACTCACATCCAGTCCCAGATGTCCCAAATTCTCCATAGGCATGTGGCAAACAGGGTTGGCAATGCTTGTGCTGGCAAAAAAAAAAGGGATGTTGCCTGGAGGCAGGAGTCCACCTCTCAGTAGCTGTGACCCCTCTCGACCTCTGGGACAAATGCATCTTTAGGGGCTTCCCCAGCGTCCCTGGAGGTGTCTGTCAGGAGCTGGCTGTCCTGCTCAGCATGTTGTCACTACCTCAGGCAGGCGGAGCAACCTTGCTAGTCACAAAGTTTTCCAACACCGATGTTAACTCACCGATCGCATCTTAATTTTAATTACTGAAAATTAAACCAGCTTCCAACATTACAAGTGATGATAAGCCTGCCTCAGCCTGCAGTGAGCTGATGCAGAGGCCCTAATGCAGAGACCTCCTCTGCTTATTTTTGGAATAAACTAAAGGTGGGCAGCTCTTTTTCAGATCCTTTCCCAACCTATTCCCAAGTAATTGCCTTTTCTAACTGAGCACGACATTCACCATCCTGTCAGCACTGTGTGAGCTCACAGTGTTTTTATTTTAGGACTCCTCACACACCAAGAGCAGCACAGTATGGGACTTTAATATTTGGAGGAAGGGATGAAGTGGCAAGTGCTGAATTTGATAGCTTTGGATTTGGCACCATTTCTCAATAATGGTGCTTTTTAACAGTCCGCTAAAAATGGCTGATTTGGAAAGAATGTAGGCAGGCCTGCTCTAACACCCAGGGCACTAAAGCCAGTTGGAAGCCCTGTCCTCAGACTATTAGTGCTCTTAAACACAAGAAGGCTCCTGACCCAGGATACTGCATTTACTTATGTCTCTTTTCCAAACTGGAAATGTTTTTGAGTTTTTTGTGTGCCTGATTTGTGTTTCAAGTAGAAACACAGGAAATCAATAGAAGAAATATTCAGCGTTTGAAACACATAGCAGAGGTGGGGGCCTGACTGAGAAAGGACAAGAAGCAGTAGCAAGGCTCAGACATTCTTTAAAATCTCCCAATTATCCTTCAAATCCCTGCCTTCACAACGTGGTGACAGTTTGCCCACTGAGCATTTTCAGTGCAGAAAGTCCCACAGGAAAAAATGAACAGTTAAATAGCTGCTCTGCAGAGAGAGAGTAAAATTTTTCCTGACTGAGTGAGAAAATCAATAAACGTTAAAACATTCCAGATAATTGCAAAATTATGTTTGCTTTATTTAAAGCCACTCCTATTTTTTTGGAAATTAGTTCTGCAAATGTTGCCTGTGCAGGAATAAGCTTCCCCATGAGCATCACTGAGGATGATGGACGGTACTAGGAAAGAATGCACAATCATGTTTTCTTCCTCCCAGAGAGAGGGCATTAATCACATGTTCTTCCATAATCCTCCTTCCAAGGTCCCAGAGAGAAAGGGAAGAGCCTGTCATAGATCTAAAACTGGACTTTTCTGATCTTCAGCATGGTTGTTTCAACTAGGCCAGCAAAAGACCTGAATGTATCCCTGAACCATTCCTAAGCATATCAGGGGAAACTGAGGCTTTATTTGCGAGCTGGGCTTATGCACAGGCCTGGTCACTGTATGCTTCCCCTTCCAGCACTTTTCCCTTCCCTTTTGGTCAGTGCCAGGCACATAGCTCAGAAAGGAAAGAGCTTTTTAAAGCATTTTGCAACTGATTTTGGCACCTCCCGTTTAAGGCTGCTGGGAGTGTTCCTTCTGGGAAAAGGCAGAGGTGGATGCAGGCAGGTGGGCAAGGCAAAGTTCTGTCAGAAAGGCAGTGCACCTGCAGGACACACTGCGGGGTGTGGGGTCACACCTTCCCAAAAGGGGTTGGTTCCCAAGTTAGATGACACTATAAAGCATGTTTGCCATCTCCTCAGTGTCCATAGTTGGTGCCTTTGGACAAAAGCTCAGCTCCAGTCCCAGGCTGAATCAGCAGCATAGCCAGCGCAGTTTTCAAAAGTGGAAGAAGGCAAGTGAAAGAGTGCAAAGGAAGGTTTTGATCTGTAATATGTTTGAATATTTTTAAGGTCTCTATTAACGACTGTAGTCTCCCTGCTGCGGCAATTGAGTGGAGGAAATAATAATGGAGATTGAAAGGCATTCACCATTCGACCTCTCACAACCCTGACATTCTTCAGTAGAATATGATTGGAATTGGGCACATCTGCTCTCAATAACAAATATAAAAAATGTCTTACAGCTTTTAATGCCTGAAAACATATAGTTGGGTTAACAGAAGGGCATAAATATGTATATCTGCAGACTCAATATAAGTTTAAAGTACACTAATAACTCTATGATCGTGGCCACATAATGTTTTGGAGGGTTTAATCTCCTGGGAATGCCTAGGAAATGCATGGAGGTGGAAAGTCAACCTCCACTTGCACTTAGGTATAGCTACCCTCAGGTGACACGCAGGTGTGACAGCAGAGCTCGTGCCCAGCTGATATCCAAGCCACCACCAAGCACAGCACAGACCAAAAGCTCCCTCACACCTTCAGGTCTGGGGTTGGCAGTGTACTGAGACACCCAACACTGCCACACCAAGTCAATTTGCTATGAGAAGAATGTGTTTATACCAGAGGGAGCTGAAAATACATCCAGTGCTAGCTTGGCATAGGTTCTTCTGCACCTCGCAATGCACTGAGCTCCATGGCTCTATTTGATGACAGAGGAAGCCAGTCATGCTGGGGACAAGACTGTAACAATCTGAAAGATGGATCATGTCCAGCCTCTCCAAACACAGCTGCTCTACTTGGGACTGTGCTAAGGATCGAACGGTGTTGCTGATTCATCCCACTCCCACTAGCACATGTGAGTCATCTGTCCACCCTGCACTGTTCACTGATGAAGTTTATTTTTAACAAGCACTGGTTAAAAATAAACATAAACATCATACAAATAAGTAAAGCACTCAGCCCCAAATTAGTATGAGTGTGCCCTGAGAAAAATTAGCTAGCTTGAATGCAATAGGAAACCTGAGAACCAGTCTTGCTCTTACACTGGCATAAATCAGGAATAACCCCACTGAGATCAGTTACTGTTTCTATAAGGAAACATTTTTAAGGCTCTCATTGAGACCATGCTCCATTAACCCACTAGGACAATCCCTTCAGAGGTTTTATTATCCAGTGTTCGCAGAAAGCGGACTCTGACAGCAAGAGTTTAAATGCAGGGGTTGTACCAACTCTAGTGCTGTAAAAGTTAGCAATCTAATCTAAACTTCTTGTTCAACCTCCCTCTGAAAGAAATTATTATGTCCAACCCATACTACTATAGGTCTCAACAACTGAGTACTGTGTCCAGTTCTGAGCCCCTCAGTTCAGGAAGGATATTGAGGTGTTGGAGCAGGTCCAGAGAAGAGCAACAAGGCTGGTGAAGGGACTCAAGCACAAGTCCTATGAGGAGAGGCTGCGGGAGCTGGGGTTGTTTAGCCTGGAGAAGAGAAGGCTCAGGGGAGACCTCATCGCTCTCTACAACTCCCTGAAAGGAAGTTGTAGCCAAGTGGGGGTTGGTCTCTTTTCCAGGCAACCATCAGTAAGACAAGGGGGCATGGTCTCAAGCTGTGCCAGGGGAGGTTTAGGTTGGATATTAGGAAGAAATTTTTTACAGAGAGAGTGATCAGACATCGGAATGGGCTGCCCAGGGAGGTGGTGGATTCACCATCCCTGGAGGTTTTTAAGGTGAGACTGGATGTGGCACTCAGTGCCATGGTCTGGTAACCACAGCGGGGTTGGATCAAGGGTTGGACTTGATGATCTCGGAGGTCTTTTCCAACCCAGTTGATTCTATGAATTGGGAAAAAATGCCCTTTGGAGGTGCAGATATCTCTGCATTGACTATAGGCACAGTCTGAATAACTGACCTGGACTAGACACCTGAATTATGGCAAGATGAGCGGCAGCTTAAGTAACAGCAGATGGAAAAACTGAATCCTGCTCCTCTCAGCTCCAATGAGAGGTGCCACATGGCTGAAGTGACTGAGGATTTTAAAACTGTCCAAAAAAGGTTGCTAATAAAGCATATGGGTAAAAGTCTGTAGTCTGAGACATGCAGAAGGACAAACGAATACTCTTGCCAGGTCATCAACTCTGGAAATAGCACATCAAGGGCCCCTGCCCTGAACTGCATTGTGGCTTACAACCATTGGGAAAGCTGCACGATATCAGCCACTAGATTTAGCCTGCTCTAACAAAAAACACGTTTGCACCACATGGAACCTGACAGTTGCCCTCCCTGGATTTTGTCATGGACACTGAGGTCCTTTTACATCTGAACAAACAGACAGGCTGAGCAGTGCAGGCACATGTGGTCGTCTCCTTCTCCTAGAGCTGACATCCCAAGAAGATGTTCAGTGTAAGAAGCATGGAAGGGTGAGAGACAACTGAACAAGTCTGTTTAAAAATACAATAAA
The DNA here is from genome assembly GCA_013396775.1 of Cephalopterus ornatus. NCBI lineage: Eukaryota > Metazoa > Chordata > Aves > Passeriformes > Cotingidae > Cephalopterus > Cephalopterus ornatus. The sequence goes on along the minus strand of VZRE01007091.1, from coordinate 419,101 downwards.
TAATTGGCACATACATACATTTGGATCACAGAAACAAGGCAGGAGCACCAGTAATTTCCCTTGCACATTTGTAACAAGCAGATGGCATGTGGTAATTTTATGGTGGGACTTTGAAGTGACCTGCTCTTTCAAAACGTGAGACTGAAACAAACTTTTAAGAGCAGAGCACTTCCTTCCTGTTGTCTGTCTCATGAGACAGCAGGCTGCAGGGAGAGATGGGCTCTCCTTCCTCACTGAGAATTAAAAGGGGCTCAGCTGTGTTGTTCTTAGCATTAAAGCATCAGTCTGGGGAGCCCTTCAGGGCAGGCACTGTCTACTGTTCTCCCTGTGAGCTCTGTCTCCTCCCCGGGCACGGCCTCGCAGCACTGTTACACCCAACCTCCTGCAGTAACGAAACAACATCAAATACCTCAATCTTTGCAGCAGACTCCGACTGCTGTGGCTTCCTGTCCCAGAGAGCAGCCCCTCCTCTCCTGCACTCACCTCTCCCACTACGCAGGTGGCCCCATCAGCTGTCCCTTCCCTCCACAGGCTGCTCCGCACAACACGCAGGGAGATGGCCTTCCCAGGACCTGCACACGTAGGTGAAGGCGTTCCCCTTACCTGTCCAAGGGAGCAAACTCAGCACATAGGAGCTACATGAGAGGAAAGGAGATGGCTTTTGATGTGGGCATGATTACCCTTGGATGCCCCTGGTGATGGGCCACCCTTCTCTGGATGGGGAAAGGGAGCGCAAAGCTTTGATGCATCCTGCATGTGCAGCCATGGCAGGCAGTTGCTGCACATTTGTTTCCTTGGCACAGTTTCTCCCTGTCAGACGAAGCCCTCCCACACTTTTCCCTCCTGAGTCCTCATGTGCAGATATCCACAGGGGTCACTCAGGCCTTCTCCTGCAGCAACACTGCGGCTGAGTTTCACCCACAAAGAATATGTTTACAAAAACTTTTTTTATCAGTAGAAAACAAACCCCTCTCCAGCCTACAAGGTGGTCGGGAAAGGCATATGTCCTTGATTTGCAGTAGACCAAAGCATTAATTTGCTGTTGTTAATTATTTAATGCAACATTTTTTCCTTAACCGCCTACAAAGAGTAATAGGCAGTAACTACAACTTAAAAGGGGGCAACTTTGGGTGCCGAAAAAATGTTCTTTATGAAGCATTTCCTGTGTCCTTCGAGTACCTTATCTGACCAGCATCTTTCACTCTTATTTACATTTTATCTTCTTTAAGAACACTTGTGTTATGGACTGAGTCATCAATAAGGGCACAACATGAAAGGAGGGATGAAAAATAAGCTGTCTTAAGAGCACTACTCTGCAGGAAACTTATTAGCATTTATTGTGCAGTATCAGGTTACCAGAGTTGAATGGAAAGAACAGAGTTTATTTAAGTGGCACAAAGCACAACTCTTTGGAAGTCACATTCAGTATTTCAAAAGTACATGATGGAAAAGAGCATAAGAGAAATCCCTTAGATTTGGCAGAAGCCAGTAACAGGTACAAGTTGGGAGGAGTGCTATTAAAGGTTCATGAGAGCCTTAAGAAACAGCTCATGGATAAGGGAAATGCCACAAAATTAGGGAAAAAGGTGTAATTTACAGTGGGAGAAATCCCAGGGCTATCACATTCATAACCAACTTGCACAAAGCCCACATCTTGCCATTCCCCCCCAACTCCTCCACCCCCAAAAAAGCAAAAGAAACGTATTTAAGAAGAAGCTCAGTAGATTTCCAAAACTTATTCCTGCATCTGGAACACTCCTGAGCTTTTTCAACGGCCAAGTCACAAGCCTCACTCCCACATTAATAGACTGATTGCTACTGATGCAGCCTGCAGGAAAACCTCTGAAGCCTGTCATTAGGACTAAAGCAGGATCTGTATTTACAGATGACATGCTTGTGCTGCCACAAGTAGAGCACACAATTAGAAACTAGGCTAGATTTACAGTTTTGAGCTCTCCTGAGCATGGATAATGATGAAGTGTGTACAGCTGACATTTCATTCCAAGAAAGCAAAAATATGTGCAGCGAGAAGACTTCACCTTGCTTCGGGAGAAGATCTTATTCCTCCCTGACTGTGGTCTCTCAAAGCACAAGGTCATGATCTGAACTTCCATTATGGCTGTTCAAAAATGCATCAAAGTTTCGATGGATAAAAGAATGTTATTTTCCAAAACCACTGGGACACTTCCTGTCAGTTCACATAATTGAGTATTACAGTATTTAAATTACAAATTGAAGATTATTTTTACAGGTGTCATTTTAAATATAATATGAAATTTCTTGACATTACCTCAGCCGTGCTACACAACCCAGCTGCGCTCAGACTTGCATGTGTGATGCACATGGCTGAAATTTTGTCATGTTACATCATGGGCTACAAAAACACACAGTATAAATAGACGATGTAATATTTGAGAGAGCAAAAACATATAGTGCTGGCCTCGCTTCATGAAACCCCAGATCTAATACGGACGTGAAAATGTAAACTGTTATTAGAGTTCAGATCAAAACTCTTTCCAAAGGGTCATGCAGAAGCGGGGGTCAGACAGACGGAGCTCGGTTGCCCTCCAGTGGGCTCCCACCGCCCCTGCCTCCCTCCCCATCCCAACCTGTCCCAGGCAGGAAAACCAACCACACGACTTCCAGAGTTGAACAAACCAGACAGCTGCAGCCCATGGGGAAGACACACGTTATTCACACTGGCAGATCTGCCGGCCAACAAGGAAAATGTTAAATTAATTAAGAAAGAGATCTTTAAGAATCCTCTAGGCTTTCTGTCCACAATCTGGCACTAGCGGCTGCAAAGAATTTGCCTTCAACTGTTCTAATTTAATGTGGCTTTCTAAAATGCTATTATCTCCATTCTGTAATTTGTTATTTCATTTTTATGGTTTCCAGCAAATGCCACGTCTGGAAAGGAAAATTCCACCTTTTCTTATACTCTGTTGTGACTTGCAATTTGCTTTCATTCTGCATGAAAAACTCCGTTCCCGTCAAAGAATTCTAAGCAAAACAAGAAAAAATAAAGAAAACAAACTGTCAGCAACTTCCTAATGTTGTTAACACAAAAAATGTCAACAATACTCACTAGATAAATTAAAGCTCCCCTGCCCTTTTGCTACCCTCTTCCTAAAGCAACCAACATGAAGCTTTAAGTTGATTCCAACCTTTTTAAGCAGTTCCAGATCCAACACACAGTGACCACAAACTAGGTTGGGTGCCTGGGCAGTAACTCACAGCAGTTGCCAAATTTGGGAGTAAGAAGATGACATTCCCTCTGTAGGCCTGTCCACACAGTAAGAATAAGAGACTGATAATTGTAGGATTAATGGAGCAATTTTTGTTTTCCTTATGGTTGGGCTGCTTCACAAAGAAAAAAAAAAGAGCACCATTTCAGTGATTCAAGGAATAGATTTAGGAATAGATTCAAAGAATAGAGGAAAAGGCATTAACAAATTGTAAATCAATTTTGAGGAGTTAGAATTTCAATGCATTTGTAACTATTACAGTGAAGGACCATAGCAAAATGACCACCTCTGCCTCTTAGGACAGATCATTATGGGTTTTTTTAGGGATTTCAGTGCAAACATTCTTATTCTCCTCAGTTAATATCTCTGTTTTCATTCTTTCATCCTACAAAGATAAAATAAAATATTATAAAATAAAAATTAATTAAGTAAATAAATTGTTTCAAATTATCTTCCTTTTGCTGTTGTTGTTTTTGAAAAAAATAGAAGCACCTAAATAAAATGGGGAAAGAAGATGTTCTAATGTTCCTATTCTATACTGAAATATCTTTTCAAGAAATACTACTGCATGGGTTGGTGTTAGGCAATTTGGGTTGTCTCCGTGAATGGAGTTTACTATTTAATCAGAGACAGAAATAAAAACCATACAAAAATAAGAGAGTGGAATAGTTTCTTGTTGTGAAAGGAGGGTAACTCGAGGCTGCTCTGATCTAACCTGGAAAACGAACATACTGAGATGGGTCTGATACTAGGAAAACCTGCCTGGCCAGATGTGGGGGTCACAAGGGCACAGCCTAATCCAGATGGAAACAGGAGAGGGAGCTCTCACCCAGCCTGTCGAGACGGGAGGTGCTCCCAGGTACTGCACACCAGGCTGAAAAAATGAGCTATGAACCCCTGACACAGGTCAACTGCTTATATCTTAAAAGTCAAGCACTGATTTTCTGTGTTTAAAGTTTCATTATGGACAGCTAACTACTGATGTCAGCTTTTAGACTCTGTGGATTTTACCCCAAAACCATGTAAAATTCGGTGGGCCTGTTTTGTTTGTTTTGTTTGGGGGGTTTTGTTGTGTATTTTTGGTTGGTTGGTTTTAGTGGGTGTTTTTTTTGTTTCAGGGATTCCTAACATTAATTGACTGGAGTTGAGTTTGACCTCATGAGTTTGACCTTGATGTTTGGTTTGTTCACATCTGAAATTCAAAGTCAAAATTATCAAGGAATGGGAGCTCATGTGGATGAAACCCAAAACAAATGTTTGTAGGAACCTCTGAGAAATGGAAGTACTGTGTTCACATAGTTCTAATTATAACACTGCATTTGTAGGATTCATATGAGCTAGGACCCGTGGAAGAGAAACATGAAGAGAAACTGATTTAAAGGGAAGGCAAAATACCCTATGGAATTTGAATTGGAATCTTATAATGTGAAGGAAATCTGCTGCAGAAAAGTGGGAACTACTTAAAAAACAGCTGGAGAGACCACAAGTGAAATTCATCCTGGTTATAATCTAAACACAGAAAAGGGCAACAAAGGCCAGTTTGGTTAAGCAAGGATATAAATTCTTATACACCATGTGCAAAAAGCCTAATAAAGTGTATTTAAATATAAATAACACTAGGAACTACATAAAAAAAAGTAGACTGAAGCTAATTAAAATGAATAATTAAGAGACGAAGCAGTTCTAATGAAAGGTGAACTGTAAAGAATACTTGTTAGTCATCAAAGCTTCTTGCATATGCCCATGGCAAAGAGAAGGGAAGGCAGAAAACCAACAGTTTAATTTAAAATGAAAAAGTTCCACTCTCGATGTTGAAAAGGTGTTGCTCCTGATCTAAAGCTGAGTACAGCTTTCAATATTTTCCATCACCAATCTATTTGTTTTCTGCTCATGGTATGAGGGATTCCTCTCATCACACTCTATGTAGAAAAGGGACAGGCTAAATTCACTCATTCAGACACCACCAACAGTCAGTGTAGGTGGGCATTAAAGCTAAGTAAGTTATCCTACCATGAGCTAGGAGAAAGCCCAGGTGACTAAAATTAGGTGTGAGGAAAAGGCTCTGCATCTTCACAGGCATAATTTTAATCTACATAAAAATTTTCAAGGAAATAATTAGTGACTTGAAATCAATGAAACTTAGCAGTTTACAAGAGGCATGGGCACGACAGCCTCAAAACAGCCAATTGCAAAAGTAATGGGAAATTTGTCCCAGATTAAAAAGATACAGTTTCTGCCCATAAATGGCATCTTTCCATGTTAAACTGATGAATTTCATCTGTGAGTCATTTTTCACGGAATGGTGAAGTTACAAGGGGTAAATGGCTTGTTACTCTGCTGACATGCTCAAACAGCATAGCTGGAGAGTGGGTGAGAGCTGGTGTCTTTGCAGTTGCAGTGGTTAGTTGCTATTGTTTTCAGCTGTTCAGTGTTATACCTTCCCACACCACCACCTGCCTGCATTTCAAAGGGTAATAATTTTTCTTTTTCAAACACTGATAATATTTGTACACCAAAGGTCAAGCTACAGTTCTTTCTTATGTTTCAGAAGAACATCAATGAGTTACATGAGGTGTAACCTACATGATTTGCAAGGAGGACCTTGTGCTGATCTGCTCAGAGACACCCATCAGGGAGTAAAGAATTTCACAACACAGACCATTTTTTTATTAAATTCCTCTATTTCATTTTAGTGACATAAATAGATGCTTTTTGAAAGAAAAATTGCAAAGGGTTTGACTTGTGCTCCAAAGGAGAGTCCATTCTGCAGGAAAGGACTTGGGGTTTATAGCAAGCAAAAAGTGTTTGTTTAAAAGTAGCAACACTTGAGATTTTTCAAGGAATCATAGAAGAGTTTGGGTTGGAAGGGACTTTAAAAATCATCTAGTACAACCCTGCTGCCATGTGCAGGGACAATTCCCACTAGACCAGGTGGTTCAAAGCCCCATCCAGCCTGGCCTTGAACGCTTCCAGGATGGGGCATCCACAGCTTCTCTGGGTAACCTGTTCCAGTGCCTCAACACCCTTAAAAGGAAACCCATCCCTGGGTGAACCTGTGAAATCCTGGCTTTCAGTGAAATGGCACTTGGCAGGGATGCCCACAGTTGTGGTCTGGCAGAGCTGTCTGCTCAGTGTGGAGAGGAGGCACTTTCCCATCCTCTGTAGGAAATATACCATGGAGGATGCTCAGAATGTTCTCCAACTTAACTGTGGGAAATTTTTTTGAGAATTTATTTGTAAGAACTCTGGGTGAGTTCTAGCTGGTCTAGCTGAGAAACTCCCTGAAGGCCCAGCAGTGTTTCTGGATTATAGTTTTATGAAATACAGTAATATTAAGTCAATGACGTGACTGAAATAGATTAACACAAAATTCTGTTATTTTACGTGAAGGTGTCCATATCAAATAGTAATAAATGTTGCTTAATAAGTACTTGTTATCAAAATCCTCAACGCTCTTAAAAACACCCTCTCTCATGAGGTACCAAAAGAAAATAATTTTCTTCCCCTGAAAGAAGAGGTTTGAGAGTTCCTACTGCACTAGGTCTATCCACAAGTCCTCAAAGTCTATGGGAAATTTCCACTGACATTCAGATTCCTATCACAAAGCACAGAGAAGGGAAAGGCCCTAACTACACAGGCAATGCTTGTGCTAAAAGAACATAAGAAACACAATTTTCAGTTAGGAAACCCCAAATTCAGAGCAATCCTAAGTCTCAACTTAGCTAATGATTTTCTTAAAAGCTGAATATGACTTGTATGAATAAATCCAATGGGACACAGCACTAGTGTTTTCAGTCCCGTAGCTACATATTCAAATGCACAGTTTGCATTAGAAAATCTTGTAAAAGATCCTTCAGGTGCAATGTGGGTTTTTTTGGTTTTTCGGGTTTTTTTACAGAAGACTTTTTTGTATTTGTTTTGAACAGTCATTAATCAGAGCAGTGGAGAGGAAAAAGAAACACCAGAAATGGAATATCACTTACCAAGCCCGCAATTAGCAGACTAACAAGTTTGTTATTTTTGTACTTTTTCCCACTGCATGACCTAATGGAATGCTAGCAAAGCACTAAGCACACCACAGCTCCAGCAAGCAAGAGCATTGTGGTCTTTCACGACGTGCGCGACTGTACTGGAAGTCCCTGTGAATTTAGTGTTGTAGAGCTAAAATGCACTTGATGTCTTGTCCATCTCAATTTATCATGATTCATATGTCAAGAGCTCAATATTGACAAAGACAGCATATGAGAAGTCAGGCTCTTGGACATGTTCCAGTGTTTAGCATAATAGGAGTCTTAAGGAATTTAGTCCTATCTTGGTATTTGAAGAACAATGCAAATAATATCCGATTTCAGATGCATAAGAAATGCTTAACACAGAGCCAAACCAGAGAAACGTACAGGTGTCTTTTCCTGATCATTTCCAAAACCTCCTTGTGCCTCTATATTTCGAGTTTAGGCTCATTTGAGAAAAGAGGGGGAGGGTGAATGCTTTTTGATTAGCAAAACTAAGAAGTTGTGCAATAATGCAAAGGGAAGGTCAGAGTTCAAATTCGACATGCTGGATTGCTTGTCTCCCTCAATCCTATTCACTAAATCAGCAGCACTGAATTGCTATGATGACAGGAAGAATTTGGAAGGGGAGGAAGGTTGTACTAGTATTGAAAACAAAAAATAAATCTATAAAATTATTGTCTTAATTTCTTTCTAAAGGCAGAAGAATCTGTACATTAAAAGAACTAATAACTTTTACCTTCACTGAAAAAGGATGAATTTGTGCTTTGAGTTTCAACTATGAATACGCATTTTTAAGCTTTGTTTAATTCTAGTCCAAAATCTGTGTTAGATAGGTAACCTTCCCCAGTAATAAAATGCTTCTCACACAAAATATCCATTAAAATAAAATATTCTTCTTGAATGTGTGTGATCCAAGTAGCATCATTACAAGAGCTTGCCATAAAACCAACTAAACATCTACTCTTGCCCAGATTACCAAAAGTACTTATACACTTAGCTTGCGTTTAAATTTAGAAATGTAGATCCCCCTGAGAATCTGCACTTGTAAAAAAAGTCAGATCTGAAAAATAATTCTTACTGAGAAATCAGATAATTTCATGCAATTAAGGCATACTGCTATTGAGAAAAGAAATACAATCTCACTGAGAAATTAGCAGAGCAACTTAAACACAAAAAGACTGAGACTATGTAGTTCTTTCAATTATTTCAATTTTTAAAAGCATCAGAAATCATCAAGCGCTAAAACTTGGTAGCAACTATATCTTGCCTGAATCCTTGAAAATATTAGGTACAGTTTGCAAAAGCCTTTTAGTCTTGCAGCTAAGTTACACAGTCGGGGCTTCTAACACCAATACTCACCGAACGTAAAAAGCAGAACCCTGACTCAGAAAGAGTTAAGTTAGGAAATGAGGTTTAGCAGAAGTAATTACTTTACTCTGGAGCTTCAAAATGACTGATCCATGCAATGCTGGAACTTATCTCCATCCATGGATCTTAGACTACAGGGAGTTTCTGTGCACCTGGTCCTACATGAGCAGGAGATATAGACAGAGGCGTGGCCGAGTGACCCTTCATTCCAAACTGCAAAATACTTGCCTCCTACCCCAAAAAGTGCCCGGCACAGGAGAAACAGCAGTGAAAGTGGTCTCATCCTTCTCTCACAGGTGAGTCAACAGACAGCAAAGAATGTAAGTTCTCTGTTGGTAGGGTAGTGTCTGGTCAGGCATTGATCCATCCTGCAGTCAGAGAGTTGACTGGTGTGAATGGGGGCATACCAGGCCAAGGAACAGTGCCAGGGAAAAGTCTCTGGTGTAACAACTGTATGAGGACCAAAACAATTCCTGAGATTTAGGTATCTAATATCCACCTATTTCTCCAGCCCGGTCAGCCTGAAGGCTGATTTAAGTGACTTAGCACCTTTGAGAGAAGCACCTAACTCACTCTGATTTCAGCAGCAATAACTGCCTGGGTATTCTCCTTCAGATGCTGAAGACCCTCAGCTCTCGGAAACCAGCTCCAGCACACAGCCAGACACCCTGACTGAGATTTACCCTATTAATTTTAAACCCTTCAGAGTTATGTGCCTAGTCTAAACTAGCCACCGATCTCCCTTCTGAAGTCCACATGAAGAGATAAATCTGTCAAGGGAGGAATTCAATCCATTCATCCTAGACAATTCTCTTAATTTATTTTCTACGAAATGGCTTGGGTACTGCTTCACAGGAGGGAGGTCCTATCTGTTTCAGATCCTGGAGATCTCAGAATACGACTACTGAAAATATATTCATCTACTGAATGCACAAAGATGGTTTTTGAACCACAAGTAAAAGATTTTTTTTCTCACTGTCAGCATCTTCTCAGTGTAGTCCCACATCTGAGCACACCTTGCTTGTAAAATGTCAGTGGGTTGAACACATTTTTCACTGATGTTTTTCTCTTAGTTCAAGGCTACATATATTTTTAAGCTCTCTATAAGCATCAAGATCCCACCATCAATGAAAAATAATTACTTGACAAGAAAATTAAATCTCCTATTTTTTTAAAACAATTCATTGTCTTTCCTTTTTTCCACAGCAGACAAGAGAAGATCCAGAAAGTTAGAGATGCTCATCTCCCCAAGGTTACTAAAAAAACCCAAATGAACACAAAAAAAGTCTGAGAAGAAAACCTGAACTGAAATTGAGACACAAGAGATAATCCAAGCGGCATTTTCAATACAAACCTTGACAAACCTGTGTTGTCCTACAGAACAATCTTTTCTTATATATGCAGCTGATAGGCAATTCAGTGTGTCATTTTTTTGGATGTGATAGCAAGAAATTCCAGGAATCGTTCAGCCAAAGGTAACTGTAAGTATAATATGATGTGTGGGTATAAAAACTGAAACCCCTTATTTTGTCAAGCACTTCACAGAAGATTTGAAAAATCCACCTTTCGTTAGAGCCAAATTCCAACCTCAGATACACACTCGGGGCTCTCATTAAAGGCGCTGGGAGCCAGAAGTACTTTGTCGAGGGCAGACTTCAACTGTTTCTGTATTTATCCTCACAGAGCAGCTCTACTGAAGCCTTGATTAGCCAAATGGAACAGAGACATGAAAGTAGTTTAGATTAACAGGGTTTGGATAAGTAGGAGAGGTTTTAGTGTTTTGTTATGTGCTTTAATAGATGTGACCTTAGGCTACAAATCAGCAAGGCTCCTGGGCACGTGCGTAACGTTAACCGTATGAGGAGCTGAGCACAGAACTATTTGCACTCTTAAACATAGGCCTGTGTGTGAGTACTAGGTAAAACTACTCCCTAATTTTGAATAAAAGGAGGACGGAGGTAAGTAAGGATTGTGTATTGCTCTGGTTTATTTTTTACCCTAAACACAAGCTTAAAGCAAGCACCCTGGGACAGGGACTGCTTATTTATGGACACATGAGTCATTCGTTCCAGCCATGTGAAATGGAGCTAAACCAACCAGTTTTGGGTACAGGTGAGAAAAACCTCAGACAGCACCAATTCAAAATCCCTGCTAATAGAGCTCAGAAAACGAATCCCAGCAGGTCTGGAAGTCTGAACAGCACAGAGGAAACTAATTCTCCTTCTACTTAACTTCCAGATCAGAATAGTGAATGTACACTGACTTTTGTTCCAGTTTCCAAGGAAAATGAGGCTATTGGAGGACCTGTCTGTGTTCCAACCTCACCCCAGTAACTTTTACACCAAGATCTAGAGAAGTGAACAATCAGTGAAATCCTTAAAGTTTCACAACAATGTCAAATGCTGTGATAATGGGACAATAAAGGAGCTAGGATAGCTTTGTAAATTAGTTTAAGTTTACAGTCTTTTATACTAAAAATGCCACACTTGTCTACCCCATTACAAAACATTAAGAAGCAGTAGTATGTGCTAGCAGAAGGCACGTGATAACCTTATAAAATCTAAAACAGGGATAACAGAGAGTTGCAAAAAAAGCAAGCCCTCCCCTAAAACTACCTGGTAGCTTTTCCCTACAATGATTAATAATAATAATAATAGGTTTTTTCCCGTTGAATCACCTGGATTATTCATACTGACTCACTAACATACTTCATAGGTAAATGCAGAAGCTCTGTGTGCTGCTTCATAGCAGCATGCATAGGGGCTCCCTCCTCCACACATCATGCCATGGGATGCAGCCACAAACCCTCTCCACACATAGCACTTGTAACATCATACATGAACCAGCAGAATCTGTCACACTGGCATGAGGCTGGGGTTTACAGGATGAATAATCTTGATACATATTTTTTTCAACTTCATCTGATTAGTAAAAGGGAAAAAGAAATACAATCTCACTGAGAATTAGCTCCTTGCGGATATTTCCATTTGCTAACAAAATAGATATGTGCACAAACCAGCACATCTTAAAATCCAGAAGGTGGATTTTTTTTCTCTTGTATTATTCCACTCATACAAATGCTTTATTGGCAGTTGTTTTAATAAAGGCTCTGAAAAAAGAAATAAAAATAGGACTCCAATAGCAATGCATTTTAGAAGAATAAACACCTGTGGCTTATGGGACACATGCATAAGCTTAGTTCAGCTGCATGACAGCAGGATGGTCAATCTGCCTTTTCAATCTTAACTCCCATTGTGGGACTATGACTGAAAAAGAACTGGGAGGAAAGGCTGTTCCTTTATTAAGGAAAATCAATACTGCATGTTTTAACAAATATGGGGAGACAACAGGAAGAAAAAAAAAGGAAATCCTTTTGTTAAATACACATGAGTTGAACCCCTATATAAGGACCTTTCCTTGAAGCAAAGACGTGTCAAGGGAATTCAAATCACTGCAGGGAAAGCAAGTCAGATGGGGGATGTAACAAATTGGTGTTGGTAACAACAGAACCATAACAGAGAGTGGCAACACATGCCTTGTCTGTGTGCAGACTGAATCCCTCAGGCCTTCAGCAAAAACTCAGCAGGCAAAGAAGCAAGAAAGCTTCTTGCCTGAGCTAAGATGAAAACTGCAAAATATCCCGTGAAAATAAAAGCTCCTGGGGCTTGAATGAAGAGATAATGGGGGGGGGGGAAGCATTAATGTGATGAAAGCAGTGATAAAGAGAAGGAAACAGAAGTAAATACAGGTAACATAAGCACCCCAAAAAACAATGGTACTCAAACAGTGAACTATTCTATTCCTGCACTGCTTTCATTTCAGAGCATCCTTCTGTCACTAAAGTCAAACATCTGTATAATCTGTCACATGTAGGACTGTTGCAGGTCTGCAGCCCTGTGCCATGTGCTGGGGGATAAAAGAACGAAGTCAGCTCATTTGTGACCTCTCTCCCCTCAGCACTGCTCCTCTTGGGACTATTTACATCACTGATTCTGATCATGGAGAGTGATAATGAAAGAAGCAAGAATTGAGTCTCTGGACTTCATCCCAGGGTGCTGCAAAATCAATGCTCTAGGGGAAAGCAAGGAGGAGGGAGGCATGAAAACAACACTAACCCAAGAGCCAATTGTGCATAAGGCAGGAAAAGCAGCTCATTGCTATTGCCCAAAAAGTTTTTGTGATTATCTAGAAACAAACTGTTTCAATTTCTTCATCTTTTGTATCTGACAGTACTTTGTGATGCAGCACATTGGTCAGGAAAGGCAGAGAAACTGATTTTCTTTTCTCCCTGGGTTTTTAAATTGGGATCTTGAGCAGCAATATTTGCAATTTTTATGTGGAATCTGATTATTTCATCTGACCTTCTTTTGTTGCTGATAGCACTTCACAGCAGAGTCACATAGACTGCAAACCGTATAGCTCCTGAATTAGATCTTGGCACAGTCCCTCAGAAAATTAGTAAATTATCGGCTCAAATAGTTCTGTGACTCTATTGAAAAGGGAAAGTCTCAAGCATTTATTTTTTAGTTAGGAAACAATACAGCATATATATATACATATATAATGGCTTCAGGAGCTCTCCTGTGAAAACAGACCAAGACAGTTCGGGATGTTCAGCCTAGGGAAGAGGAGGCTCCAGGGAGACTTTGTAGCATCTTCCGGCATATAAAAGGGCTACAAGAGAACTGGAAAGGGATTGTTTACAAGGCTATTGAGTGACAAGACAAGGGGGAATGGCTTTAAACTGAACAAGGGCAGGTTTAGAGTAGATATTAGGAAGAAATTCTTTACTGTGAGGGGGTGAGGCACTGGCACAGGTTGCCCAGAAAAGTTGTGGATGCCCCATCCCTGACAGTGTTCAAGGACAGGTTGAATGGGGAATTGAGCAACTTGGTCTACTGGAAGGTGTCCCTGGCCATGGCAGGGGGTTAGAACTAGATGAAATTCAAGGTCCCTTCCAACCCAAACCATTATATAATTTTATGATTATACATAAATATGCAAATATACATATATAAATAAAAGAGAGAGAAATATAGACAAAACTTAAATAGGGTTTAAGAAACCGAAGGGCTAACTAATAGAATAGTGTGTCAGAAAAAATGTCTGTGTCAGTGACATTTTATGGTATTTGCACAACATGAAAGTTCCCAGACCTTCAGGCTACATGTGTAACATTTTATACAATGAATGCACCCTGGACTGAGTTCTAGCTCAGGAGCCAACTGGTATGGGCTGTTCCAAATCCATCTTCTCCAAATCTTCTGCCCTCCAAATCAGGATGGCTACAACCAGAGTCCCTGCTGAGAATGAGTCCCTGTCTTAAATGCTGACATTCCTGGGCATTGCTCAGAATGATGCTAGTCAGCATGGGCTGAAAGCATGTCACAAATCACTCTTAGTAACACTATAAACGATGAAGTTATAGTTCTCAGGGAACATTCCTTACACACTTTGATTTACTAGTACAGACTTATCCAAGAAAAGCCCAAATTCAGGACCTTACATAACTTCACTGGATAGAGCAGTTTCTAAGAAATGAAGCATCGTAAGAAACCCAAATTTCACACTGAAAATTGTGAAGTTTCCCTGGGTCTTTTGTGATCTTCAGGAGGAAAACTAGTTGCACTTTAATGACAAGTCCTCTGCAAGCATTTCTGAGGCCCTCAGGATAAAAGCATATCAATATTTTACCTAGAACCATGCTTCATGGATGTAGCATTTCACTTTGCTGACCTGTGAGAGTGCAACATATGTAGCTAAACCATAATTCTTAAATGGGTCATCTATTGCTAGCATAAACAGAGAGCTGAGTTTCTCAGTTCTCTCTAAAGGAAGTGCCATCAATTTAATTTTATGGGAGAAGAAACTGAAGAACACACTAAGCTCTGTGTACAAGAATTTGGAGGCCTTGCCCCCATGTCACAAGTGATATGAGTACCCTCAAACTCCAGTTCCAACTGAATCTACAAAATACTCCTGTTACCTTCAAAAGTGTAATCCGTGTCCCCTACCTGGAGCATGTCAAACTTGTAAGCAGAAATCACAAGTCTCAAGTCAGAGCATCAGCTATGGGACAAGTTTCCTTCTATCTTTGTCTCTCAGAGGGACTTTAAAAGAAAACAGGTATCACAATTGGTTTGCAAATCAATGTTAAAAAGCTGTTATTTCTAGGGTGTTTTACAACTGGAGCAATGGGCCAGAACTGGTTCCAGATTCTGCCAACTCCCATGAAAGTAACAGCACTGTAGAAACAGAGTCCTGAACACCAAGTGTGAAAGTCAGACTCCTGTATGCAGCATCTTTTCCAAGTGAAGTCCTGTCCTGCCACCTCTCATCCATCTCACACGAGAACACACAAGTACTATTTGTTATCCTCCTTTTCTGCCTAAACAACTGTGTTTTTTCTGGCGTGTATCCACAAAGAGAAAATATAACAAAGAAAAGTCGAGGATGGATTATAGTTCTGAAAGAGATTTAATGACAAACACATTGGCATTTTCTCTTCTATTTTTAAATTTCATTTTACCAGTTTCATTACAGCATTCTGCTAGGTGACATGCTAGACTTTGTTTGGTACAAATAGCCAAAACCTATGATGTGCTCTTGCAGTACTATATTGCTCCAATACCTCTCAGTGATTTCCCCTCCCCACCCTCCTTATTGTTTCAAGCTGATCTTCAAAAGAAATGTCCAAGCTTTATAAAAGACTTTGTGCTTTTTGTTAAAAGCTGTTTTTAAAATCCATCTTCTCCTCTTTTCTCCCATGCCAAATGCACTTGGAGGTGTGAGTATACTGATGGGTCACATTAGTTTACAGGGAAGGTAAAGAAAAGAGATATGGCTGAGTTTCTAGGAAAGGCTAGGACATCCTGCCCGGGAGGCTGGTTTTTGTCATGGAAACTGGGATTATAGACTATTCTTCTGCATCTCCTTACATCATTTGAACATAAAAGTGAGATATCTAAATTGGAGCCTATTTTTCATCTATAACCAACAGATGCAGACAGACACGCTCATTGCCTGTATAGGGAGCTGAGGAGTATGAACCCCTAGGCAAGTTGGTCTGGTGCCTAAAGTTAGATGGATTGAATCCAATCTGAAGGTCTTCATTCTGTAGATTGTATTATTTTAATATGATTAAAACGTCTAAGGCATAGGATATGTATTTTTTTCCCCACAATAGAAAAAAAACAATGGAAAAAGAATGGGATATTTTGAGAGATAAACAGGGGGACATGGAAGAAAAGCTCACAAAGTCCTGGTGGGACCATCACAAGAGCCTTGATAAAGAGGCAGAAAATATTTTTTTTTTAAATAAAGTAGAAGGAAAAAAGCTGTAAGAACATTTAGATGTTTGAAAAGTCCATCTCTGTTAAAAGGTAAAGCCTCAACAGTCAGCAATGCTACTCAGTTACAATGAGATACATTACTTGTAATCTTTCAGTGGATAGATTTCTAGCATTGTCATCAACAAAAATGAAGTTTCTGGGTTTTAAACAATGCATCTGGTTGTAAATAAATATATGCAGACTATAATGGATGTGCTAATATGGGATGCCTTTGACTGTCCTTAATAGAGAAAATCATGCCTTCACCATGGCACATCTGGGCTGGATATCTTCCTCAGACAGATTCTCCAGTTCAGCTGGAGATTCCTGCGCTTGGTGATGGGATCACCCTGCAGGGGCTTTATGGCCTAATTAATTCTGGTCAGACAAAAGGTTCCTCATGGCTATAATTTAAGTAAATCTATGAAAATCCCCTCTCCCAAGCCTCTTTTTTCTCCCTCTGATATCAAGAGGAAAAAAATTGGAAGAAGTAGTGATGCAATACAGATGAAGCCACAGAGAGATATAAATGAAAATACTAAACACAAAGAATTTTCTTATTAAATTTCACAAAGCATTACTGAATCCTCCCATAATCACAGAGAATTGATTAACAGGGAGGTTTTGGTCTTGAGGACAGAGCTATAATACAGTGCTGCTATTCATAATAAAGTACTTGAGGATCAACTAATTAAAAATACACTGTAGCATGGTATGGGAGGTTAGGTAAGGGAGTTTGCATCTCTCACACGGGAAACAAAAATTGGACATGGGACACTTGTGAAGGTACTGGTCAAATCATTAGTCAAGAAAAGTGAGTTATGACTTATCAAATCAGGTTCAGACAACTGTTCTCATTACCAGATATTGCAGCAGGTAATCTCATCTTTCCCCTACACATGCACAGTTTCTTTCCCATAATGCCCCCACCCCTGTAACATTTCCTCCTCTTGAAAAATATTATAGGGGAATATTCCCTCAAATTACCACTTCAGTGAATGATTCCTTGAGATCCCAGGTAACAGGAACATGTCTTCTCTAAGGGCAAATCATGCCTGACAAATTTGATGGCCTTCTACAGTGGAGTTAGTCTTGGTGGATAAAGGGAAACTAATGAGAAACTAATGTTATCTACCTCAACTTGCACAAAGAATTTGGCACTGTCTCACTTGACATCTTTGTCTCTAAATTGGAGAGACATGGATTTGGCAGATGGACCACTCTGTTGTTAAGGAATTGGCTGGATGGTTGCAATCATCAGCTCAGCATTTGAAATCTGAAGAGTGTTGTTCATCAGAGGTATTGGAACTTGTCACCATTTAACATCTCTGTCAGCGTCGTGGACAGTGCGATCGAGTGCACCCTCAGCAAGGTTGTTGATGACACTAAGCTGTGTGGTGTGGTCAACACACTGCAGGGAAGGGAGGTAGAAGGACCTGGACAGGTTGGAGAGGTGGTAACCTCATGAAGATCAATCAGGCCAAATGTAAGTTCCTGTACATGGAAAGCCAACCATATCCTGGGCTGCATCAAAAGCAGCGTGGCCAGCAGGTCAAAGGAGATGATTTTCCCCCTCTACTCCACTCTTGTGAGATTCCACCTGGAGTACTGCATCCAGCTCTGGGGCCCACAATATAAGAAGGACATGGACTTGTTGGAGTGAGCCCACAGGAGACCACAAAGATGATTAGAAGGCTGAAGCATCTCTCCTGTGAAGACAGGCTGTTCAGCTTGGAGAAGGGAAGGCTCCAGGGTGATCTTATGACACCTTCCAGTACCTAAAGATGTTCCTAAAAGGTCCAGTACCTAAACATGTTCCTAAAAGGTCCAGTACCTAAAAGTTCACCTCCAGGTGAACTTTTTACAAGGGCATGATAGGACAAGGGGAAAATGGTTTTAAACTGAAAGAGGGTAGGTTTAGATTAGATATTAGGAAGAAATTCTTTACTATGTGAGTGATGAGGCACTGGAACAGGTTGCTCAGAAAAGCTGTGGATCCCCATCCCTGGGAATGTTCAAGGACAGTTGGATGGGGATTTGAGAAACCCGGTCTAGTGGATGGTATCCCTGCCCATGGGGAAGGGTTATAACCAGATGATCATTAAGGTCGCTTCCAGTCCAAACCATTCTATGAGTCCATGATCCCCTTGGAAAACACTGATCAACATTTAAGCTGTAGCTGAAGCTGGCAGATGTGCTTGCATAAAAGCTTTAGTGATATATACAGCAAAGAGACAAGGAGTGACCACAACCTACTTTGGAACTTACTCTCCCTTGACCCAGAACAAACTTTGAAACACACCACAAAGCAGTTTCATATTGAGTTACCACTCCTTGGTTGTTGAAGTGTTTTGCCTCAATTCACTTATCAGTGTATTCATTTCTTGGAGTTTATATCAGGACCACCTGGTTCATAGGGATAAACAATCCTTTCACTCAGTGGTTCATAGAGATAAACAATCCTTTAACTCAGTGCATAAATCTAACAAAGCAATTTTAGCTTTACATTTATCTTAAGTTTGTTGATCCTTTAGAATCAGTAGTGAGTGTGGAATGAGAAAAAATGATCTCTATTTCTGTTTTTATTCCAGCAAACCTATGGAAGAAAGCAAATGGCTATTTCAAAGGAATTTTCTTTGTGCCTATATACATCATTTTAATTTATTAATTCAAATGATGGGCAATTAAAGCCCTGCTCTTCTGGCACTGCAATTAGATCTATGAAAAATAAAATTAAAACAATGATAAATTTCAATGCAAGTGCTGAATTAAACAGAGCATTTGAGATTAAAAACACCTTTAGTCTCTCCATTACTGGACATCATTTTCTTCTGAAGGATTTTTTGTATCTGTGATGACGCTATGTCCTTGAAATTCTCTTCCCAATTGAAGAATCCACAATGGTGAAAAGCTGTGCTATGAGAAGAGGTTCTTTTATTAGAATAAGTCATCAGTTCAGTATGGCAGAATTTTCATTTCATAACATCACGTAACTCTTCAATGCTTTGGTGTTTAATGCAAGGCACTTGTGCCACTGTATTCCTGGAAATTACAAAGATCAATGAGAGAGCTTTGAAGACCAGAGTTGAAGCTGGTTAAAGCTGTAAGAAAAGTGGAACAATCAAACCCCTAAGTTATTGGATTATGTTCTATTTCTGAGTCAATTTTTGTACCTCTCTAAAACTATGTTATAACAAAGATTAATTATGAATAAAAAGTTATATGGAGGCTTGGAACAGAAGCTGAAGGACACCCTGAGATGCATGTGGATGTTTCTGAATCAGGTTATTACAGAAAAAACTCATCTCTTTGATTATCAAATAAATAATTTATCATTAATAATAAATAATAAATAAGTTTGTGAGCTAATCTATTTGGGTTTCACACAAACAAACAAACAAAAATAGAGCCACACTGAGGATTACTAGTTATAACAGAGAAAATAGAGATTTCAGTAATTTTTATGTGGGTACTTGATTATAACTGGGAGGAGCGGAGCTAACAGTTTTATTCTTCCACTGAAGGTCCTCAAAGATAAGTCTTGCGACCTGTTTTATTTTCAATAGTCATTACCTACCTGAAAGCTACCTTAGAGTTGCAGGTGACAGATCTGGGGATTTCACCAATATAGACTTTCCTAACAGATGATTCTGAGGAGTAGCATAAAAAGGATGAAAGTTAGCAGTAGTAAGTTTTAGTCACACACACATGAGGGTGAAACTCTTGGTTAACTCGGGTTAACTGTCTAAAGCTGGGACTCTGAATCAGCCTGTGAGGCTACAGCTTCTCTTCATTCACTTAAGAAAACCCTCATAGACTCTAAATTAGTTTCTAGTTCCTAGAAACAACTTGAAGCCATCATCATGATTACCACTGTTACAGCTGTGCAACTAAATCACTTGCTTGAAGCTGTATGCCTATAGGTTGGAAATGATTAAGATGAAAAAGAGCTGGATGAATTGTTCAATGGAAATATTAAAGACCTAGCATGTAGAGGGAGAGGTGTTTCATGTAAAGATGGGGAAACATAAACACCATTGTCAAAAGCAGCATCAGGACGTTTGCTGTACTGTCTACATTCCCACTGACCCAAAACCACTTTTAGTTCTTGACAGGTAACTTATGACTGTAAAAGAGAGTAAAGCGGAGTCATTAGGACATTAGGAGGAAAAGGAGAGAACACTTCTTATGAGAGTAAATCAAAAGACTTAGTTTGTTTAGTCTAGCAAATAAAGTTTGAATGGCCTGCTCCATAAATATATCAAAAGAGTAAACATAGAGAGGAATAAGTACTATTTGACCTGAAAGTCAGGGTTAGCACAAGAAATAATTAGCAGCAAATAGCATTACATCTGGCAAGGAGAAGGTTTGTAACTGGGCTGGGGTTCTGCAACAGTCTTCCAGTAGCAAGAAACCTAGCTAATTCCAGGTTGAAGCTTGATCCACTTAAGAAAGGTTGGATAGAATATTAGAGGACAAGGCATCAGAAGCCAGCAGTTCCTTCCAGACCCATTTCTTTCTTTTTCCTCTCCCTAAATCAGAAGTGGTTTCTCTAGAATTTTTTAAGTATGATAGCAAAGTAATGGGTAAAGAAGAAACAGTTGATACTATTTATTTGTGTAGTCAAATGAAAGCAATTGATCCATACAGAAGACAACCGTGTAAACTTTGTACTTAATAGCAAACACTTTATAGTAGGATATACTAAAATTCCGGTTTTCCCAAATATAATTCCCCATTTGTGTTCTTTCTCTGTTATACCTGAAGTAACTGGCACAGAACATGTTGAGAAACAGGAGACCAGACTAGATAGCCCACTACATTCATAGCGCTTTGCCTATATGGCAAGTCCTGTGTTCTTGTCTCCAAAGGTTATACAGCTGAAATGTATTATCTTAGTCTTGGATTCTTTGCTCTTTCTGTTGTGATTTTCTCTGACATAAACCATAGCAAAAGAGCCTACATGATTTCAACACTAGGAGATTGCAAAGTAAACCATTTTTACATACCATGTCTGGTAACACTTTAAAATAATAGCCCAGTTAATTAATGATGAACTACAGTGAATATTCTTATACAAGTACATATGACATTCCTATTAGTGCCAAATGAGTTCATCATGATTAATGTTATTACAGTACATACCAGTGAAATTCATAAAAGCCATTACGCTGAATGGTTACCCGGCACCAAAAAGCTCTCCCCTCCAGCCAGCGGCCCACACTCAATAAGGAAGATGAACAAAGTTCTATTCTAAGACCCGTGCAGTTACATTATTATCAGCTTGGCATGAGATACAGGCCTTTAAAGGAGATCTTCAGAGGATCCTTCATTTTTAGAAACTCTTTCACAGTCAGGCATGGGATTAAAATTCAGGCAACTAACGTAGGGTACGACAGGGCTTGACTTATCACCAATGCAGGTGAAGCCTAGGGAGCTGTTCATGCTCATCCCATTTAGGCAACAATCTTCCTATCACAATGTAAAAGGTTAAGCACATCTGATTGAGAGCAAAGGTCATCCTAGGGCATGTGTGAAGAGGAGTGCTGAGTCCCACTGCCTTTTCCTTCCGTCAGCTGCATGGCAGGGACAGGCAACATTACTTTCCTAGGACTTGTGAGGATGGTGCTTAATGTCCAGATTTCACAGCTCAAGGTGAGCTCCAGAGACACTATCTACATCAATAAACTCAACACAGACAGTGCACAGTCTGGCAGACATCCCTTCACACTGCTAACCATTGGTAGCACCTGCTGGCAGACTTTTGGCCTGTGTCACATAAGATTGTCCCTGACATCACGCCAGCATAGTTCAGGGATCAGCATAGCCAAGAACCAATCCTCATAGGCAGTTAGTTTGGAGGTAGCCACTCCATTTTGGGGGCAATTCAGCAAGTTTAAGTGTATGCACACAAGCTATATGTTACCAGCTGAATTTAGTGCCAGAGAATGTACCATGATTTCTCCAGCTTCTACAGATATAGCCAGAAAAGCTGCGCCTCCTAGGACCCATACTGACCCTGACTCTCTGCAGCTACAAAGAGTAGTTTTGGCTTTCACACGCTCCCACTCATGGTAGAAATTGAAAAACAACCTCTCCTGGGAGTGAAAATCAGGACAGTACCAATGCTGCTATGGAGGAGCAGGAGACAACTGAAGGAAGAGCTAAAGCAGCAAGCCACTGGAAATGGTAGACCAGCAAAAACATAAATTTTCAATACTAACATCTGAAGGGAGTATTCTTAAACCTTACGTAAAAATTTTTCTGTTTAACTGCATGATCTGAGTTGCAGCTCTCAGGAATTTCACATGCGAGGATGGCTGATACACACTCTGTTGGGCTTCACAGTCACTGATGGAAGATTGATGTATGCAAGCTTTCAACACTAAAACTGAATCCATCATGTTTAAATGATACTAAAGATCAATGTTTAACTTCCCTTGAAACCCAAAAGGAAGGACTAATTTTCCATCTCAGCATTTCTGAGAGTTGGGAAATTAATTTTTCAACTGTACTGAAGCCATCATTAAAAGCATTCTGTTAAAGCAATGAAAATGAAGATGGAGGAGTTTGGAAGTAAGGGTATTTACTTTTGAAATAGCTAAAATTTCAGAGAAAACCTATATTAAATCTGGTGTATTTTAGCTGGAAATATTGCCAGTGATATTAATTGTCCCCGTTATTTACACTGAAATGTAATTAAGATAATTATGGGGGGAGTTTTCTCAGTAAAATAAGCAGAATGAAAGAGAAAACCCACTCGGAGTATCTTTCTGAGTAAAAGGTAGAGCCGCAAAAATTTTAACTGTGGAAGAGAAATCAAACCTTTAGAAACTAATCCATTTTCTACTAAATAATAAACATTCATGTAAATTGTTGCCCATTACTGCTTATAACTTTCTTACCTTGTTTTGCATTCTGAAACACCTGCCAATCACACTCTAAAGTCACTTGTCCAATCTCATCTCTTCTGTTTTACCATAACTTCTGATCTTGTGCAGAATGCCCTACACTGTCAAATGTTTAAACATCAGTTTAGCTTTAAGCTTATGAGTAGTTCCACTGACATCTGTAGTTCGAATCATGCTGATCACGAACACATGGTCAAATACATGAGTTCTGGTAAAGTTTCACTTCAGTTTTCTCTCTTTTTGGGCTAACTTAAGCCTTCCATTTCTCTATGCCCTGCAAAATTTCCTTGCAAACCCAGGGTTAAACTCAAAAGAAATAATTTACCTCTTACATTTCAGATAACCCAGCAGGAACTGTCAAGAAAGACTCTTTAAATTCTCAAAATCTCAAACCCAGTGTTCTTCATATCACAGATCTCATATCACCCATTTCAGGAGCTCCTACATCAAGGTTTATTGAAAACCCAGTGCCCTCTTTAACATCCTGTTAATCTCCAATAGTGGAACACCATAAGATAAGGTGTCTCAGGTCAGGAGAACCAACATAACTTAGTGCTTTACATGTCAAAACCAACCATCAACTCGCAACCAGAAATGAATCTACAAGCCGTACAACTGGCCACGTATATTCCCTCAGAGGCATTTTAGAACGCAGATGTGAACACAAAACCTTCACACACTTGATGTTGTTGGAAGAGGCAGATGTGCAAGAAAAAGGGTGACTGCTGGGGAATCTGATCTAAATTCTCATTTTAACTCAGTCAGTGTTTCATTCTAGCCCATATGTGGCTCAGTTTTCTCAGGGACAAGCATGGGTGATACTTTTCCACTTCAGTAAAGTGCTATGATGGCACAGTTGATTAGGCAAATGTGTTATACAGCTACAGGAAAGTCATAGAATTTGAAACTAAATGAATAATAAAGATTAGCAAATTCAAAGGAGGGGCATGCATTGTCAGAGTCAGTTCTAGATTAGAACATGAATAGTTGTGTGTCTGGTGACACAGCCTATTTTAATTTCCTGTTCAGTGGCTCTCAACCACAGCTTAACAGTTTTGATTGCTGATTCTATGTAACTGGTGTCCATCACAAACTTACTTTGATTCTCAGCTAATATGGTAGCAATTCTGGAAAATTAAATAAAAGAGCAAAAGTGTCTGAAATATCTGTTTCTTTTTTCCTTTTTTCATTTAAGAAACTTGAAATCTGGCATAAAAGAGATCTCTGTATATTAGATGTGTGATTTTGCCCACTCAAACAGAAATTGTCGAAACATAAGATTCAGAAAACAGTCTGCATTAGTAACATACTTAGCAAAAATCAGCCTCACTTTTAATACAACCGTCTTGGAAATCTCCATCCTCCATGACCACCTTATCCTGTATACGAGAAGTAGGGTTAAGACAACCTTTGTTCTCACCAGCATTACCAGTCTTAGATTTTGTTTTTATGTCCTGCAAACATTTTGGCCCTGTATCTGCTATAGGAGGCAAGCCAAGGCATTCCAAGCTTTACCTAGGCAGTTGCTGTTGGTGCAGTCTTCATTGTTTGAGTGCCCAAATTATTTTCATAACTGGTGAGGACTCACAACTGTCAGTAAAGACAACAAGATCTATATTTTGAACATATACTGTCATATACATGGCTGAATTTTGCAATTAATCAGATTCAGGGTGATTCAAATTTGGCACTTAAATTTTGGCATATAAACTTTTGCCTCAGTGCCTCAAAGCTTCTGTAGTAGTTCTGCTTTGTACCTGAAAGGGGTATGGGGACGTTCAATAACTCTCATGAATTCTGGCCATATAAAGCCCCAGATTTTAAAGTCATGGGACAGGACAGAAAATACCATGGGGAAATTAATGATTCTGACTTCACATTTTAAATAGATACTTATCCATATGATAAGGAATAATTGTTCCCTAAGTCAGTAACATCCATTCCCTCCGCTTAAAGTGGCAAAGGTCCCACTGAGGCAAAACATTGGACCATGCAATTAGTGACAGCATCATATGCACATGAGATTTTAATTCTCATTGCATGGGCAAGCAATTTCCAAGCACTTGAGTATTTGACATTACAACCTGAATAATACCTTTTTAATATATCTTTGGGCAAGCTGATTTGCATTTAAAGACTCTGGAGCATTTGGGAAAACGATGGATTGACACATTGGTCAAGCTTTTCCTTTGATGAGTGAAATTTCATTTTCTAGTACATACATATTTAGTACTATGCTAACATTTATTCTCCATTTTTCCGTACTTACAGCTTCATGTCAAGCCACTTTAAAATTTATTTCCAAAGGAAAGCAGCAAAAAGTTCAACCAGAGCAAGCTTTATAAAAAAAATATGGAAAGCAGAAATTAATTCTGACACATCTGATCAGCAATTTGTAGCATCATTCATCTCAAACTCCCCAGACAACTGAAACCAACAAAAGATGATAATAATTTTTAAGTACAATCTTCAACTGGAAATAATTTTCTATCTTACCTAGCTCCTCTGTTCCCTACCCCCAAAATATAAAGCATTTTACATAGTAACGTCTTTAATCTTTTTCTTTGTCTCCCTAGCACATAACACAGATGGGCTGTGATAGGAAAACCTGGCCACAGTCCTAAAGAATGAGAAACAAAAAACGATTGAAACTAACCCAACCTGCTCAATGAGCTAGCTTCAAAAGAAAAGAAACAAAATATTAACCTTTATATTTCTTGGCTGTTTTTGTTTGCATGTTATTTTGACTTTTGCTATTCACATTATAATAATTTAGGGCCCTGAAACAGACCAGAATGGCTTCAGGCTAGTCACCGTGGGAGAGAGGCTGCTCTCCCCTTAAAGAAATGCGATATACTCCAGTCCAGCCAAGGCATCTTGTAATCACATTCACGTTATGGAAATGGAGGGGGTGCAGGTGAGAGCAGTGGAGGAGGAGGAGAGGGTAAGGAGAGGCAAAGCAGGGGAAAGGTAGCTATTTTTTCCCCTTGAGGTTAAATGGATGGAGGGTGACAAGCTGGACATAGCTATCTACTGCTGAAGTCTGAAATCAAGTGGGATTCACAGTGTCTTCTCAATATTTTGTAAAGAAGGATATGTGATGAAATTATGATTTAAAACAAGTACAATCAATCACTTGGCAACAATAAATAAAATTTCATAAAGGGTGCAGTCCCTGATGAATATAACAAAGAATATTGGTTTTATCTACATTTATATTTATCTTCACTCTAGTAAAGGGCTCTTTCTAGACTGAGTTATCCCTTTCCTCTTGACAGATAGCACAGTGATTAACATTCCTTGGCAGATCTTAGAGAAGTTCTGGTGTCAATAAAGTCTCACTAAATTGAGTTGAGTTCAGATGATAAATGTCTCATTCTTTTGTATCCCAGTTCCATTATCAGTCAGACAGTTTGGCAAATAACTCTTTTCAGGTTAAAACTCCAGCCTCTCGAGCTCCCCTCACCTCAAAACAGAGCATATAGTAATGTGAGTGAATTTACCCAAAACCACCAGGATACCTGGTTACTACACGTAACCTACAAGTTTTAATGGGCTTTATGTAGCATAGGCCAGTTGTACAAACAAGAAAGTAAGATTTAAAACATATTCTATTTTGAATACCACAGTTTCCTTAAGGGCAGTTTAATGCAGCATATTTTTCAGATTTCCTGTGTGTTGCATGCCACTGTGATGTAATCTAGCAAGATGCTCCAAACTGTGACAGACATTTTCAAATGCGAAAAATATGTTTCCAAAAAAGAAGGTTACTATCACATCAGACTTCAACAGTGAAGGAAAGCTGGGCTGACAGGTTTGAACTACATTTTGTGATATCTCTAACCTCTAAGAGCATGTACCTCTGGTAATGTGTACAGTATAACTTAAATGTACTCCAACAAAGTCAAATGAACATTCTGAAGAGATCATGCTTTCTATGTTTAAGAACAGTGGTCACTATCTGAATGAACACCTTCTGAAATGTCATGTATCAGTAGGAATACATTTAAAATTAGCAGGACTTTAGCTAGTGCACTAGTTCAGAGCACTCTGAGGAAAGCCAAGTCTTTCATTGTTTAGTATAGGGAAGGTTGAAGAAATTACCAGCCTCAGATAGTGGAATGTCTGAAGCAAGAGGACAGTAATAATCTGCTCTCCTTGTCTGCAAGAGTGAAAAGTAATGGACTTTAATAGCATTGAGGAAGACTCTCATCAGATATTATGGAAAATTTCCTAATGATAAGGATAATGAAGGACTGGAGTCGATTTTCTAAGGAAGCTGTAGGATCCCTGGAGGATTTTAAAAGCAGGATAGGTAAGCATCTGGCAGGAATGACATAAGTTTAGTTGACTCTGCCCTCAGCCACAGTACAAGATGACCCCTTGAGGTCTGTCCTGCACAGCTTTATTTCTTATGAATCTGTGTTTTTGGGAACCGGAACAGAAATACCAGCTTTCAAATAAAATTTTTCTTTAGACAAAACCTGGACTTGAGTCTTTGATTTAGCCATAATGTCTTCTTTTCAGTTTTGATTGCCTCCTTGTGTGGCATAGCTAGTTGAAGGGGCAACTTGACTATGATAAATAAAAATGTATGTGGTGAAGAAAACCAGAAGGGTTTAAAGGACTACTTTAACATGATAACTTCATAGGAAAAGTCAACAGTAGAATGCAAGAGGCAGATGTTTTCAAAGCTGAAGAAAAGTGCATCTTGCTAAAAGTACGAGTCAAAGATCACTGAAATTATCTACCAAGGAAAATGATGGAATACTCCCTCTTGAAGACATGGACTCAAAACTGACTATGCTTCCAGAAGCTAAATTTTAGTCTTATAAATTACTGGATTCAATATAGAAATAATAAGTTATATTACTATAGCTGCATTTTACAAAAGGTCAATTTTTTGTTATGTAAACATTTATTTTCATCTTTGTCTCCTAGTACTCTATTCCTGTTTGAAATTATTTGTTTCTATAATCAAGTAATTTCTCTCTTACGTAATAGAACAATGTTTTTCTGATCTACTTTTTTTTCCCCAAAACAGCTATCTTTCCCATCTAAGATATTCAAAATGCTCACCTGTGAAATTCTGAGAACACTAAGATTTGCATAAGTCTTTGGACTTTCGGATTCTCAAATTGAAAGAATATACCATTTTCTGTTTTTGTAATTGCCCATTATGAGAATTAGCTTATATTTTAGAAAAATGAGCCATTTTAAAGTAGAAAAATGAGCCATTTTAAATTATAAAAATGGCCTTCATGGTTTCAAAAATATTAATATGTATTATATAAACATTTTCAAAACACCTTTCTGAAGATTCTGCCAAATAAAAAAAAATCAGTCAAATGAAAGAAAAATTAACAGAACATTGATTCCACAAAGCAGCTTTTTCCAATAAAAAATCTATTGTTAAATGTTCCCATCTAACTAGAACTTTGTTTTTTTTTTTAATAAAAGCCCCTGATCTTTTACTTTAATCCTGTCACCAAAAGTCTTTTTTCTTCTCCAGCATTGTTATGATTTGGGGGGTTTTGTCATGGTTTTTTTTTTCCAAAATCTCAAAAATCATCACCTTTGTTTTCAGAAACAATAGATTGGTACTAAGAAGAACAGAACAAAGAGAAAAAATTATTTTCCTATCTCTGGCTTAGTTAAAAAAGTTCATTTTTTATTGGACCAAAGGATCTGGATTACCTTGTGTAATCATCAGAAGAAATCACTTTGACAGTATTTGTGTCCTTCATAAATGTTCACAGGGACAGATCCTCACTTACTTCTGTAGCATTGAGGGAAAATTTACACGGCTTTGAAGCCAGAAGCCACCATTCTGTAGCTCTACAGAAAGCATTTCTATTTAATGAAGGTACACACTGACAAGTCTTTCAAGATTCTGTCAGGTGAATCACAATAGACTCCAAGTTTACCTTCTTGAGATCATGTGGTGTTGGTCCCTTAGTCAGAATAACACTTGGTACAGATTAAAACAGTCCATAATGCACTCTGTCCGTGCTGTTACTGAAATCAATTTAATCTGTCATTCCAAAAAGTAAAACACCACTTATTTACCTAAACCTTTTCTTCAGACTTTGGTTACATTAATGGGAAAATTAATTTCTTCTCAGTTAAATTCTATACCAGACTGTCCATTATTTGAAGGGAAGGTGATGCCAGTTAAACCAGCCTACAGCTGTCTGAATCAGCTCACTTCTGCTGTTTGTTTTCTGGCACAATATTGCAATTCTTCCTCTGTTCTGGAGGTTCCCCAAGATTTCAGGACTTATTAAAAATGAACATCTGTGAAACAGAGGTGTCCTCAGCCAACTCTTTCAGTATTATTAAGTGCAAGTTAGCCAAGACAGATGATATAAAAATGTTTATCCCTAGCAGATCTCTATTGTTTTCCTTCAGTGCTGATGAGCGAGGAAGGTGATAAAGTATGTCACAGTATATATTTCCAAATGGAGATGAGAAATCCTTATTACTTCTGAATTTTTTACTTCATCACTGTCAGTTTTGTCTGGTTTCTCTAGAATTAAGCCAACCTCCTCCCAAAAGTTTCTTCTGCTCCTAATATCCTTATCCCTATCCTGTAACCAGGGATTTTGTAACAGGTTTTCTTTCTCTTAGCAATGAGGTTTAATTTCTCTTAACAACACCACAATTTCTAGTTTATACAGGTTGTTTTCAACTATCCCTGAACTTTTTCCTACATGTCAGATATTTGGGGGTGATTATAGCCTTGTTTTTCTACTGGATCAGAATTTATTTTAGCAAGTTACATCCTCTGAACGTGGAATAAAGACTTACTAGCCAAACAATAAACTCTTGCTGAGGAACTCCCTGCTTTCATTCAGATTTTTCCATCTTCAATTTTCCTCAGGGGCAAATTTATTCATCACTTCTCCCCAACTTTCACAAATATGCTAGTTGTTGGGACTGTTCCCTTTTAATACATTAAGTATAAGTTACTTGTTTCTTGCAATCAGACTGTGATCATCAGACCCATAGCCACTAAAGGCTGCTGCACAGTGTTTAATTCATCTATATCCATCAGAACAAGATTCAACATAAAATTACTCATTGTCAAACCCAGTATGTTTTGTGTTAGAAAGCCATCATCTATCATTCATCATTTTTAGAGGCTTTACTACCCTCTGCATGAAGTGGAGCTTCCATCATTGCATCCTGGACTCAAGTCCCTCATGGCAATTATTCTTTCTCTATATTGAAGACAGGTGTTGCTGTGGCTGGATGCAGTGGGCTGTAACTAACTTACATCAGTGCACGGTCCTGGCCTTTGTTAATTAGCATAGACCCATGGCCATTCAAGACTGCACATTTCAGGTTTCCCTGTAGACCCCCAGTGTTCAGAACTTCAACTCACCATCTTCAACCCTTTTGCTATTTAGATTTTTTTTCTGTATTTTTCATGTTGTTCTACAGACAGCTTTGCTGAGGGAGAAAGGAAGATGGCTCTTTTTTGCTTAATGAAAAACATATATGGAAATTAGCCTGTAACTATGAAAACATGCATTTTACACGTCCAAATGAGTTACTTTCAATACACTTCTACTCACAGACTTTGAGTCCTTAAAGGACTATTAACATTCTTCCTCCAACCTGCTGAATAACACAGGCCGTTAGACCCCACTGCCTGTTCCTCTCTGGATCAAGTATATTCCTGATCAAAATATTTCAAAGGCACTGATGATCCCGGTATTGGAAATGAACACTTTTGTACCAACTTGATCTCCATTCACAAAAGAATCAGGCAAAACATCATATTGTGGAAGCTTGGAATCATTTCTTTAAAATTATATCAGCAAAAAGGCTGAATACTCTACTGTGGATTTCCTCCTCTAAGGGTCCCAAGTAACTAGTTTAGGTTAAAGATATCTCTCTTCCATACATAATTTTAAGTGTGAACCATAAATTCTACCTACATTATGCCGAGGATTTAATCTTCCAATGCTATGGTGATGGACAACAAAGGGGTTCCTTTGTAAATGAGTAATACCATCAAACTAAATGCAACTTGTTACAATAATTTATCATTAATTCCCTTTAGTGTTTCTTAACTGGAATTACCATAATTCATGTGAATATTATTTTAATCATAACATAATCATACAGTAAGAGCCTTGGACTCCTACATTCAAAAGAATTTATTTTTTTAAATACCATGGACTTGTACATTGGAACAGCATACCTGTTTGACAGCCTCTTAATTTAAAAAGCCTGAAGGCTCCACCATTTCACAAGCTGAAGTGCAATTTTCATAATTATAATTACACAGAAGCATGCACATAAACTTGGCAATCCCCATCTAAGCAACTAGCTCAGACTAAACTTAAATTGTTAATGCTCCTTTGCATTGAACCAAGCCAAAGGGAGCTGTGAGACCTGATTTTGCTAATAAAGCTGATTATCTGAGATAACACCCACTAAACTGCCAATGTTTGTGGCAGCTACAAGGTTCGTTAAAGGCAAAATTGTACATAAAAAATCTCCAGAAAAAAAGAGCACTGCTTAAGAAAATTTTCCTTGTTGGAGATGGTTATATCTGCCCTGTAGACAACATACCCAGACCTTTTAAACCCAAGTTAGTGCCACCGATGAGGCAGCAAGAAGTTATCTTGCTTTTGCTGATGACAAGCAATGGGGCCAAACCAACCACCATGAACTGAAGCAACGTGGAGGTGTTCATGTCCTGAACACGTGACTGCCTTGTGTGGCCAAGAACAGGGAAAAGAATGACACTGGAGACGCCATGCCAGCGCTTCATGTCTGAAAGCACCGGCTACACTGATGTGATGGGCCCAGATACACTGGCTTGAGAGTCAAACTGCGCTACAGGTTCAACACAAAACATCCAGAGCACCCCAGGGAGTCTGGCCGCAGTTATCCTGTCACGGGACCAAGTCCAAACCCTAATGCCATCCACACTTGTGCTGTGGGTAGGAGCACGAACTCCCTGCCCACTCATCCCTGCTAGGGTAGGTCAAGACAAAACCTAAACATTTGCAAGGCTCCAAAGCTCTGTAAAGCTGCGAAGTAGACTAAGAAGTAGACTAAGTTTAAACTGCTGCTTCTGCATAGCAACATGAGGCACAAATCTTTGATAGTGGATAGTCTTCAGGTTTGAGCCTCTGCTCTAGCACCAGTTCACGTTACACCCATTGGCTGTATGGTAATGGCACAATATGAAAACCCCTAGTGCCCAGTGGTCACAAGATATGCAGGTACAAGTCTATCGCAACATGCCAAATATGATGTTCACCCTGAAAAATTACCTTTTCATTTCCCTTCTCACCCATGCAAGGACTATGACTTGGCTCTCTTAGTCCTTAAATTTCCAGAGAACTGGAAAAAAAAAAAAAAAAGTTGAATTTTCAGAAAAATAAAAAATCTCCTCTCTCATTTGTATCTCGCAAGCAGAGCAAATCAAGGTCATGGAGCACTGCCAAATGAATTTTTTTCCTTTTTTTTTTCCAGTTAAAATGGGTTTCAGCACTGATTATTGAAGGAAAAAGGCTACCAATGAACCAACCTGATGCCAAAACTCACATTTGAAAGCAAAAGATCCCAAGCTGCAGTACATGTACTGTACTACCACAGAGGATGTCACAGACAGATTCTATAATAGGACCTAGATGCTTTTCTGACACATATCCATCATGGACTATACCCATTCCTTTTCTTTGCATTGTCTTTCTTTGGGAGCAGGCAGCCTACCTTTCAAGCAGCTATATTTCATTTAAAAAAAAAAACAAACACTTATATGTTGTTTAGTTTTATAGTTGCAGAGTGGTACGAGTCCTGCTTCTAATATGTAAGTCCTCAGGTGCTTGGCAGTGCCAACAAGCACTGATGAAACTGGGATTTTATGAGAACACTGATGTTAGAATATTTCTTAGAGTAATATATAGCAGATAACATATTTTAATGAGTTATGTGTTTTTCAATGCAAGGAATTCTTGCATAATACCATTATAAAACTCTACAGTGCACTCATTAAAGCAGATTGCAAAGGGATTTCTTTTACCTGAAGTAATCAACTCAATCAAGCATCATCTACTTCTCCCGAAACACCAGCCATAATCTATAGCTCAGGAAGACCTTACTGATCTTTAAGACATTCCCCAAAGACTTAGTCATTCTTCAAGTATCTCTCTGCCCTCAGACATGTAGTTCTGCTCAGTGAGGCCAGCACTTCCAGGCTAGCGAGAAGTCATGTTGGTTAACAAGCAGCTGTACTGCAAAAAGGCTGAAGTGGAATAAAAAGAAAAACTATGATATGTTCACCTATCACAAACATGAATAGTGTCACGGGAACACCTGGATGCAGCTGGTACTTCTTGACCTATCCAAGACCCCCCTGCATGTCACAGGGCTGTTTTGAATGATGCATGGGTCAAGATCTGCTTGAAGGTCCGTAAAACTCTTGAGAATCTTTCAAAATGAACCATGTACCTGAAGTGCAGCAGCAGCATCCTAATCTTACACACGACCTAGCTGAGTGATTTCTATTTGTGGTGATTTAACTAAATTCGGGGCAACTGCAATTTGTGTTTTCCTCAGCAGGTTTATGAGAATTGCAGAAATAAGCCTTCCAAAATTGGATAAAACAATTCTGAAATCTGTTTCTAGTAAATTAATGTGTCTCATTGCATGAAAAAGATATTTTAAAAGTTCATGAAGACAGAACTCATTGCAGAATACTGTTGGCTGACCTTCATATGCTTCTTCTACTCTGTGCCCCAAAAGGCATTATATGCATGTAATTTCCAATATGGGAACAATTTGAGTTGTAATTAGGCAAATCTCAGAAGGTTCCGCCACTGATTTGTTCATTCTTTCAATATTATTCTATAGGACACACCAAAAACATTACATTAGGTTCAAGCAGGAGGCAATTAAGAAAACTTTAATCCTGTTACAAGGGTATGTAAACATATCATCACTTCATAATGGTGTTATTATACTTCACATATTGGGCAGATGGGTCGTATTGGTGTTCTGGCATTTAGTATTGCACATGCTGTCTCCAAATATAACTTGCCATATTAACAGACACATTTCCCATTACAAGACCCAAAGAATGATAGTTTTCTGCTATAAACTGTAATAACAAATCTGTCAAAAGAAGTAGTGACAAAGTTAAGAGACTGGGACAACTTTTTTTCAATACGCCTTTTGTTGTGATGAAAAAAGTCAACAGATTAATATTATACTGAGGACAGGTATTGACACTGTATAATTTTTATTTTAAAATTCAGTTGTATGATAAGAGGAAATTGCCACTGTCCTTCTTTGATGCATGATTTTTTTTATTTTCTATTCGGGTCTGCAATTTATATGTCATTTCTATACCATTCATAAATACATAGTGTAGATATAAAAAATACGTTTGTGTGCTTACACAGCTATATATATGTGTGTGTATGTGTGTAAGGTAAGGCATATATAGGATCCATTACTATATGCACTAGATCAAGACTAGCTAAAAGTCAGACCTTTTGCACACTGCTTAAAATAATTGAACTTAAAGATATTGTAAAGCCTTATAATATTTACTCATCATCCATTATTGTAGAATGTTTTCTCTATTCTTTAAACTCAAAAAAGACAATTTCTTCTGCAAATGACGTTAAGAAATTAGAACAAAAGAAGCAAACTAATTGCACATATATATATGTTCTTTTTTTTTAATGTCATCAGTTACTATAATGCAATAAACTATAGAGAGAATCGTTCACCTTTACTTGAATTCCAAAGTGATTAATCTCTCAAGGTATCTGTTTTAACAATAGAATACTATTAGAAATCAGCTTACTTAAAAAGATATGTAGTAGTTTGGTATCAACGTAAAGTTATGGAGAAACATAAAAGAAGAAAATTTAGCTTGCAAATTTTGTGTGAACAAACTGCTCACAAGATGTAACGTGAAATTTGCAATGTTAGTACCCCAAATTTATGATCTATCTGATGGAGCTTTAACACCAGTTTATATTCACTGCTGTGCTTACAGTCTTCATTTTGCAAAAAGAGCACAAAGATTAATCTGGATCTGTGAGCAGTAGAGGATGACTAAGAAAGTTCAGAATAATAGGGGAAACAATTCTTGATGCCTCTCTTGGCATTGCTTTCCTGCTGCCAGTAATCAGAGGCATAAGGACTTCCTAAGACAGAGATTATTTCTTCATGTTATTATCCTTTGAGTACCCTTTTTCCATGAATTCATCTAATTGGTTTCTTAAATTCACATAAACTTTCAAGATTATAAGTGCCGCAGTTTAACTATGTGCTGTTTATTTTGAACTTGCCATCCCATAACCTTCACAGAAGTCCCTTCATGTTTTGCTTTATGATAAACAGTGAATAAACATTCCCTGTTCCTATAATCACGCCGTATATTATTCCTAACATGTCTTCTATGCTCCTCAATCATCCAGAACACTAAATTAGCAAAACTGGATGCTAAGAGGACCTGAATACATTGAAGTCTTAAAACTAAGATTCACTGAGTGCTTAATTAGATTTTCTTTTAAAGTTAAAAGTATTTACACCTTGTCTCTGGAAGAAATATATTTTTCGAGGTCTTCCTCTGAAAAGCTGTGCCTCTATTTTTTGAGGCTGTGCTGGAGGATCAGACTCCTGATCAAACCAATAGCAAAGACAATTCATAGCACCACAGTGTGGTTATAACTCAGAGGCAGACCTCAGTTCATTTATACAGCACATGTATGTATGTGAAGACTGTCAAAAACACTCCTTTAGAAGGAGAACAGGTTGTGTAGATTTAACAGGTTAAACCTCCTCTGTAACAGGCATCCTTCGGGCACAAACCAAGCAGTGATTCAAACAAACTATTCTCCTCCACCTCCACAAAGTGAATCATATCACATAGCTGGTATTTGGGCACCACTAGTTAAAATGTGTCTGTTTTTCCAGCAGAATCTGTCAAAGTCAATATGATGGTAGCATTAGAGACCCGAGCCAGCATGAAATGGTGAGAACAAAAGAACACATCCTCCCTACCAACAGAAACACAATACAAACAAACAAACAAAACCTGTTACTCATTAGGCTGATGCATGATTTCCAGCTTGGAAAAAAAAAAATATTTACTTCAGTTTTCATTGCTAAACTCTGACATGGACTGTCATGTACAATTACACTCTGTAGGTGTTTGACTGAGCATTATTTCTTTCTGCAAAAAGAAAATACTTCCTAGCTCTACCAGCCTGCCTTTTAACAGGCTTTGCAGCTTCTCACTTTTTATCTTTTTAAAACAACAGTTCCAACTCATATGTATTAAGACGAAGTCTTCTCTTCATTGTTTTATTTGCAAATGGACTCAGGCTAAACCCTTGACTGGAGCAGAGGCAGTATGGAAGTGATTAAACTTTTGCTCTCATCCAGGTCTGTGGCAGAACGTAATGTTGAATTACCAGATTTGAAGAGCAGAAGCAGAAGGGAAAACTGTTATTCCCTGAAATGCTTGGGATTGGGGCCTCATGGGTGTCGTGGAAAAGATGTGCTCTGAACTCTGATCAGCAAATTGCTGTTGCTTCCTTTAGGCTCTGTTTCAAGTTAGTTGGTGTGAGCAGAAAATGCAGATGCATGAGATCAGCTCTCCTGGAGAAAACATTTATTGGGGGTTATGCATGTGCCCCTCCAGCCCAACCTGTCCCCTTTCTCATTCTTTGGCTCCACATGCCAGAGGTGTTCACTGGCATGAAGTCTCACAAACCAACCAGCGTCAAATCCACTTGGGAGCCCAAGAGCGTGTGGTGTATTATCTCTCAAACCCAAGAAGGTGATTCCTTCACAGCTGCAATTTAATGCTGTCAACTCTCTTCTTTCTGCTGCCTCAACACCCACAGTGTTGTTGCCCACAAACGTACACAGGATCCATCACATGAGTTTTCACATACACTAAGAGAAGTGAAGAGAAAAATTAAAGATGTACCCAAGTCAGATGATTAGGGAATACTGGTAGGAAGAAGGACAAGGTCTGGCAACTCAGACTGGAGCATGCTCAGAGACGGCAATCCAGGACAAGGAGATGTAAGAAGGCAAGAGATAGCTTAGAAACACTATCCAAAGTTTCAAACTCTAAGAAACTATTATAATTATTACCTGGCTTCCAGTCTTGAAGGTTCATTTTGCAATAAAGAGAAACACGACAGCGACACCATAAGCATGATTGTACCTTCAACTTTGTCAGAGCAACACTTTGGTCAGGTTTTATAACAAAACTGGAGTAATACAGCAATGACCTAATTATTAGAGTTTTTGTCAACACAAATGTTCCTGACTGATAGTCACAGGCAGCTGCAAGTACACTGTTTTCTCAGGCCACAGTAGTGAAGTCATTTGGGGTTGTTTTTTTTTCACATAACCAAGTATAAAACTGTGTGCTATATACACACAGGACTTGGGCAAGAGAGGCATATACTGGAAACAGATCTTAATTTGGATTACGCAGAGTGTGAGATTAAAAAATGCAGAGGACTTAATGAAGCTCTAATACTAAAATGTTATTCATTTCATATTAAAAAAATTAACAATTACCTGAACTGTGACAACAAACCCAAGAGTAGTCCATAAGCATTTTTGTGTACAATTCAACAATATGCCCCACCAATCTCATATTAGATCAATTCCATTTAAATTAGTTGGGCTACTGGCTGAAGTGTACACACAGGAAAGCTAGGAATTAATAAATACTACATTAATACTTTTAGACCTGTTCAATGAATATTGGCAAGACATTATTTTGTAAAACTGATCTGAAATATCACAAGATCTTCCAGATCTAGTTTAAAAAACATGTAGACTTTTATTCATTGACTTTCTGTTGTTTCTACTTTTCTGTAGCTTTCTCAATTTTTTTAAACACATGCAAAATTTTATTGTCTAATATACCAGATCCACCTTTCTTTGAGTTCTTCTAACCTCTAAATCTTTCTGCCTTGCTGTCTAGTTAGCAAAAATGTAACTTTCAAAGAACATATCCTTTTTTAAAATGTAATCAGTGTCTGGTTTGGTCTTATGTCATCTGATTTTTGCATCACAGTAGAAGAAACAAGGGCCTCCCCATGGCAGGAGGCTCTCAGGAGCAATGACTACAACCCTACTAATAAACTGGGCAGCTCCAGGCCCCATTCTCTGGCCCTGGGAGCAGAAGCATGCTGTCATAACATGGCTATATGCACTTATTGAACTCTCCTGGCCTCTAAAATAGGTAGGCTGTATCCAAACCACCTTTTTGATGGGCCCTGGCCCAGGCTAACTCCTGAACTAGGACCAGGAATAGTATGACAGACTTTCAATAAGCCCAAACCAAAACCATGCCAAGGACAGCTGTAACATTTTAATGACAGAAACACCAGCTGAGGCAAGGGAGCTGAGATAAGACCTCTGGCACTGCTGATGTGTTAGTATGGCCACCACAAAGGGCTATGGCTAATTGCCCAAGAGAGATGGGTGGCCCTTGACCATGCCCTGCAGCCAACACTAAAACAGGTAGCCCCTCAAGAGCAGCACAGGATCTCTGGGAATGCTGTACCAGGGATTCCTCTGCCCTGCTTAATCCCACCTCAAATGTGTTATACACTCTTTTAAAGGGTGTATAACAGCACCACAACCTTGCTACTGTCCTGTTTTATTTCTTGGTCGGGCCTGCTGCTGCTCCTCCTTTCCTCCACAGTGCCCCCCAGCCCATGCCATTATCTGTGGTGCTCTCCCAGCTTCTCTGAGCCCACAAATAAGCTGGCAGAGACCTAACACTGGAAAAAGATTAACAAGGCTGAACATATTCACAGTATGTGGGCACATGTCCCACTGAAGCCAAGAAGTACAGGAAAATAACCAAAGAAAGAATTCACTCCAGCAAGATTTAGATCTGCAGCATACTCTATTAGGGCAACATCATGAGATTATGTTACTAACAGTGCCTGAAATATCTGCTGCTGAAAGACAGATTCATATTAACAGCATGTGCCATTTGTTGGGAGCATTGTGATAAAAACAACTATCACATTGCTAGATGTTTGATGCTTTATAAATGCTATGTGTCATACAGCAGTCTTATGTCATCAGTGGGAGAGACTGAAAGGATACTTCTTGGCTTGAGAGAGGCCAGTCGAGCACTTAAACTAGAAAAAATACAAAGTCCCAGCATTTCAGAATGCAGTATCTACTTTTTTGTCTTTATTCTCCTGTCTTCCCCTGTCTGCTGGTGACACTAGTCTTTTTTCAGCTCACAAGGCCACTCCTGATGAGGCTGAGGTGGATGAACACATTGATGTCACTTAGGGGTGTCACAAGTCTTACTAAGTTCCAGACATATCTGCATCGTCCCTTCCACCTAGGGGTCATCACCCTGTGGGCCAGCCCTGCAGTTCAGTTCACACCCAGACACCTCAGAAGGACAGTACCTCTTTCAGGGGCAACATGGGGACTAATGTGTGTAAAAAAGGTGAGTTCTGGGTCCTGCCCACTGTTGTGAGCTTCAGCATAAACCACTGCAAGAGCCCACTGAAGAGCAGGTCACACCACCGGCTTTCCCCCAGGGATCAGTGTTGGGCCCAGTCCTGTTTAACATCTTTATTGATGATTTAGATGAGGAGATTGAGACTATCATCAGCAAATTTGCTGATGACACCAAGCTGGGGGGGAGTGTCGACCTGCTGGAAGGCAGGAGGGCTCTGCAGAGGGATCTGGATAGACTGGAGAGATGGGCTGATTCCAGTGGGATGAGGTTCAACAAGGCCAAGTGCCGGGTCCTGCACTTTGGCCACAACAACCCCCTGCAGCGCTACAGGCTGGGCACAGAGTGGCTGGAGAGCAGCCAGGCAGAAAGCGACCTGGGGGTACTAATTGACAGGAAGCTCCACATGAGCCAGCAGTGTGCCCAGGTGGCCAAGAAGGCCAATGGTATCCTGTCCTGTATCAAAAATAGCGTGGTCAGCAGGACAAGGGAAGTGATCCTTCCCCTGTACTCTGCATTGGTGAGGCCACACCTGGAGTATTGTGTTCAGTTCTGGGCCCCTCAGTTCAGGAAAGATATTGAGGTGCTGGAGCGGGTCCAGAGAAGAGCAACAAGACTGGTGAAGCGACTGGAACACAAGACCTATGAGGAGAGGCTGAGGGAGCTGGGGTTGTTTAGTCTGGAGAAGAGGAGGCTTAGAGGTGACCTCATCACTCTCTATAACTACCTGAAGGGAAGTTATAGCCAGGTGGGGATTGGTCTCTTCTCCCAGGCAGTTAGCAATAGGACAAGGGGGCACGGGCTTCAGCTCTGCCAGGGGAAATTTAGGCTGGATATTAGAAAGAAATTCTTTACAGAGAGAGTGGTCAGGCATTGGAATGGCCTGCCCAGGGAGGTGGTGGATTCACCATCCCTGGAGGTTTTTAAACTGAGATTGGACATAGCACTTAGTGCCATGATCTAGTAAACTGACTGGAGTTGGACCAAGGGTTGGACTTGATGATCTCTGAGGTCTTTTCCAACCCAGTCGATTCTATGATTCTATGATTCTTCCTCTTTAATCTTTTCCTGCTGAATCTAGCAATTTTTTCTACCACTAGGAAGTTTCAAAAACAGGAAGAAGTAAGACCTTCCAATTTTTTCCCCTTTTGCATGCAGCCTAGTGGGCAGGATATTTTCAAGGACTGGAGATGTAGGATCCCCTCTGAAGGAGGACATCATGAAATCTGAATCACCCACAGCCTGAATAATTGCTCTCATTGCTCCTTAAAAAGGAGCAATAGGCAGCACAACATTTATTGTGTATTCTTTCGTTGAACTAGTCATGACAACTTTGTGGGTTTTGTGGGCAGCTTGTGGCCAGTGTTCTGAGCATGCCTATGGGAAAAAGCATGTCCCCTTGTCCAGAGAATCCAGGCTGGACTGTAGCAGAAGGGCTTCCTTGGGCTACTTTGGCATCTGCAGGATGAGAAATGGAGGTGCACATGAGCTTTGCTTTTAAAAGCCAGGATGTACACCTACAAACACTAGACATCCATTTCAGAAGTGGCTTTGAGGCTCACACTTTTAAATGAAGCTCTGTACTTTCTGACAAGACCCAGACTATGTGCCAAAGGCCATTGTTAGTTGTGTCCAAATTTATCTAACCAGGACAAGAGAGTTGATTAAGTATAGCAACAACCAGGTGAGGAACTGGGCATTTATCTAACAAAAGCTTTCAGACAAGTCTAGTTTTGGATACTACTATATTTTGCTATGTTAAAGAAAATCTTTCTTTTTTCCACTAAAGCTTATCATGGTCACATTTATTTTGGTAGTAATTAATAATTCTGGTCTCATCACTAAATTATTTTGCTTGCTATTCTAGCAGCTGGCTCACAGTATCATTAAGTAGCATTGTTGGGTTTTTTTAACACAGCAAATTACTTCTCCAAGGGTGACCATTTTAGGACTATTTTCTCCATAAGAACAGTGTAGATGTAAAGTTTAATCACTGCAATGATTCCAGCTGGTTTTGGATCAGGAACCAACAGTCCTTACAGCAGTCAGGTCAGGGAGGCAATCTACTGAGAAAACAGTTTTCAAATTACGTGTCCTCCCAAGGACTGAAAAGAAGCACATAGTAATTTTCTTCAGAGCTACCAAAAAAATCACCATTGACAAAGGAGAGCAGCAATATGGAGCACTTGTCCAGAACAAACTAGAACTGATGGATTCTTAGAATCCCTTATATTTTTGGTTCTGTCAGTCGGATCAGATGCTTTTGGATCAGATACATTCTTCCATTCAGACACATCTCAGAATCCGGGTTCTGATCGTTGTTCTTTGCCACGCCTCAGCTCTGTGCCATACACGATTTCATGGTTCTTTTCCAGTAATTAACACAACACCAAAGGGCAAGGAGGGGTTGTGACTGAAAATTAATGCTATAGCAAAGGCCCATTAATCACAGCTTTCTGCACGCCAAATTAACTACAGAAGGTAGTGCTGATAACTTGACAAAAATTAACTACAGAAAGCTGCTAAAAATATGTAAATACAGGCTACGCCTTTGGAACATTTGCCTTAAAAAGATTTAAAAAAAACCAAAACAAATATTTTGGTTTAGAAAACAACTTGTCGACCTTTTTTCTATCCAGTATTAGAAACAGAAAATTAGCCCAACAATATCTTAGTGGATTTTATTTGCTGTTTATTGGTTTCTAACCAGGATCTAATCTGTGAAGAAAAAATAAAAAAGCTTTCATTTCTGATGTAATCCTGCTGCCTACAGATGTGTATTTATCGTTATTAATGAACAACTATCAACTGCTAGACTGTAGATAGAGGACAAAAAAAAAAAAGAAGTCAAACAACTTTCCCAATATAATTAATGGAACTACTTTTCAGTTAAAAATCACAATGTCCTTCACATTTGACAGCAGCTGGTCTCTTCTGAATAATGGAAAAATTCACTTTAGGGTTTCATGCTCAAAAATAACATTAAACACTTTTGATTGTAATTCAAGGTTGATGTAATTGGAAAAATCTGGGGTTTTTTGACCATGGGATGATCTACTCAACACCTGGTC
Source organism: Cephalopterus ornatus (assembly GCA_013396775.1). Classification (NCBI taxonomy): domain Eukaryota; kingdom Metazoa; phylum Chordata; class Aves; order Passeriformes; family Cotingidae; genus Cephalopterus; species Cephalopterus ornatus. Next base: position 376,655 of record VZRE01007091.1, on the reverse strand, counting down.
TACTGACACCTGACAGCAAGCACCTATCTCGGAGAGAAGAAGTGTTTTAGTGCAGGAGCTCATGGAGCTCTGTGACAGGACTTTAAACTAGCTTGGATGGGGGAAAGGGACAAAACCAGGCTCACCTGTGATCAGCAATTGGACGGTGTGCCAAACTTGAGAAAACCAGCACTCATGGCATTCCCCAATTTGCCTCAAGAGGTGTTCGCTACAATGCACCACTCCTGAAATGTTTCTATACCAATGCACGCAACATGAAGAACAAACAAGTGGAACTCCAAACTTTGGCCCAGTGCCAGAGATTTGACATCACTGCCATAAGTGAAACCTGGTGGAAAGAGACGTGTGACTGGAGTGCCCTGTTGGATGGTTACAGACCCTTTTGGAGGGATAGGCAGGGCAGAAGAGGCAGAGGGGTGTCACTGCATATGATAGAAAGGTTAGACTGCGCGGAGCTCATAGTTGACAATGGCACAGTTGAGAGTGTCTGGGTAAGAATCAAGAGGCAAACAAATGATGTGGATTTCATCGTGAGAGTCTCTACAGACCTCCCAGCCAGGACAATGATGCCAACAAATTATTCTTTGAGGACCTAAGGGACACTTCCAAGTCAACTGCCCTTGTCCTTATGGATTTACTCAACTTGCCAGAAATCAAGTGGGAACATCACACAGCTGGTACAACCTGGGCCAAAAGATTCCTAAAAAACCTGGATGACAACTTTATGGAACAGGTTCCTAAGGGAGCCAACTTGGAAAAAGGCCCTCCTCGATCTGCTCCTTGTCAACAGAGCGGATCTCATGAGCGAAGTGGAGATTGGTGCCTCTTGGCCACAGTGACCGTGAAGTGATCGAGTTTAAAATCTCTGTTGACAGAAGGAAAAGTGCCAGCAAAATCTCAACTCTGGCCACAAGGAGAGCAGACTTCAGGCTGCTCAGGGAATTAGTAAGTAAAGTCCCCTGGGAGGAGGCAATTCCCAGATGCTGGAAGTCAAGCAGGCGAGGCAGAAGGCTGGCTTGGCTGAGCAGGAATCTTCTCTTGGAAATAAGGCAAAATAGGAAGGTGTATGCCAGTGGAAGCAAGGTCAAGTTACATGGGAAGAATTCAGAGATGCTGCTTGCCACTGTAGAGAAAAAATCTGTGTGGCCAAAGCTCAATGGAAGCTGTAGCTGCCAGAAATGTGGGGGACAATTAGAGTTTTTTCAAATACATTAATGGCAATAGGCAGTGCAGAAATATCATTGGCCCATTACAGGATGAGGATGGTCACCTCACAAACAGGACAGAGACAAGGCAGAGGTGTTTAAGGCTTTCTTTGCCTCTGTCTTCAACATGGAAGATGGACCAAGGAGGTCTCACTGGCTGGGGCTGGAGGACAATGACTGTGAGAATGATCAACTCCCAGTCAACCCTGAAATTGTCTGGAATCTGCTGCTCCAGCTGGATCCCTACAAACCTATAGGGCCCTATGGGATTCATTCCAGAATTCCCAAAAAGCTGGCTCATGTCATTGCATGACCTCTCTCGATGATTTTTGAGCAGTCTTGGGAATTCAGAGAGGTCCGGCTGACAGGAAACTGGTGAGTATTGTCCTGATTTTCAAGAAAGGCAAGAAGGAGGATCTCAGAAACTATAGGCCTGTCAGTCTCACTTCAGTGCCTGGTAAAGTTATGGATAAGATTAATCTGGGAGGTATTGAAAAACATCTGAAATACAATGCAGTCATGGGTCACAGCCAGCACAGCTTCATGAGAGGAAAGTCCTGCTTATCAAACCTGATTTCCTTCTATGACAAGGTAACCCACCTTGGGATCAAGGGAAGCCAGTTGATGTGATTTGATTTTGTGTTTTTTGATTTCAGTAAAGCTTTAGATACTGTCTCTCACAGGATCCTTACAGCATACAGCTGCATAAACACATCATGTAGTGGGTGAGCAATTGGCTCATGGGTTGAGCACAGAGGGTAACAGTGAATGGGGTAACATCAGATTGGTGACCTGTCACTACTGGGGTTCCACAGGACTCCATCTTGGCCCCTCTGCTCTTCCACATCTTCATAAATGACTTGGACACAGGACTGGAAGGGATACTAAGCAAGGTTGCAGATGATACAAAACTAGGAGGAGCTGTTGACTCCCTCGAATGCAGGGAGGCCCCGCAGAGAGACCTCAACAAATTAGAGGACTGGGCAATCACCAACCTTTTGAAGTTCTACAAGGGAACGTGCCAGATTCTGCATCTAGGGTGAGGCAACTCGCGATGTATGTACAGACTGGGGAATGAGATGCTGGAAAACAGTGCCACAGAAAGGCACCTGGAGGTCCTGGTTGATGGCAAGGTGAATATGAATCAGCAGTACCCTGGCAGTCAGGAGAGCCAACCGTGTCTGGGGGGGCATCAGGCAAAGCATCAGCAGCCAGTCGAGGGAGAGGATTGTCCCGCTCTGTTCTGCACTGGTACATCCTCACCTTGAATATTGTTTTGGGCAGTTTTGGGCACCACAATATAAGAAAGATATTCAGTTATTAGAGGGTGTCCAAAGGAGGGCAATGAAGATGGTGAAAGGCCTTGAGGGGAAGCCGTATGAGGAGCAGCTGAGGTCACTTGGCCTGTTCGTCCTGGAGAAGAGGAGACTGGGGGGGAACCTCATTGCAGTTACAATTTCCTCGTTAGGGGAAGAGGAGGGGCAGACACTGATCTCTTCTCTGTAGTGACCAGTGACAGGACCTGAGAGAATGGCCTGAAGTTCTATCAGGGGAGGTTTAGGTTGAATATTAGAAAGAAGTTCTTCACCCAGAAGGTGGTTGGGTGTTTAAATAGACATCCCAGAGCAGTAGCCACAGCATCAAGCCCGATAGAGTTCAAGAAGTATTTGGACAACTCTCCCAGGCACATGGTGTGACTCTTGGGGATGGTCCTGTGCAGAGCTAAGGGTTGGACTCAGTGATCCTTGTGGGTCCCTTCCAGTTCAGTATATCCTGTGATTCTATGATTCAAAAGTCACTGAAGTCAACAGAAAGACTCGGATTTTGGATCACATTCCAACTTTTCCCAGGAGAAGTCCCTCTTTTCCTGAGGTGGAAGAAAGCAATCACAATTTCTAAAATTATCTTGTAGAGTAGGCCCAAAGAAAGCGGGCTTATCTTTGAAAAGAAACCACATGAGGCACAAAGCATCTTTAGTTTACAATTTCATGTTTACAAGAATTTCATACAGTAGCTAAATAAAAAAAATCATTTCACCAAGTGGAAGACATAAGCTGATTCTCCCTGGAAGCCAATTAACAGTTCCATGGACTTTGTGTAGGATTCATCCACCATAGTTTACACATCTGAGATTTAAATGTCCAAGCCTGAACTAATCCCTAGGTTCCCTTTAGGGTCAAAGAGAGAAGCAGTAGAAATTATTTATCTTATCCTATGGCAGACACAGCAGTCAAGGCTGCATGCTGAAGATACCTAATTCTCTGGGAGCTGCAGGTGAATATTTCAATTTTCAGACACAACTTCAGGTCTACACAGCTGGACTTGATGACTCACTATAATAATGAGCGTTGATGCTTAGATCAATAAATGATACAACTACGTATCAGCCAAAGGAAAACAGATCTGTGCTTCTTTTCTGCACACAGTGAACAAGAAACTGATTTAGCTCAAAACCTAAAAACCAGCCACTTGTATATTCACTATTTTTATAGACTACCGTGAGGAAAGCAATGAAGAAAAAATGTGGAAGGGAATAGGGGAAAATCAAAAAAAGATGAGATTTTCTACAGAACACTTTCACTTTTGGAGTGAATCTCATTAAAAGTCCATTCTCTGCTGAAATTAATTTCATTATGCAAGACAGTAAACTGGAAATACTCTTGACACTAACTCTTCCCAAACATTAACTTAAGGCTAATTTCTTAAATGGAAAAAAACACATTTTTTGTAAAATTTCTTCAAGTTTAAAAAAGTTCAACGTTAAAGTTTCCAAAATCCAAAGCAGATAATGGCTGTGTGTGTGTGTGAGAGGGAGAAGGACACAGTCCATCTGCCTTATCAAAAATTATGCAAGAGATTCAAATCAGGCCCTGACATGTGAGGCAAAACCAGATGTTTCAGTCCACAGAAAGCTTTTCATAAAATGTTTGAGGTTTTGGTTTTTTTCCAATGCAAAAATGAAAATAAATAGTCATATTTTTTAGGGGGTAAAAAGAATCCACCAGAAAGGCTTTTTTTAGCCTGAGATGCTCTGGTTATATTACAGGCACTTAGATCCTCACAGCCACAGGGATGGGGAATGGTGAGACAACTGACCGTCACTGGAACCAGTGAAGCATTTAATGACACTTTTTGCCCAGGGTTATCCAATACAAACAGCAAAAGGAGGAAGAGGAAGGGGAAACTGCCTGGCAGAACCCACCTCTCTCATCTCAGTACAAATGCAGAGCAGCTCTTCTGCTGTTGGAAACATTGCTCTGGATCTGCACTGGAGTAAATTAGAGAAGAATTCACTGCAATAATATAAAACTGTTTACAGTTTTAATAGGAAAAAAGGTTAAAAATACAAAGGGAACAGTGCAGCATCTTTTTCATATTACCATTGTTTTTAAAACTTTATCAGACTCAAATTTGGCTTTTAAATGTAGGTCAGAATCAGAACCAGGTTTGAAAATCACCAACACGCCCATGTTTTGCACTTTCTGCTAAAAGGGGGGGTAAGTTTATTAAATCCAAGTTCGTGGAACTGGAATCCATAAACCCAAACTTACATATCCTGGTCAGTGTTCAGTGTTGATTTGCTCTGTGGTGATTTAGAATCACCACAAGGCAAAGCAGTGTCTGAAAAGAGAAACCTGGGAAAATGCAAAAGAAAAAAAAAGGGAAGAACTTTTTAGCACACCCAAATGCTTCAGGAGAAGAAATGTGCAGAAATGTATCTAACTCAGAGAAGCTTATTAGTCCTTGGAGAATGCAACACAAGTGCTATATTCCTGTAAAATTTGAAGGTGACTGAATAACCTCATGCTGGACCAAATACAGGCCCATTAAAATCACTGGGAATCTCTCCATTGACCACAATAGGCTTTAGATCAGGTCTCATCTCCTTTTTTAGGCAAGGCAACAAGAAAGGGTGAAATCCTATCTCCACTGAAGTCAACGGGAGTTTTGCCACTGACTTCATTTGGACCAGGATTTCGCTCCTCCTCCATTATCAGAATATAAAGTGTGTTTTCCGGATCTAATCTGCTGGTTGTAAAAGAAGATAGGAACAAAAAAACTGCAACACTATCCAAAAGACAGAATATATTATGAAATTACAATATTACCATGTTTCCAAGTGGTGTGAGATACTCTGAAGAAAAATGGAGATGAAACATGAAGAGCACAAGTGTGTACTAGAGGCTAAATTACCCAAGTTACCTGTCAATGCTTCTTTATGTTGCAGACTGTGGCATAGAAATTTTGTGCCAAATAAAAATTCAGGAGTCACATTTCTAAGAAGTCTGCCCTACCTATCTGGTTCTGCTGGCACTTCTGTGGCTGATTATCTTGTTAAAGTTACACAAAAGATCTCAGAAACAAAATATTTGTACCTGATTTCCCATTCTAGTTCTGCATTCTCCATGCCCAAATAAAATATATAAAAAAAAAATCCTCTCTTTTTTCTTTTTTCTTAAGTTGTTTTAGATGTGGGTACATGAAAAAGAAAAACATTGCACATTTTTCTGGCCCGTCCAGTTTTGCCAGTTGTTAGGTCTTGTGCTTCTTGGGGGTAATGGTGGGATTGTGCTTCTCTCAGAGCAGCCCTTGCACTGGCTTATCACAGGGTCATGGAGTCATTGGACTGGGACAAAGGATGCAGGGAGTAGGGGCACATCTTTCAGAACTCACCCCCATCAGTGTAGAGCTCTGGTTAGAGCACAGCTCCAGGTCAGACCCAGGCACCATTAAGGACACATAAGGAGGTGCAGCAGTGCCTGCCCTGGAGGACACCTCCCCCAACCTCCCAAATGGGTTTGAGTCTGAGAGACAACCCAGGAAACAACCCAGAAAGAGATAAAGGCACATAGAGAAATGAAACATCTGAAACTTCTGGCAGTCCAGAGGCAGGCACATGAAAAAGGAAACAATACAGAGTGCTGTCTTTCACAGCGTGCCCTGCAGATCAGAGCCTGGAGACTGGGCCCCAGATGAGAGCAGCAGGATGCAGCTGGCAGTGTACTGACTCATGTATCCACTGACAAGTAGCAGTATTAAAACAGGGCGTAAAGATGCCACAACTCTGCATGAGCGATTCATCAGCCAAGGCAGACACAAGCAAGAGCATCAGCAAAGCCAGCAGTTCCCAACTGGAAAAGCATGATCCTAGAGCAGATGCACAGCTATGTTGAGACTAAGGATCTACCCATAGCAGTAAAATAAGTGAGGGCTTTGGCTCCCCCCACCCAAACCGCGCCTAAAGCACATGCCAAGGACCATGCTGTCAAGTTTAACAGGAGGAAGTGGGTGGTCTCAGCGCCCCAAAGCCCTCCTGACTCCGTCCCAGGCCACCATCCTGCTTCTGCTCCTACCAAATGGAATGGTAACACCTGAGGCTGATGGCAAAAGAAGCACAAACACAGACAACAATCCGGCTCTCTGTGTTCAGTGCACAGAAACTCTCTGAAGGGAGAGTTGGTGGTGGTAAGTCTGGGAAATACTGAGCAAAATCAGGAGGAGGGCAGAGTGGAGAGGCCAAAACAAAATATGAGGCAAGGGAGAAGGAATGTGGAGTCCAAGAGTAGTAGCCTGAGGTCCATCTACAAGGTATGCTGAAAACAGAGTCACTCTGAAGTGATTTCAGGATTCAAGAGCAAGCCTGGAGTCACGAGGGTGAAGTGGTGACTTCAGCTGTTTTGCTGTGACATCCTGGACCCTTTGGGGCTCAGAGTAAAGGCAGACTGAAGAAATCTACAGGGAAAAAGTATTAAACTTTTCAATTTGAGATGACAAGTGGAAAATAAAATATGAGGACAAACTATATTGTCTGTCGGAGTTATGTCTTCGTATATGGTTTAATATGGTTTAAATACCAAGGACCACATGATAGTGGTCACAGTTTTGCAAGTGTTTTAAACTGCATCAGGTATTTGGCTCCCCAGACTTAAGCATGATGGAATGTGGCATCTCAGGTAGGAACGACACGGGCATAGAGCAGACTGATGGCAGGGTAGTGGATTCAGGCAGCACAGGGGCTGCTGAGAAAAATACCAGCACAAGATCCCTCGCTGCCAGACAGCAGACACAGTGCAGAGCCCTCAGCTTGCTGTGACACAGACATCACTGGCCTGGAAGCAGGGTGAGCAAGCATGTGGCACCTCATTTCAGCAGCTCCAAAGCAGGGTAAAATGCAGGCACCCAGGTGGCAGTGCTGGGCTGTGCCTCCCACCTTTGCCATGTTCCAGGGTCCGACAAGGGAGATGCAAGTAAATGCATGAGTGTCTGAGGGACACACAGAGCTGCACTAGTCCATCTTAGGATGAACCAGCATGCTCAGCAGTTTGCCAGTATCACTAATTGTGGATTAACAAATATGCAGGCCAGTCTGAAAGTTTTTTCCCCCCACACTTTTTTCCTGGATGTGATTTTGGCAGCTAGTTCTCTGGTAATCACATCTCTTAGTCACTGTCACTATTAAGCCAGTGTTCTTTCACACTGTAATTGCATCCCATATGTAAAGTTACTTCTAAAAGCTGCCTTTGATAATTGCTTTTTCTTCTTTGCACCAGGCGAACATTAAAGACACAGGCACAAGTGAAACAATAGACTGTCAGGATTCCTTTCTGACGTATTCCCATGGATGCAGTCCAGTTGGCCATTCACAGTATATTTACCTACCCAGTTCAGCTCCAAGGTAAGCACCTACACTCATTGCTAGAGTGGTGACAGGCTTTATTTACTTTTGCTGTAATGAAGTGAATTGTGCCACAAAAACGACCTTTGTTAATGGCAGCGGTATGCAGAGGAGAAGATTGACACTGCAGAGGTGAACTATGGATCACAGGAATCTGCTACGGGGATCATGATACAGCAGCAAAAAGGGAAAAAATCACTTTAATTGCATGCTAAAAATAGTACTGCTTTGGGTTAAACATATCAGTGTTGACTCCATACATGGTTTGGAAGAACCTTATGCAATGTGTCCAGATCTGGAATTTGCATTTTAAAGCAGACCAAAAGTTGGAAAGGTTCTGGAAAACACATCTTCCAACAAGAAATGTAAAGAGTTCAATCAGTTTAGGCCCTCAAAGAAACAGAGACAAGTTTAAAGGCTTCTGAAGCAGAGACTCATAATATGAGCCACCCCTTAACTGTATCAGAGAAAGGCCCTGGAAGATCGATTGTCTGAAAGTACAAAGTAGAGAAATGTAAACTGAAAATAGGACACAAATTCCTTACAGTGAGAGAGTAATTAATCACCGGAATGTACTACCCAGGGAAGTGGTAAATTCATCATCGCCTGGAGCCTTCAAATGCAGATTGGATGTTTAAGTGACATGTTCTACTAGTTCAACAGCAAGTTAGCAGCCACAGTATCACTTGCTTGTCTAAATGTAAAATAATTCCAGTTCCTTGCACTGCAAAACTCCTGCCTGGGATTAGGTGGCAGTTATTACACAGTAGGGAGATACACTGGGACAGTGGCCCCTTTCAGCCTCAAAATCTATGAGCCCCCAATCTCATTAACCTGTGAGCATTTAAACCATTTTGTTTGTCATACCTCTAACCTGGCTATGTTACACATCATGCACCTTTAATACGTTACACTTATCTTGCAAGTAAAGTTTGCAGGTGAAGAAAAACTAGAAAAAATGCATATGTGCAGGCAACAGAGTTAGTTTGAAACAACATTTTGAGCTCTGGAATGTCTTACCTTCTCAGCACCAGTTACTCAGTCTCAGCACTTCAGTAATTAATTATAGGAAGTTTTTGCTTACTTTATTTTTTAAACCTATGAATCATTTGTTGGTGAATTCATAAATCTCAATGCTTCAGCTGGTAGAATATAAAGGTTTCTGTGCGTTGTTAATCAGAAAGACCCAAAAGGCTTTACAGAGACATCTTAAATTTAGCTTTCCCTGGTTGACTGAGTGCATTGCCATAAATGGATATTTTCAATCTGTGGAGCTGCAGTCTCTATTGACCATACCAGAAGAAAGTAATTTATAATGGAAGTGTTGCTGCGTAGTATTATAAGGCAAATCAGATAATATTATAAGATAAATAAGATTAATAAGCTCATGACTGACTTTTGATATGTCAGAAATGCACGAACCTGAACACCAGTGGGTCAATGCAATGAGCAAAGTCCAAAGGAAGTTTCTGAGGAGAGAGGGCAGAAGGCTGTGAGCCACCACAAATGTCCAAGGAAAAAAGGGAATGACAAAGCAGCTGCCTGTTAAAAGGAAACAAATCCATGAGGCACTTGTATGTGGCAACTCTTTTTGATGGATAAAGGTGAATTGAATTCCGAACAGTAAAAGAGTACTTGATCAGAAACTTGACCAGCAGGTCATGACCAGTTTCTATTTATTTCATACAGGCTTACACAGTAAAGGTTAAATAACAAAAATATTCAGGTACTTCCAAACAGTTATATTCTAACATTGGGAAAACTTAAAGACATTTGGTAATTGGAAAAATGTAGACAAAAATTATGAAAGACAGTGGAGAGTTCTTCAAGAACTTTTTAGATGACCAGGGAGCATATGATCAACAGAAAAAGACAGCATTGCCTGAAAGCTTGCTTCATTTCAGTGATATACTGGATTCTTGGAGCTTCAGAAGTTTTGTTCAAGAAATAAGACATCGAACAGAAACCAAAGCATAGAAATTAGAAGTTGTAAAGAGCAGAAGGTGTGTAAGATGGACAAAAGATCCTAAAGGAAAAAGTCACAGTTGGCAAAACTAGTTGTCAGAAGAAATCTAAATATATTGAGATCAAAGAAAATGAATGCAAATTTCTCAATGACAAGGGCAAAATTCTAAATAGAAATACTAAGAACAAATAAAAATTGAATAGATGTCTGTTTTCAGTTTGACCATGATGTGTCTTCATTACCCAAGTATGATTAGACAATTTTTTTATTTGAAAGAGGAAAAAAAGGGTCCAAAATAAGGAACTAGATAATATCTACTAAGGACACACTTTTTAAAGCCATCAGCCTAGATAACTTGAACATAGGAGTCATAAGGGGCTTGCCTAAAGAGATCTCACTTCTTCCTTATTTTTACTAAATCCCAGAATACCAAAGAAACCTGAAAGCACCAGATGAATGATCACCTTGTGCAAACATTTGAGAGGAGTAAGCTACCTACCAGATCTACATTACTGAATATCCTGACTTCCACCTCAAACAAAAGACTAAAAAAAAAAAACCACATATGGAATTTAACTGATAACAAAATACAGGAGAACAATATAATGAATACCAGACAACATGAAATGCATTATGGAAAATAGTGTTGCTTAAACAAACTTGAGTTCATTCTCTAAGAAGTTTTTTTTGGATAAATGTAACTGTGTAGATGTAATAAAATTTTATAGGGTGTTTGACTTGGTACCAAACAACATTTTGATATAAAAATCAGCAGTATATAGCACTAAGAAATTATATACCAAATATATTGAGGATTAGTTAACTGACATAACTCAAAGTATTTGTAAATAATGTCACCAAATAGGCTGTTTCTGTGAGGGTCACAAAATGATGGCTATAACCCTGAGACTTACACCATTCTATCCTCAAGTATTTGAAAGGAAATATAAAATTAGAGCTGATATTTTTTGTGGATGATGTAAAGACAGCTGGAATGGCACACAAAAGTGGGGAGAAGGCAAGCAGAGTGAACTGAACTGCCAGGTAATCTGGGTCTACTAAAAAAAGGGCTTTTCATAAAATCATGTCTAAAGAGAAAAAGAATTGGTTGTTCCTATAAAACAGGAATGGTATTCTGGATAGCAGCAGTTCTGAAACAGGTTTTAAAGCTGGAATGAACCAGGCTGAGGTCCCAGCACCAAGCAAAAAATGCTGCTGCAAACCTGTTGATGTGATGTTATTTAAGATTAAATTCCTCCTGTATCTTTGGTGGGACCAAAGTCACTACACTGAGTAAAATTCTGACATTTATAGGGAACATTGCATTACTCTTTTCCCCACTCCTCCCACACCCAACAAGCACTGAAAAACTACTGCATAAACCATCAACACATCATTAACAATGACTAAAATTCTGGTAATTTGATTATGATATACCACAACCTTATGAAAATAAAGTAATGGATTTTATAAGTGACCTTTTACCTGTCAGAATACACATGGATACTTATTGTCAATAGCCAAAACAAAACAAATTTTCAGTTAAATATTTGATTAATTTTAGATAAGTAAGAACAGAAGAAACAACACATGAAGAAGGTGAACCATTTGGCATTGGAATGGCTTGCCCAGGGAGGTGGTGGATTCACCGTCCCTGGAGGTTTTTAAACTGAGGTTGGACATGGCGCTTGGTGCCATGATCTAGTGAACGGACTGGAGTTGGACCAAGGGTTGGACTTGATGATCTCTGAGGTCTTTTCCAACCCAATCTATTCTATGATTCTATGATTCTATGAAGTGAAGTGTAGGCGCTTCATTGTTCTGTTTGTGATTCAGCCAAATGTGACTTTTGGGCTCAGAAAGGGGTTAACTGAGCTATACATAGAGGCCAAATTAGATGATCTCATGGTCTCTACTGAGTTTAAACACAATGGAAAAGGACTTTGTGATTGGAATGAGATGTTCTCAGATGGGCAATCGCAAATTCAGGCATTAAAAACACATCACTGGAGAGGTTCTAATAAGCACATGAAAAGCTGCTGAACTTAAACACTTGTATCTTCAAATTTACTGATCCAAATTTCTTAGATTTTTGTCAGTTTATGTTACATTTCCTTTGAGGCAGGATTATTTCTCGCCTATCTATAAAATGCCGCATGCTGAAACTACTTGGAATTTTCTTTTCTCACCATGGAAAATTTTGACTTTTCATCAGAAAATGAAAAATGAAAAAAAATCTATTTTCAGCCAAAATGTTATTTTTCAGGGGAAACTTTTTCCCAAGAGTAATCATTTCTTCACCAGAATAAATTGCTCTGTCAAAAGTAAAACTTTCATCCAAAAATAATTTTTATGGAATATTTTCAACCCACCATATCTACGATATTGGTCGTGTTATAAATAAATAGACCAAAAACACATTCAGTGTTATCACTTATATCCCAGATAAAATAAATGATACCTTCGTTTTACCCTGAAACTGATTAAATTTGAGCTTTGTGGGATGGCTTTTAAAAAACTAAGGTTCTCTCTGGTTTATATTCTGGAACACCTTTTTATCTCCCGTCTGTCTACAGGGGTGAACAAAATCTGAACTTCAGCTTAATCTATAAAAAACTGAATGTGGTTTGTTTGCTACACAGGGAAAAGCCAAGTAATCTGAGCGTGCAGATCTCAGCTGTGACACTTCACCACTGTTGATGGAGCAGTGGGTTTCCTTGGGAGCAGGAAGATTTGAAGTTGTATCCTATGCCATGGATGAGCACACAACTTGAGTTCTAGCCATGGGCTACCCTTGCAGGCACTGACATCAAAAGCATTCACTGGGTAAGGTTGTTAAGAAATATACTGCAGGTTGAAAGTATGGAAAGTCACCTGCAGTATGGAAAGAACTGGACTAAATTCCTCCATGCCAGTTTCAAATTTAGGTTTCTAACTATCTTGCTTCAACTAATTTGTGTCAGAATTAATATGATTTACTCTATGATCAGCCTTCCATTTCAGCTGCTGCTGAAGGAATAATACTTTTATTCTGCAGATTATCAGGTGACAGCACAGTGTATTTCCAGATCAGAGTGTTTATAATCATAACTTTGCTCCTGCTAAACAGTACGGGTTGCCTGATGACCTTTTCCTGTACATAGCAAGAGCTTTTTGACTGAATAGTGGCAAGAATTTTCCAGGATAGTAGCTCCTTATCTCAAGTTCACATATTTTAGTTATGCAAGTAAAAGAAAAAAGCACACACGTCACGCCTAGCACAGTGCAGTGCACACAAGTGTCACCTGTTAGAAGTCACTTGATCATCGTCCGTCTAAGCCAGTCTGGATCCCACTGGTTTTCTTCCTACAGGACAAAAGTCAGTGCAGTCTAAGAATGACTGTTCCAGGCTCCAAGAAAAACCGGCAAGATAAAAGAGTGAGAACCACATGTTGACGTCTCTAAGAGCATGTGCAGGAATATAAAGTGCTGTTAGATCTTCTTAGATAAGCCTTTTGCAACTGGCTGGCAGAAAGAAGAAATTAGGTTTTGCCATTCCTCTAAGTAATAATAATAATTATGCTGGTGGAAACCCACCTCTTATCTAAGGTTAATTATACCAGAGCACAGTTTGTCATTCAGTGACATGTGATGTCTGGCCATTTAAAATAAACCTCTAATTGTCCAGGAGGAAACAGGTCTGGGCTAAGGATTTTCAGGGTCCAGTGTAGAGAGGTGGAGGACTCATCTCCAGAGGTAATTCCACCGTGCAGATGAATGTCAAGGCTGCTGTGATGGATGAGGGCAGGCAAGTTCCAAGGACTTTGGGGCAACTGTGGTCTCTGAAGAGATGGCTCTGAGCTCTGCCTTTGCCTTTCTTACCCTTCTTCTCTAGTGTTTTCTACACTGTTTCCACATCTCTCCTATTTTTGAACTGTCCATTACAAGGGATCCATCAGCCTGTGGGTTACAATGTAGAAATTATTGACATTCCAGACCAGGTTCTTATTGGCAGCACTGGTTTTAAGCATTAGCTGCAGCGATGTGTGCAGCGCTCCCTGAAGGCAAACTCCACCTCCCACCCACAAAACAAACTATCCCTGAAAAGGAAAAGTTTTGGGGAGGCAGCAGAGAAAAAAAGGAGGGAAAAGTACAAGGGGTGAAGCCTTGGTCCTTTCACTAGTTTCAGCTCTTTCCTGAGCTGAGCCTTTGTCCTTTAGAGGACACAGCTGCTCCCAGACGAGTGCTGAAGGACTCAGAAAATCTGGTCACACTGCTCATCCCAAACGATTTTCTAGGTGGTAATTTATTCTTCATGAATGGTGAGATCCTGAGGACACAGACATCAGTATCTAAGAACTCCAAACAGTTCACAGAATTGGCTAACTCCACCCCTTCCACACGGGCTATAGGCCCAGCACACTCCCCTGAAATTCAGACTGTCAGGTAAATTCAGGGAAGAAAGCAATCCCAATCTACAACCGTGAGAGTTCAACAGCTAGGAGAGAAACATCAGTGGTACCATTAATGTCAGTGTGAAGGCTTGGAGAGCTACTTTCAAACCAACCCACATCTGTCCTTAGCAAGCAGTTTTCACCAACAGCCCAGTCTCTCTGAAACTTGGCTTCTATCAGAGATTTGTTTGCCTCAAGAAACAAAGATAAAGTAAAGTAAAAATTTTCTCTGCACTTACTCACTCTACTGCCAGTTTATGCTCAGTACAAATTGCAGACCTCAAAACTGTAGATGAATCCAAAGAGACAAAGTCAAAGAAAGGGAGAAGAAAAGAAATGATCTGGCAACCAGCCAGTCACCAATGGAACTGAAGGAAACCCTATCATATGAATCATTTAAAAATAAGATCAGTCTGGACACAGCACTGGAAAATGTACCGTGGGGAACAGGCTTGTACTGGCGGGGGAATGAACAGGATGAGCTAATCCTGGAGGTCTCTTCCATATCTAGTTTCTGAGGGCCCAGTCCTCAAGGGACCTTACAGGTTGGGCTCACACCAGGTCAAATTGTTTCAAAAAACATTGATGAGAGCTAAGATAAAGCTAGGATCTCATTATCACAGATTGGTAAGCACGTTTGCAAAGGTGTACCAGGCAATAAGACCTGGTCTAAAAGGTTAGAGTGGTTTTGAAAACACTTGATGAAGGGTGTGTGAAAAAGCACCTCTTCTTTGACTAGACAGAGGCTCGAGGTTCAAAATCTCTATCTCATATGGTGCATGTTTGGAGCTGGGATTTTAGTACAACATATCGTTAGAGACAAGGCCCAGCTGTGAAGCTTGGAGCTGGAGACAGTCTACTATGGTATCTGTTTACATCCAGAAACTTGGGTTGGGACATTAACTAGTCAGAAAATACTGGCAACCTGCCTCATTCTATTCAAAACAAATGCCCCAGATATTGCCAAGTCCAAATATCAATAAGAAATCTTTTTGAGACAAGATGATGGAGTAGAAAAAGATTCTGAACCTTCTTCCCCGTCACCACTTCAATAAACTGAAGTGTCAAAGGATTGCTGTGATCAGTATCAAAACCTTCTCTTCTCTGCTCATTTTCAACTCTCCCTGTGTAAATTTGACTGGAGAGGTGAAAACAGGCTTTTATCTACAAAGGCCATGAAATGAGTTAGGGGATGTGAGCTTTGTGTCTGATTCTAGTCATCATTCACTTTCTCTCCCAGCTCCTTAGCTTCTCTTTGCAATGGCTATAAAGGAAGCAGTAGTGCCTACTTTTTGTAGAATGCTTTTGAATTCTCAGCTAACTGGTGCTTTCTCAGCATGGAGTTCTAGCGCTGCTAGAGAGGAACTGTGGAGGGTGGTGCAAGTGGGTAATGGGACAAAACCAGCAAAGGGATATTTTAGGCTGGAAATCAGGAAAAAATTAACAATGAAACCCATTAGACTGTGGAATAGGCTCCCAGAGGGAACTGCTGGCAGCTCTACCATTTGAGTCATTTCAAACAAGACTGGACAAAGCACTAGAAAATACACTGTAGGGAACAGCCCTGTGCTGACCTTCAGGAGCGGAGGGAAGGAAAGGGGGGAAATGGACTGTGTGACCTAACGGGTCTTTTCCACCCCTAATTTCTATGAATCTGTTACTGGCTAGCAAAAAAATGTGATGTAAGGGCAGCCTGCAGTGATTGGCAGACTAAATGAAGGTCAGGAGTAATTTTTTGGATGCCTTGAGCACAGTGCGTGTCCCAAGCCCTGACCACACTCACTCGGCATGTTTAGCCACCTGGCAGCTCCGCTGTAGCCAACCCAAATAGTTCATATAAAATTGAAGCGAAACAGCAAACAACCATCATTCTCAGAAATGTTCACTTTTCCTGGGATTTCTTTTTCTCTCTTTTTCCTTTTTTTTTTTCCCCCCAGACAAACCAAAAACAAGCGATTGAGTTGAGGTACTTGCTGAGTGAACTCAGCCTGGTCAAGGCTGACTGGTGTCTGGTGGAACCATTGCTGGAAACAAACAAGCATGTACAAGAGGAAAGTCCACCTGTTGTACTTGGATACCAGCTCAGGCTACTCCTGGGGCAAGCAGATGGTTTCACAAATTTGATAGAGCATGGTAAACATGGGATAGAAGTCCCCCCATAGTCAGACACACATCTTCCTAGGCTGTCCATGTTCCCTCCTCTGTGTCTTTTTTTTACAAAGCCCTTGGAAATAAAGCTGTATGTTGAAAGCACCTCGGAAGTCCTGACTAGATCTCATCCCTCTACACTGCCAAAAACACTCTGTCTCCTATGATTACCAGTGCTCTCCTGCTCCTAGGGCCAAAGTTTGGTGACTCATATGTGTTAGGTTTGTGTGTTTTGCTGGTGCATTCGGATTGCCATTCCTGACCTCTTCCAGGTTTGTCTGCTGGAAGGAGGCAGAATGAGTGTTGGCCTTAGCTAGTGTAAAAGAGCCCTCTAACTGGCAAAGGATCTTAGTAAAGCACCAGAGGAAAGATGGGAAATAAAAACATGGGCGAGAGGAGGTGGGGGAACTGGAATCAACCAATAGAAGAAAAGGAGGCATGACAAACTGGGGTAAGCAGAGAGGAGAGAGTAGATAATTGCCAATGGAAGGAGAATCTAGTGAAGCAATGAAAAAGCCAGAGGTGTAGAGTTAACACACAAGTAGTCACACACAGTTGAAATGCAGCTCTTCAGCTTGCGAGGATTTGCTTTGCCCTTACTCTGGAAGGTTGCACAAATTTTATGCCAATTTTTATGAAGGTGTTTCTATGGACTTCAAGCCATAAAAGCTCACTGTACTGGAAGCACTCAGCAGTCAGGGCATGACCTGAAGGAACTGCATGATCCCTGTGTACTGCCAGCCCCTCAAGCCCTTGGCATACACCGAAGATGCTCCACGGGCAGTCAGACCAGAGGAGAAATCAGTAAATCCAAGCACTTGCTGTGCCATCCAAAGACAAACTGGAATGCATTCCCTGCCCCATTCTCCACCAAAAATGGACTCCACAACTGGATCCACATCACCTCAGGAAGCTGATGTCCCTTTCTATGGTCCTCAAATACAGACACAGCGATGAAAGTTGTCCCTTTGACTATATGCCATAGGCTGCTTCCACTGAATTACAGCCCTCTGCCAGATTCCTTTTCAGTTACAAGAAAATGAAAGCAGGGAACAGGGCAGCTTTATTTTCCTCCTTTACTTACCTGGCAAAGCATCCACAGGTTTATTTCCCTTACCTATGGTTTTATTTGTCAGTCCAAGTATATCAAATCAAACATAGGTTTTGGCCAGGATGGATCTTGAAGGGAAAATTATACTTTTTCTCAATATTTTGTAGATCAGAAATTAAACAATGGCTATAATTACAGTGGCATAAGTAGCAAGTGATATGAGAAGAGGGATCACATGATGACAGACAAAATTAATTATGTGCAACAAGACCAATTGACCAGAGGTTGCTACAGGAAAGAATGAGCCAATCTACACTGCAACCTACACGAAATAGAAAGCACACTCTGCAGATTTGGGGGGAAAAGAACTATATTGCCTTTTCACAGATGGAATCTTCTGGAAAAACACATAAAGGGACAGTGTGTCTGGATCTTGTCTAGCACCTGGTTTAACTATTTGCTTGTCAGAGAGGAGCCAAAACAAGTGAAGTCTGTATGAAGTCATGACCTAAAGTACATTTAGTCGTTGCCTAAAATTAAAAATGCCACGTTGTGTATTCAGAGTCCCTCATAGGGCCAGAGGATGAAGAGTCCCCTTTTGTTTTGGGCCTATCTTTTATGTTTGTGCCTCTGAAGTACAGATCTACAATCACACTGATGGCTTTCAAGTTTTTGTGACTTGGAGATCTTCTTTCACAGTAGAGACATGGATCTTATCTAGGAAATGCATACCTGATGTGTGAGCTGTTGGAATCTGCAAAGAGAAGGCTGAAAACCACAGCGCTTTATGGGAGGGAAAACCAGGAGCTGTCTCTTCACAAAAGTACACTTTCAGGGTGAGGACATTCAAATATTTTAGTCAGGTTTGTTACTATTCCCCATCTTGATCTTCTTTTTGTCAGACAACGTCAATGTCTTTGGCTCATACCTCAGAAAGTAGCTAACACCTGCTTTCACACCAGACTTGGTAGGACATCCAAACTCAGGGCTCCAGGGAGCTCATTTGGCACCAGTCTTGGTGCTGTTATTAACTTTCCATGTAGTTCTAGCCAAATCACATCAACTCAATACCCCCCTCCACAGAAGCAAGGATACAATTTCTCCTTTTACTCATATCTCTGCCACCATAGCTGCCGCCAGCATCTCTAGTAACCTTGTCTTCACAAGAAACCCTCCGCTGGACCAAGGTTTCCCAAACAAGGTCAGGCTTTTGTTGAAGACCTCCGGTCTTCTCACACACCTACTGTTAGCTGCTCTTGAGCACAGTTTCCAAACAAGAATCAAGTGATGTTTCTATCAGGTCAAGAGCCCGATATGAGAGCAGACATGAATCTCTGTCTGCCCAAGACTTAGGAAGCAATTCAGTTTTAAATTTATTGCCTATCAAACAGGTAAAAGAGGACACTGAGCTGTTTCCCATGGTGTTCTCTTTTTACCTGAAAACAAGGCTCACAGATATTTTGATAGCAAAAATCCCCTTTTTCGTTTTCAATCAACAAAATGTAAGTCTCTTGCTCATCAGTGAGCTATGCTGTAGCAGACTGTTTTGCATTTGGTAATGAATTACATACCATCTTTAGATAGAGATCTCTTGGACTCGTTTTTGGCATCTCTGAGGAAATATGCTCTCCACCTGCTTTCTGTCCCATCCAAACACCATTCCCACAGCATGTTTCACTGCTGCAGACAGATCCTGCCACCTAGTGCATCCAGATGTGTACTAGCCCCACGGCACACCTGTAACAGTTGGCTGGACCCCCACTCCTCACCCAGGATGACCCAATTTCTCCATAATGCGCTTTCCTTCAGTCATTAAAGGAAAAACACTGCCACCAGCAGCAGTTTTCCTGAGAGACGGCCCTGGGCAAATATTCTCCCAGGACCTGGATCTTAAAAAAGATTCTTAAAAAAGACATTTTGATTTTCACTTCCATTTAGAAAATGGCATCTCTGTATTTTTTTGTTAGCAATAGGGAGACCTCATCACAGTCTACATGTTCCTCACAAGCGGAAGTGGAGGGGCCCTGTTCTCTTTTGCTTGCTTTCCAGTGACAGGACCTGAGGGAACGTCTTGAAGCTCTGTCTGTAGAGGTTTAGGTCAGATACTAGGAAAAGATTCTTCACCCACAAGGTGATCAGGAACTGGAACAGGCTCCCCAGGGCAGTGGTCCCGGCCTCAAGAATGACAGAGTTCAAGAAGCATTTGAACAATGTTCTGAAGGATAGGCTGCAATTTTTGGGTTGTCCTGAACAGGGACAGGAGTGGGACTCGATGATTCTTTTGGGTCCCTTCCAGTTCAGTATATTCTATAATTCTATGATAACAAACTAGGTAAGAAGACACACGGGCATCCTATTTTGTTCTCCTATAATTCTTAGGTTATATCCCTTTTCTCTGGCTTGCTTGGTCCAGGATCCAACAAGGAACAATATTGTCTAGTTTTATGGTCTCTTCTTACCTCCTTATTCTGTGGGATTTCGTCTGTGTCGTGAAATGAATGGCCTTTCAGAAAGCCCTTAATGCACTGACTTGGTTTCCAGTCATAGGTCAAGCAGTGTGGCTAGTAAAAAGGAGAGAGTACACAGCCAAAGATTGGATTAGAGGTTGTCAGAAAAACAAAATAGGATTTAGATGTCCATGTGTGGCCTGATTCCCCTTCGTTCAAGAATGCTACTCCCTGTGTGTGTGTCTGTGTGTGTGTCCGTGTGTCTGTATGTGTGTGTGTTACTGTCTTCCTCTGAAAAATCAGGTCTGGGCCAGTTTCAGAGAGGCAATACCAAACCGGACACAAAAGATATGATATTTGACAAATTCTGTTTATCAAAGCAAAATTCTCCTTTCTTTTTACAAGAACAGCTTATAAATCTTCAGTCCAGGTCTGGAAGTCTTAACACTTCCACACTTTCCTCCTCACAGAGCCAGTGATCTCGTTTTCTGACAGGACAAGCATCCAGCTTTTTGCACTCTACTCTGAAAAAATATCCACTTCTTTCCTCATCTCTCATCTCCGTGAGGAAGGTATTTGTTTTCCTCCACAGTAGCAATATAATATATTGCTTCAATCCTTCGTTAGCTGCCTAATCCAATTCATGTCAGCTTTTCCTCTTTTCTTCTGCCTTGTGTTTCTAACCTTGCACCTATAAAAAAGCTGTCTTTGCCATCCATTTTTTCCAATGGTTGACCAGCCTTGTCAAAATTTGCACTTTTCTTCTGCTTCATTTCTTTTTCTCCCTTGCTTCTCATGGTAAATAGATTCAAATCAGTAAAGTGGTGTACATCTTTCACACCATTAATTGAAATGACTTACCAAGAGCCTTGGCAGACTCTCCACCACTTGTGGGGCTTTTATATAAGGGTCAGGGCCAAATCACAGCAGCAGGTGAGCAGAGCTGAGCCCAGAGCAGGTGAGCAAAGCTGAGCCCAGAGCAGGGGAAAGGGGATCCACAGAATGCCTTCTCATGCAGAGCCAAAAAATGGAGGGGGAATCCCTTTGAGCCACAGCACAGATCAGCTGGATGCCAGGGTAATGGCCTGATCCTGCCACAAGGAGAGGATTGGGAATGGTAGTGGGGCACAGTTGGAGTGGGAAGCAGTTTATGGCCTATCCTGACACTCCTGGCAGCAGAAAGCACCATTCCCTGGATCTCCCCTCAAGACCTTTGCTTACCTGCAGACCCTTCACCATCCATTTGTTTTAGTCTCCTGAGGTGCAGCTGGACAAATAGGAACTGCACAAACTGTATGTTTCTCACCTGAAGGAATTGGTTGGGACTCAAGCTGGAAAGCTCACACTCCTCCAAAGTGGGGGAGCTGTAATTCCAGAGGAGAAGGGGTCAGATGGGATGAGAGGGGAGTAGAGGGATCCGTGCCCCAAATGACACTCCTCTCAAACTACCCATGTCTCTCAAATCCCTCCTGCCCTCCAGTGAGACCTCTCACAAAAGTATCATCACTTCCATTCCCTCTCTGGAATCCATGACTTTTCTTCTCCATCTCCAACTTTTAAACCACCTGGCCCTGTGACCTCCTCCTGAATCACACGCCTGCCAAAAAGTAACCTTAATCACCTCTATATGTACTCTGCAATTCTCCATGATTTTTCCTAAGCCTATTTGACACTTGTGATCTCCAAAAGCTTGCTGATCTCACACTTGCCTACTGGAGTCCTCCTGACTGATCTCAACATTCTCATCCCCATCTCCTGAAATCCCCTGGCCCCTTCCAGTCCTTCTTGTCTCACAACCCATTCTGCTGCTACCCTGAAAAGAAGTTTTACCTACAGTGCCAAAAAGCCTTCAGCCACCACTGATCACAATGGAAAACTTTCTTCAAGTACTCTCTCTCCCAGCTGCAGGAAATCCTGCGGGGCCTATTGAGTGACCTTCATAATGAAATAGGTCAGATTAGATAACCACAATAAGCTTTCCTGGCCCTAAAGGCCTCCTGCAAAACAAATTGCATGATCTAGCGCATAAGAACAGGGATTAATAAGGACATTCAGAGAGGTCAAACCCTGTGTTCCTAAAGCCTTTGAAACTCCAGATGCCAAGAGCAGTCTAAACCTATAGATTTAAAGAGGGAGGAAAACAAGTGTAAGTACAAAGGAACGATCTATGTAGCCCTGATAATACCACATTAAACCCATATCATTTGTTTTGTATTATTAGACAAGTTATACAGACGTCCTGTATTTCCCAGTTTGAACTAGCAAAATGCCAATGGACAGGGAAAAAACCCACAAAAGTTTATTTTTGTAGGAATAATGTGATGACACATTTTCAGCAATATATACTATATCGTCAAGCCCTCATTAGACAAGCCAAATATTTTTGTGTAATTTCTGCAATAAAATATGAAAGCAGCAACATTCAGACAGAGAGGCTGGCTTTTGTTAGAGTGGGGCTCCAAGAATAACAGCTTGTGAATTACCAACACCATTGTTTGGAGGAAGAAAGTTGCTTGGTATCAACAAATTCATTAAGCCAAAACTGACATGCCTGTTAAAGCAGCCATTAGTCTCAATCTTTGTGGACTTGTGTCCCAAACATGCCAAATAACACCAGTCATGGGTACTGTGTCAAGTGCTCTGACAGAGTAACCTACAGCAACTGGGGCACAGATTTGTTTTCCAGCAGATCTTAACGATGATTTATGACTCACATTTCTCCCATGTACTATGGCACTCGTACAACTCAATTGTCCTACATGCTTGCAAGAGTCATTTCACCCATCCATGGTGCTGGTGAAACACAACTGTTTCTATGGAACAAAGCAAGCGAGGGTTTGGAGCTGTTACAGTAGCAGCACACAGGTGTCTGGAAGGGGAGATAGGGAAAACTTTCATCTGCTAAGAGTCTTCAAGCCTCTCCATAATTCATTCCCTGATCTTCCATCCCAAGTTATCACCTGGTGGACAACTGACCTGCAGGGTACGTGAATGTTGCCTTTTTCAGATAAGGGAAAGTGCACAGAGACAGGACATGAGCCCAGACCTAAGTGCAGTCCAGGGCCTCAGCACATGGCAAACCTTTTTTCTTTCTCCAGTAGAAACTGCCAAGAAGATTTAGGAAGATGGATAGCAATTTGCCCAGGAGAAAACTGGCAAGGACACCAGTGTGAATGTTCCAACCCCTCTGATAAACTTCATATGATATTACAGCTTTAGGTATGCAGTATCAGTGTCTGACTACATAAGCACAAAGTTTATTTATTTGCTGGTTGATCTTTTTTTCAATCTGAAGGACAGTTTCTCCTTCTCTCCATTTCGTATCTTTGAGAGATCTGATCCCAGATAACATGAGGCAAAAATTGTTTCCACAGAATTATCAAGGCAAATTACAGCAAAACATGTGGGAATGTATTTGAAGCACCCACGTTGCTGAACATTCCTTTTCCTTGTTATCTACTCCTTTTTGAAAGAAAATGGTTTGGTCTTCCACTTCAGCTGAAACTCCCATTTGCACAGCACACTTCAGAAGTCTCATTTATGCTGTGTAACACTATTACATTAAATAGTCAGATTTGGATCTGAAATTGGATCTGGTCACAGAATTGAGTGAACATCAAACTATGTCACGATTACGGTGGAAGTGCTCTTTCCATTCCTTAAAAAAACTGTAGGAACATTGACAAGTACAGAGCCATTGAAAGGTCAGTTTTTATAGATGTGTTTAATGGAAGCAAACCTTTGCAGGCTCAGGTTAGTCCAGGTTTAGCCCACTTCACAAAAAAATCTTTCTTGAAGCTCAGATAAATCAGTTTTAGACAAGGATCATGCTAATTTTCACCTTCTTCCCTGTCCACACGTTTCATTTGTCTTCAAAATAACACTTTATTGTCAAAAGAGGTACCATGAGTATTGTAGAGACGTGCAACTCCCATCACAGTTAACTGACATCCTACAACACCATTTATGGAGCATTGTCATCTGGAAAATGTTTCTTCCCTGCAGTAGTTTGTGGCTTATATAGAAGAAAAATGTCAACTTTGGAGTGACAGAGACTTTTAAGTAAGACAGAAACTCAAGGTTCACTTTAATCCCTAGGTCCCTGGGAAACTCAGCTGCCAAGTATCTGTCCTACCCTACAAAGAAAGCCAAAGAAGCCCTACTCCTCTATGTCACTGTCTTTTACCAGTCAAACAGAGCTAAGATTTAGCTGGATTAAAGCAAAACTGTACAAACCACCAGAGACACATTATCAAACAAACCCTTAGACAGCATGGAGACTGCCATGGCAGGATCAGATAGGAAAGACGGATCAGCGTTTTATGCTTTTGTGTAACCAAAGAGTAGTATGAAGTAGCAGCAAATCATCTGTGTTATTCCTCCACCCTCCTCAGGGAATGCATGTCCCAATGAATCCAATCCGCTTCTGCAGGTCTTTCAAACAACCCATGCAAAATCTGCTTCCTTCTTGTTCTGTCTCCAGTGACAAAACCTGACACCAAAGCACCCGCCAGCATCCTGCGGTAACTGCAGTAGACGAGTAACAGGAACAGAACACAGGTATCTGTTATGTTACGCCTGTCCTGTACCAATACTGATCAGTAGTCACTGGTCACACCAGTACTTGTCTCTGGTATACAGACCATAGTGCCCACAAAAAATCCAAATTGTATTGACAACTTCTGCTGCCATTGTCAAAAGAATGACATGAAACCAAAGACCAAACCATAGCAGCCACGGTTTAAAACCCAGTCTATTTTGTCAAGAAATTCTCTGTTGCAATTGAGAATGTAAAGAAGAGTAGATAATAAGACACAGTCCCTTATTGTATAAAACATTATACTGGCAAGCACAGGAAATTATTGGCATGGAAGGCTGCTCATGCGAGCGCTGCTCCTCTATTGCACTTGTTGTCTGTGTTCATTAAAGCTTGCAGAACAGGATGCTCACTCTAACACACCTCACCAGCATAAACTCCTGCAAAACTACAGTTATAATCAAAACAGAGAACAAATGAGAAATTTAGGTGACTTTGCTATTTGACAGGTCTGAAGATAATGCTCTAAAACTTCTCAGCTGCATACAGGTTTTAGCACTGGGCTGAAATGGCCTCAGGAAAATTCTATCATTTGAAAATGTGGATAGAGTTCCTGGTTTGTCTCCCACTTTGCTGAATCCCTCCATTTACTCACTCTCTCTGCTTTCAGTCCCACGTGTAGTGGCTGAGTTCTGGCAACCCTGTCCAAGTCTCCCCATCCTGGGAATACCAACCCCTTTGGTTCTGGAATCAAAATGACCACACGGCACTTATAACATTTCCAGACAGACATAAATACACAGATTAGTCTTTTCTGCATTTTTCCTCATAAAAACAACAGCAGCTTCGAAGCACATTGGCACAAGCACTGAGATTAAGTATTGCAACCTGCTATTGTTGGCAAGGTTGCTCTGGCTTCTTCTGCTTTCCCCACCTCCTTGTAATCCTCTCTCGTCTTGGAGAGTAGTTAAATGCTATGTCCATTCATGTCACCACGGAGTAGTCTTGGCAGATGCAAGCCCCAAGGCTGGGATGTTTTTACGAGAACCGTTTTCATATTTCACTGTTTGCCTGGCTGATCCTTTATCTGTTCTAGCAGTTATACAACTAAACATACTGAACCTTCTGTCAGATGATTACATATTCCATGCTGAATTGCAGGATATGGAAATACTGCCAAACATAGTCCTGAACTAACTCTGTCAACTTCAGTGCACAGCTAAGAATGAATTCAGACCTTAAACTCCTTCACATTGGTCTTTGAGAATAAATAGAAGCAAACCATCAGTAACATGTCTTTCAGTTTGTGCATCTGTGCTTTTCTAGACACAAAGGCTTCTCTGAACACCCTTCAGGTGTGAGTGGCAGGCTTGTATACACCACCTCTCTGCTCAGAGGTACCTATTGAGGGTGTTAGAATCGCACAATTTAAAGTTGAAAGCATTTGAGTCTAGAAGCAATGGTTGTCAGGCTCAGAATGAGGAAGGAAAGATGGCAGGGGATGGACCCCTTCCCTTCACTCCTTGCTGTCAACCGAGCCCAGCTGGGAGGGAGATGGAGGTGAGGGAAGCAGGAGCAGAGAGGTGCTTATTTCCCTTCTCCACCTGACAGCACCAGCTCCCAGCTGCACAGCTCCCAGCAGCAGCTGCCTGCACACAGTCATTTGCTTTTTCTAGAAAAATTCAGGGGATTTTCAGGTTGCTTTTAAACATCCCTGAGACCAAGGAAAACATGAGCTGGGGTTTTTTTCTGAAGAAGTTTTCATTCCTTTTTTAAACTCATGATTCTCTAGAGAACTGCTTCAGGAGGAAAATGCTGATCTGACCTATTGCCATATCATTCAGCTATTGCTACTGTATCAAACCTTTAATACAGCTTGAGGGTCTGGTGTGCATATGATCAGAAGTTAAGCAGAAGACAGATGATTGTTGCAAGAGTTCAGGAAGGGATTTTCTCCACAGGAGAATCCTAAGAGAGAACAGGCACGTGGAAAGAAGGAAATGCAAATGTATTGTTCGTGTTTTTCAAAAATAGCTATCAAAGTGTTCTGTACCTTAAATTTCAAGGTGTTTTGAAAGAGTATCTGAGTCCTCCTATTTACTACTGCCACCTGGGACACCTCACAGACATTTTAGCCAGCTTTATCTTGCACTTACTCTGATCCTTGTGAGTCTCTCCCAACTCATCATATTCTGTGATTCTGTGATCACAGCTGCCCACATTCAACCAAGCATTCTTTTGTGTTAAATGTGGAGAATGTTTGCTTATTTGTTTGTTTGTTTATTCATGTGTTTTTACCGGAGTGGCAACCCCATCTCCTACCAGTGTCAAAACAACATAAAAGAGGCCAAAGCAAAGGAAAACTCAGTCATAAAAAGGTGGGAAGGGAAGTTTTCAGCAGGTAAGTACTCCAAAAGCATCACAGAGAGTGGCTGAATAATTGTTTCCAGCCTCCCTGGGTGACTCAAACACTGAATTGCTAAAAAAAAAAAGTCATGTCCTGCTAATATTAGCATTTCAATTCCTTGGTCCTCAAAGATGGAGACCACAGAGTGGTTCCTTCCCTCAAATCATTTTTCCCTGCATGACTCCGGACCAGCTCCTCGCTATCCCAGCTTCTCTGGACCCTAACAATTACTGCTCACAGCAGATTTAATGAGGACTGCATGTTGCTGGCTATTTAGTTGGCTGTAGCTATAATTAGACAGCTGACAAAGACTGGCTTGTTGTGTGCTCCTTTTTTTTCTGTGATTAAATATCATATTTGGTCTATGTGCAAGTCGAAAGATGATTTTTCTTCTTTGTCACTCCCCAAACTCCTCAAGGGAGTTGATAAGTGTATTGGCTGCTTTTTGCCACTTACCTCACTACTAGCAATAAGACACTGTCATCATTACTAAGCTGATAAGAGTGTTGAAGTGACATGTCAAGGAATTCAGTCAGCCTCCTACCTATGCCAGCGTTTTTCCATCTTTTTGCAGAAGTGTTGCCTTTTGGGGAGGTAGAAGACCTGATAAACAAATATTTTAATTTTTAAATGCTATGCTGCTTGTTTCATGAAACTAGTTCGTTCGACTGCATCCCTCAAGAAACCGTGATGTCCTCACACAGCACAGGGAACAGTGCAAGGTGGGAATTCTGTGACTGCAGAGAGATACAGAGTTGGGGGCAGGCCCAGATAAGAAAGTGTGGACATGAGGATGGCCTGAAATAACACTTTCTAATATTACTTTTCTCCTGAAATATTTCCTGGTTTTACTCAAATCTTTGCATTTTTCATGCCGAAGACCCAATCTTCACATGAAATTAGAGCCTTTTAAGGAAAAGGTCAATGAAAATGTTTTCAAACAGAACGTGATAGTAGAACATTTGTGAGTTTATTAAAAAAACACACTATCTTTATTAATCACTCACAGTAAAAACCTAGACTCCAAGTCAAGCCAGAACAGATAT
This sequence comes from Cephalopterus ornatus, assembly GCA_013396775.1. NCBI lineage: Eukaryota > Metazoa > Chordata > Aves > Passeriformes > Cotingidae > Cephalopterus > Cephalopterus ornatus. Next base: position 348,739 of record VZRE01007091.1, on the reverse strand, counting down.
TTTGAGTGAGAAGACAGCATTTCCAAGACAGTTACTGTTCTAACCATAGTTCAGGACCATACCAGCAACAACAAAAGTATCCGTAAAAGCACATAAAGCCATTCTTCATATTCAGTTCACTGAGATGAGCTAGCAGAGTATTATCACCAAAATAAATGGGTAAAAAAATTCTTGAAAAATAAAGACCGATTAAAAAAAAAAAAAAAAAGTCAAGAAAAGGCTTTTGATCTCCAGTCTGTGCAATCTCCCAGTAAAGGCAATGGAAATTATACTCATGTTAGGACAAGGTTTCTACTCTACCAAAAAAGGCCATATAGACAGAGAAAGGTCAGGTGACAGAGAAGGATCAGGTGACAGATGCTGACACCCCTCACAACCTGAATTTGCTGTGGATCACATCACATCTCTGCAACCAGAACCTGCCCAGAAAAAGATGGAAGGACTTTTCATCCCAAGAGAAGCACAAATCTCCCATAAGCTTCCCACTCAAACAGATAGAATGGAAAGGTAACCTCTCTGTGGATACTAGCCAAAAATGGCACTGTTAACACTAGGCTTTATTTCATGGCATCAGAGGCAATAGAGGAACGGAAGTCAAACCTACGAGGCTGCAAAAAAAGTTCCATCATACTTAGGCTGTGACCAACCTACGTCCAGGTGCTATACATTTTCTATCAGGTTGCTTCTGGCAAGTAACTTACTCATTTTAGCAGCTACCACCAGTTTCTACCTTTCTTCCTCTGTCAAGAATGCCCTGGCTATTGCTTAGATAGCGCAGGAACAGCTTTCCCACTGTCCCTCCTGCTTTCTTCCACTGTTCCATAATTCAGCGCAGCACCTTGTAACACTCAGAAATGATACCCAATGGTATAATTCGTAGCACCTTCCCAGTCCCCTCACCAGCTGCCCCCACTTGCCTTTTGGGCAGACCTCCTCACAAGTCAAGCGAGTTGGTAAAAATAGTTCTCCCTGTCTGCCCCACTTCTGATTCATGGTCCACTTAGGTAACGTCTCTTTCAGCTACATGGAATGGCTGGGGCCTCCTGGACCCCAGGGACATTACATCCTCATAAATAAGGAGATTTATTTACTGATATAAATCAAGACACAACGTTTAGAACATGCTACAGGGAAACAGTAAAATGCAAGGAGAAGGAAAAAAGAATAATCAAAAGTCGAGGATTCTGGCCAAATTCTTCCTAAAATAGCTCTTCCAAGACATTGTGAACATTGTATCAAACTCACACAGGATCTTTACTTCTTCATGACTCATTTCACAAGCTGGAGAGTAACAATTTCCTCCCTAGCCACCAACTAACATGGCTAAGGCCAGGTAGATAGAGCTCAGCCTGTTGTTATTGATCAGGTCCCTCTTTAGGGGAAATGATGCATTTCATCAAACACTACTGTACATCAAAATGTCAGCATTCAGAAAATCATCCTCTTTCACACATCCCCACACCCTGCACACCCACACACATTCACACACTCAGCCTGGTGGTCAGATCATCACCTGCTAGTGTTAACATGCACACAAGCAATTACAGAGCAGACATCTGTTCAGGATGTTGCTCATTGGATCAGCATCTTAGCGCTTTGAAGCATTTATTTTCTAATAAATGTGCCGTCTATTAGTGAAGGATAGTATGTCTGTAAACGTTCCTCATGCTGGCGCAGCATTCATTGGCATGAATTATTCTGGTTCAGCACTAAGGCAATGATGCTAATGGGGGAAAGGTAGCCTCATGCAGACAGACAAGATGAAGCCCACTTCTTTCAATTATCACTAAGTGGGAAATATGGAGTCCTGTGTGGGAGATTTTCCTATAAACAATAAATAAACAGTGTCTGTACCATGGTCTGTTTGACAACATGATGATGGGAACCATCTCAGAGAAATCAAATAATGATCTGGGAATTAAAACCAAAACACAAGTCAGTTACAGGGTCCCATCTCAATTATATTGAAGTTTTATAATGTTTCTGGGAATGAATGCCAAAGCAAAGTTTGAGTTTTCACTGTGATTCCTGAATACAGGCTGATGCAACTCCCTCTGAGGGCATTGGTAATATCTTGAGATTGGCCTTGAAGGTAATTAAAAATTAAACTGGACAGTGGTTGCCAAGAGGTGGTAAATGCCCTTGCCAAGTCCCTGGTCCTCTGTCTCAACACTCTGGTAGCACAGGAACACAGCCCTGGCCAGGACACTGCAGAGGTCACCATGCCCGAACTTCTGTGGCTGCACACCATCATATTCGCAAATGCCAAGTCTTCCTGTTCCCATCAGCTATTAAATAAAAAAGAAGAAATACAGTTGAAATACATGTGAGCTGGACATTACTCTGGACTTCATCATGCCTGACCTTGGGTGACATGAATAACCCACGGGGACCCCAACATCTTCACACATTCGCCCTAATGGCCCCTTCTCTTGTGGGCTAAGAGCCAGGCAGAGGAGTATGGTCAGTGTTGGACCCCTTCTCTGTGCCACTGCCACTGTGTTGCCAGGTGCCTTTGGGGGTGTCTCTTTGGCTCACAGAAGTTGTTGCAAAAAAAGAGGAGACAGATCGGGAAGGAAGAAAGGGAGAGAGAGAGAGAGAGAGAACAAACACACATATATAATATGCACACAACAAATTTTATACCTCCACAGCTGGCTAATGCTGCCCATGCTGGAAGCTGGAGCACACACACTGGAGTTGGACGCAGCAGTGGCTGCACCTTGCCCCAGCACAGCCCCCGATGCCACAGCACCTCAGTGCCAGGTGGTACAGCAGCACTCATGACACTCATGAGGGGACCCACATATCCCCAGGCCACTAGGGGTGACAGATTGATCCCCACAAGTTCTTGAAGGCATTGAGACTACAATGATCAGTGCCATCAGCACGTTTGCTTGCTCCATGCTGAGACAAAGGCAAAGTCTGGGGCCAGTGGCAGGGCAGCTGGACTAGCTGCTGCAGGGCACCTGGGCGCTCGCTCACATTTAATGCCCATGCCATATTCTTATCCTGAGCAGATATTTCATGCCCCCTCACGCCGGCCATCGTGCTGCAGTGGCTAAGGTTTGCAGCTCGCTGGGCTGCCGTGGAGCCGGGAGCAGGGCAGGAGGAGGAAGGGATGGCCGACACTTCATTCAGTGATTGCAGCCCTCCTCCAAGGCTCAGACTTTGAAACAAGACATTGGCAGGCCTGCTCAGAGAAATGATTTCATCTGTATATGAATTAAGCCAAAGAACACAGTACTTGTCCCTTTGGTGTTTATTTTAAAATAATTATTACATGTTCCCTTTTCTTTCAGGAACATTAAACACAATGCTGCACATGATTTTGTTCAAGAGGGCTGCAGATGGCCGCAGTGAGGGAAAGTCAGTGGCAAGTACTGACATATGCACTATGGCAAGAACTCAAAAATGAACTTCTCATTCCCTTCAGCCTGAGGAATGTTGAATTCGAATGCCATTTTGGGGGAAAAAAATCAATAATAGCTAGCTGATTATTTGTTTGTTGATTTTTCTAGTGCTGGGCCACCAGGCCTGTTGTATTTGTACTCTTTAAATTGACAGCAGACTTTTGCAACCAAGTGCCAGTGTTTGGTAGCAAGAGAGACTTTCCTTAAGCAGCTGTCCTCTGAAAAACATGCAGTGGTTTGAAAATGTGGTTGCAAAATGTGGACAATGTGCACAGGAGTTATTAAGGTTTGCAAGAAAATATGTTGCTTCATCTCCATTATGGTCATTAACCACATCTGTGGCTTTGCAAGTGAGGAATTCTGCATTCTTAGAGCTTAGATTTGGATTTCACAAGTAGAGACACAGGTAGTTCCTAGAATTCCTTTCCCAGCTATAACACAAATATATACAGACAGACACTGGAAAAAGACTTCCCTTTGTCTTAATGGACATAGCACACAGACTGCAGAAGGAATTTAAAACAAGGCTTTAATGTCAGATATTTCATATGGACCCTATTTCTCATAGTGAAAAGGGAATAAATATATACATATATATTTTGAAAAAAAAAAAAAAAAAGGAAAAAAGAAAAGAAAAAAGACAATGAGCTGTCCAGGAAAACAAAGCAAGCCAGCCAGCTCTACGACCATTTGACTGGGAGACAGCTCCGGAGTCGTTCCAGTACTGGCAGTACAGCTAAGCCAGAGTTCTCCTATAAGCCAGATGACACACTTGGAAAAATATATTTCAGAGCTTGTTATCCATCCCCTTCACCTGCCAAATTTGCCCATATGGGACCACAGGTGTTGGCTGAACCCAAGGAGGAAATGGATGGAAAAAGGCAGCAAGATGTAGAATATCAAGATCTCAAGCAGCGAGTATCATCAAGCCAGTGCTGAAGTTGCTACAAGTGCCAATTTCTGATGAAAGGATTGTGAGCTTCAAAAAGCCCAGTCCAGCTAAGAGGGTACTTTTAGATACATGCATGGGCAGATATTTAAAAGCCCAACATATAGCATGCAAATCCAGTCTGGGGTGCTCCTTTTTTGCACATGTACGAACACAACAGTTGCCAAACATATGTGGGCACAGCGTACTGGAAAGCACAGCCTTTAACTTCAGTGGCACAGGGCTCTTTTGGGCAGTTTACCATGAATAAGCAACTACCTGAGCACTGCTAAGATATGTCTACTCACAGTGATGCAAACAGGCCGATGCACTCTACCCCAAATTCCCAAGCTGCTCCTGTCTAGAAATTGTATCTCTGTGTTTGTGTAGAAGGGTGCCCAAGTTAACTACCATGCTGAAAAGCAGGATATATTATCCAGAGAGCACTGCAGTGTTGACATGGCTGTGTGGCTTCTGGAGCCAAGACCAAAGGGGCTGAAGGCTCTCTGAATCACAGAGATGTAACTAGGGAGGAATTTGCTTAGCACCTGCACAGGTCTGATCTGTCTTCCAGGCGAATGAACTAAGGGATTGTCGTCCTTGACTAAGTGCAACATACCTGGATTTCAGTTCCATGGGCTGGCCCCAGGCTGCTGGCTGCAGATGAGTCAAATCCTGAGCAGTGCATGGATCAGCACAATATTTGTCATTGGGAATCGAGCATGGGAGTTTTAGCATCAAAAGTACAAAAGTCCAGCACTTGAACAGGAACAGCATCTCTTACATTGCCAGGTTGAGCCATCCAAAAGTTGCAGACAGGTTCCCATACTCATGAAATTTAAATAAAAATCACACCAAAATATATGATTTTAATAACACATTTGGGGTTGGTTGCATTTGCTCTCCAGGGACTTTTTTTACCACTGGGGTCTACTTCCAAAGACTTTCACTATAGGAAGGCTCAGAACATGCTATTTTATGCTAGTTTTCAAATGAAATCTGAGATTCTTACGCATTCATCTTAACTCCAGGAGCTATGTTTTTTAAGGCACACACCAAATGTCAAGGGACTCACAATAAAATCACAAGAACTGGCAAGATTGCCTTCTCTAGCTTTGGGGAATGAGCAGGTTGTTTTTGGAGCTACACATTACAGGGAGACACACTTGCATGTTCTAAACCAGTGAATTATGCACCGAGGTATAATGGCAACCCGCCCAGCACTGACATACAGCAACAAGAACAGGATGCACAAAATTCCCAGGCCTCTTAAGCTAGTGGAGAAGCTTTGCTAGTTTCACTAACAAGGGAACCAATGACATAACCTGCCATAAACATGTTGGGACCATTATATACACAGACATGAGATATATTTAAGCTATTAAAACGCATTTAATAACCAAAAAGACAGCTGCATAATCTGCACATTACACTCACAAAAAGGAAATAAAAGTAAAATGAACTGGAACATGTGTGTCCCGAGAGAACAAGGGGTGAGAGAAGCCTGAAGACCTTTCAGAGAAATCTAGGGCTTGCTTCAGCAGGAAGGCACTCTTACCCTCCATTCTCTCTTGCTTTGTAGAAACCATATTTTTATAGTTTTATTTGGTCTTTTGTTTTAATAGAATTGCCTACACACTCTCAAAGGGATAGTTTTCAGGTACGAGGAGGAAGCTGGGAGCAGGACTTCATCTTCTCTGCTGACAGGGAAAACAAATGTGTACACATCTCCATGTCCAAACGAGCTGGGTACCATCACCTGGGATGGAGACAAAGTCCGAGGAAGTCGCTTCTGGCCCTTACTTTTCTTGCATTGAAGCGCAAGCACTGAGGCACAATATGGCAGAAAAAAGGGACCTGCTCTCTTCATCTATCTCTGCCTTTTGCCTTAAAGGCATTGTAGATTTATGTGCAACAGGAAGACTGACTCAAGCATATTTAACTAGGACTATGCTCACAATGTATACAGGGTATGGAGGTTTTTATAAATCATATCACTTATGTTTTGCATCCCTATGGTGGACATGTTTGGCTGCCTAATAACACACTGAGGTTTTGTCAGGATCAATTTACATTTGTCAGATGCTCTGCAGTCTTCAAACAAAAGCTGTAAATAATGGCACTGCACCAGTGTTTCATCTTTTTTAATGTTATGATTTATAGCCACAGAATGGGAAGAAGAGGCAGTGGAGTGATGTATCTCTCTCCCAGTGTGCAAGCATTGATCTTCTCAAGAGAGAAACCAATGTACAAAACTCAACAATATCTATCCCTAATACCAAAATAGAGATCGAGAAACTCCTCCAAGAGGCCTAAATGTCTGTATCTAATTTATGGGAAATTTACAATGGAAGTAGATGATGTAAAAATGTATACAAATTTGTAGCCTTGCACATCAGAGCAGATAGATAGTTCAACTACAAAATAATGACCATGAAGTGTCTCTTGTGAGCTGCCAGGTAGACATTTTGATTGCCCAGATTTCATTAAACTCAAACCAGAGAGAGAGCCCGAAGTCTTCCAAACATTCTTTAACTCTATCAAGTGTGTCGGTGCTCTACAGCCGATGAAAATATATTTCACCAGAGTTGCCAAAACATTGTTTAATTTTAAGAAATGCCTGTATTGCATTACTTTTACAAGTTGAGCCAGCATGTAGGGCACAATCAACTCCATAGAAGAATAAGCCCATTGCCAATGTTTGCTTTGCATCCATAAAACCAATTTCACACAGCCATTCCTTAACCAGAGAGAAAGACAACAAAAACAACAATAAAACACTTCTTGTGTTCTTCTCTCCTCTAGCCCCCAATTCAGCATCGCTTTTCCCAGCTTTGCCAATCAGACTCAAGCAAATGAAGAGTTACAGAGAATGTCTGTCCTGCCAAGAGCTATTTCCAGTGGACTTTGATCAAACGATGCTGTAATCCCTAATGGGAAGCATACCTCATTTATAAGGTATTCTTTGGTGTCATTCCCAAGGAGCAGGCACACAAGTTGTTGAGCAGCAAAACTCTTTCTCTACAGAAAGGGCAGCACTGCCATGTCCAAGGCAGGTGTGAAGGCCTGCCCAGGTCAGTGGGCTTTCAGTGTTAGCCAAGAAAAGGCCAAGGTGCTCAGGGGCAAGTCTTAGTGCTGGAATTCCTTCAGCCACAGACCTTTACCCAACAGCAACAACTAACACACAGCAGTGCTTTCTGATTTTATCTTTTCCAGCGAGGAACACAACAGCAGCCTGTTCTGACATTTGCACTTTGCTGCAACTTTGTTGAACTTAAGAGGCTCGGGTTGTTCAGAACAGTATTTTATTTTTTCCCTGAAGTTTTATTCCAAGACCAAAGACAATTAGCTCACATTTTAACAAGGAAGCAATTGAAGCACATGACGTTCATAAAAATGATTTATCATGCTATTAAATTAGGATGAAAATCATCAAAGTTCATAATAGCCAAAGAAAAACAAATATAAATTATCTTCATACTCAGTTTGTACCCCGATGCTTATCAGCCTGAAATGCATGTATTTAATTCTCCAGTGCTGCTGTGCAATTTTGTCAATGTATCTCACTGTTTGGAAAACCCATCATGTTCATTCTGTGCTGAATAGCAGCCCTTTTAATTGAAAAGGTTTATACAGCCCTTATCTGCTTAAAATATCCTCCAAAAATAGCTTAAGCTTCTACAGTTAAAGGCATTTTGGGCAAATCCAGGCAAACCTGCTGGAGTCAGGAGTCCCACTGAACACAAGGAGAGCCTCTTGCCACCCAAAACCCTCTGCTTCTTGCATCTGTCCAGTTGTCTATGCATTTATGAAAAAGTGTGCTCTCATAAATAATTTTTTGTTGTTGTTTTTTGTGCTCTTCACTCTTTTCATTATCTCTTTTCACTGTTTTTACATGCAAACCAAAAGATTAGGATGTTTCTTCTGAAATGCTGGTTTCACACCAATACACCCCAATCCCATTTTCTTTTCTGGCATATTTAGGAATTGCACATCTATTTATTATGAGATATAAATATGTTAATAACTCCTCAAGAAAAGAAGAAGCAATGAGAACATGTCCCAGTGGTAGCAGTATGGAACAAGAGATCAGGAGTCCTTCTATCACTCTGTCACACTAGGAAGAAAAATTGCCTGTGCTTTTGTTTTGCTAGTGAAATAACAACATATTAACTCCTCCGTAGGACTCTCATCTGAAAAACATTCAGGCACTTTCTACAAAGAAGCATTATGTTCTCTTAGTCAAGGTTTCCCAAGCAATCAGGGTTTCCATTTCGTACCAATATACAGAAATACCTTTTAGTAGTCTTCTGCCCTTCACTAACGTCTTTCATAAAAACCCTCCCTGCACCTCCCTGCCAGCCCCTCACATTTGGACCAGAGAGCAGCTTCAAAGTCTGGCAAAAGCTGCAACCCTGCAAAGGTCCAGTTTGCTTGAAGTTTAGGGATCCTACCCTGCTATGAGAGGCTGTGAGCCCTTCTTGAGGTTACAAGGTGATGAGATGATACACCTGACAGAGAATTGCAAATAGAGCCTCATGAGCAGTAAAATCATCAGGAAAAATCTATCCCTGAAGTTAATAGGTAAGAACCAGCTCAGATAACCTGCACTCCTATGCAGGACCTAAATTTGAAGCATGTGGGAAAGAATGTTTCTGAAAGTGAGTGCCTTACTCATTAATTGCTGGAAAGATTCCTGGTTTAGATGTCTGAACTCCATGGCTGCAACCGAGTTCCTTATACATTTAATTTAAGGGAATTGTTCATATACTACCTACACGTTAAATTGATTTGCTGAATTGGGACCCATGTTTTAAAGTCATAATAAATTTCTGTTACCATGGACACTATTTCTCTTACTATCACTTGATAAACATTTATTTATTAAAATTTGGATTATATAACTTGCAAGTAATTTTTATAGGTTTCTTAAAATGGCTCATTCATGACTTGGAAGGCATCACAAATTATCACATCAAGGCAAAGAAAGCTAATGAGACCTTAAGTACATCTGTTTTCCAGAAAATAAAATTAAAAAAAATGTGTTTCAATTTCCCATTTCCTTAGCAAATCATCCTTACTTTTTTGAAAAAGGAAAGCATTAAATGCTATGTCTCCATGATGAGTTTTAAATAGATATTTTCAATGAATTATACTGATTGAGCTGCCTGTCAAGATAATGGTATAAATTGCTCCTTCAATCTACATTTACAAACTGATTTGAACAGCTTCAGTAGAGTCGGACAAAAGTGAAAGGAATCTGATGTAAATCAACAATGAGATTAGTGTTCAGATCTCCTCTCACAGACAGGCTGTGCTGCAGCTGAACAGACTCATGTTACAGTTTCTTTTCTGTTTTGCTTTAGTTTCCCTATTTCAACTCTGTTCAAATTTTAAAAGTATGACTGACAGGCTAGAGAAAGTAATCTGAGATAGATAATGAAATATTTCCAGAAATTCAGGTAATGAATCTTAAAAACTTGCATTCACCCAATGAAGGACTGAATTCTACATGCAGAAAATAAGTTCAAATGTTGAAAAACCCACCAAAAAAAAAAAATAAAATAGGTGGGATTTTAGAGTACTTTACATGTAATATGGACTTAAAAGGCAAAAGTATTACTGGTCTTATTAACAAACCTCAATCTCATATAGAAAATGTTATTTTTAGCTTTTCACTTCCCTGCTATGAAAAAAACCCCCTTTCTTGCTGTGTTTAGCTTAGTTTAAATCACTTGGTCATTATAGTGATCCCCATTTTATTTTGTTTGTAGTTAAGAGGATTTAGGTGTTCTAGTAAATTTTAACAGCATGTTCCAATACTGTTTTACCTTCTCGACTGCTTTACAGGCATTTTAAAAAGTAAAAGGAATAATGATAACTGGATATAAATTTGCAGTATTCATGTTCTGAAAAATGATTAGATGTCTTGAAAAATGTTGACATACCTCACTATTCTGTTTTGCTCTGTTTTAAATATCGTTGTATTTATTAAAGCTGGTTGGAAAATTTAATCACATATAATATTTTCTTTTTCATCAGATGTGAATTCTTTCCAGGTTTTTCAGGACTCTCATTTTTCTACACGTCTCAGAAAATCTGTATTAAATGAGGTAGGATTTATTCCAAGTTATCCAGTGCATATCTTCAAAGAAGTATGTTATGTATATATCTTTAAAAATAACTTATTATGTAAATAGTCATTAATACAGAATAACTGGGGAAAGATTACTTTAAAAGATGTTGATCTTTTAAAATGATGCATGAGAGAGATTTAACGAATGTAGTGAATGTCCTGAGTTCTATAGTTACAGTTTATGCAGTATTTTATATTCATCAGATTTAACTCTTGAGGTTATTTTCTACATTTTTTTGCCATAGATACACATTATCTGTTGTTTTCCACAGCTAGAAAGTAATTTCTGAAGGCAGGATTTTTGTCTCTTTAACTCACTGCTTGATACATGATTCTTTACTGAAAATAATTCGTACGTGTGGTGCAAAACCCTCCACGTGCAGAATGTGGATGCTCAGACTCTGATCTCACAGCTCTGGGCACAGAGGACAGACGGCTGCAGCCACCCGCGGCCCCACTTGAGCCCATGGCTCCGGTTCAGGACCCATGCAAGGAGCTGCAGCAGGAGCAGCAGCAGTTCAGCCACCTTGAACAACCAGCTCAAGGTCAGGGGGAGTTTTGGGTGCAAGGGCTTCAGAAATAACCTCACAGGTGGTTCTTAGACATTAACACCTGAGGGCATCCCCTCCTTCCCCCAGCTTTAGGGGTATAACTGAGGCTAGTTTTGGAGCCCAGTCACTATAAATTCCAAGTATGGTCCTGGAAGAAAGACAGGCTTTGTCTCCACTTCCAGAGCAGAGCTGGATATGGTGTCTGGAGGAGCTGATCTTTGTCTATGGACTGCTGTGGGAGTGCGACATGAGGAGATGCTTGCTTAGGCACTTCAAGAAATTTCCTACAGCTCGGCAGAATGGATCCAGGAATAGAAGTACTGCAAGAAAAGTGGCACAGCTGGGTCATAGATTTTGCCAAAGATGCTTATTACAAGAGTGTTTATATAATTTAAGCCTGGAATCAAATCCTGCTAGATATACACTCTGGTACATTTTTTTTACCTTCTGAACAGATTTCCCATCAATCTCTGTGGTGTTAACCCAAGGTAAATCCTGGTCAAGCACTGCTTGTAAACACACAGAAGTTGAAGTATACAAGAGATCCTTCTGGAGTCAATGGACTGGGCTTTTTAAAGTGAGATTACTCGGCATGTGTGTAACAAGCAGAACTTCAAAATGGTGATGCCCAAGCAAAGGACAAAGGCTTTGAAGGGAGCAAGGAAGAAGGCAGTAGCAGTTCAGTTCCTCTAAGAGAGAGGAGAGACAAATGGCTGTAATTGAAACTGTTCTTGCTACCCATGGAGCTGCCAACTACCTGTTGTTGCCTGAAACTGCCCAAATTCAAGAAACAGGGGAGACCATGGCCAGTAGTTACAGTGATTTCTCCTTTGTCAAGGGAACTGAGCTGCTACAGCTCCACATGGGCTCACTCCAGCAGAGAGAATATTCTCAAACTCCGCCAAAAATTGCTTTGAAATTTTGGGTTATGCTGTTTTTTGTTGTTTTATTTTGTTTGGGTTTTGATTTGGTTTGATTTTGTTGGGTTTTTTTGCAAGTTGTGCAAGAGCAAAGGTAAACAACCTCAAATAACAAAAGGTCAACTCCAGAGGTGCAAAGCAGAAAACAACGATTATCAAGGTCTCAAAGTCTGGCGAACACAGCTAAAACAGTTTTGATCTTGGATTCAGTGTGATACTTAGTGCAAGTAAAAACAACTTTGACTGAGCTAGTGCTAATTCTAGCTTTAGGCATGGCTGCTTCCAAACCTTTTTTTCTGGATTGAGCCCCGTCACTGATTTCAAGGGTGAGTTATCCCCGAGCATAGACTAGGCTCCTTCTAGTAAAGCATAAGGCTCAGGGGCAAGTAGGGTGAGGAGCCAAGCACAGAAATACCTTTACACTAGTAAACTTTAGCTTCCTCTGATTGTATTCATCCCATCGAATGCTCCTGTCTCTTGACTGCAGGTCTCCTTTCGGCCTTTGCTAACTCCCAGACTGTGGTGCACAAGTTTGCCCACGACAGAGGTGTGCACCCGCACCCTAAATATCAATGTGGCTTAAGACGCCAATAGAGATGTGCCCAGACATTTTTCACCCAAGCACCCATTCACTAACTTTTTGCTGTCTTACCTCAGTAATCAAGCCTGGGATCCATTTTCCATGGTCACAAACCCAATGCCAGTTAGTCATGTTGTCATTCATAATAACAAGAGAATAGAGTTAATACTACATCAATGTGAGTTTCACTTTGTATGCTTAATATGCTTCAAATACAAAAGGTTTTGTGCCATACAGAAATTTCTTTGTCAATTTACTTTTCTGGCAGCAGGAAGGTATTTTCATCACTTCTTTGTGTCATCTTTGTTCTGAAACATGACTGTGGCCAAGGGGGAAGAAGGCCATCAAGTGACAGATCCCATCTCAAGGCTACTACCACCTTTTTGCAGCAGCTAGTGTTTCCTAAACCCACCTTCCTCTAGCCTGAGGAAGGAAACTCAGCTTGACAAGTGTGTTCCTCATCAGGCCATCGGGGTGCTTGCTAAGTGACAAAACCAAACAATCCTTTTTCGTAAGGGTTTTGTCAAAAAGTGACTTTCCTTTTATAAACTGGCGCGAGTCTCTCTCAGTCATGTCTGTTTTCTGTGTGTGATCATTGCAGGGGAGAGAGGGGAGTCAAAGTGATTCAGCGCTTGGAGCCTCATCCAAGACTCTGCACAGCTTGGATCGCTGTCATGTTGGGAAGCGGGAGGATGACAGAAGACTCTGCTAGCAGAATGCCTCAGATTGTTTGTCCTTGCACTTAATCCACTTTATACTTCCTTTCATGCCAACACTAGCAGCAACCAGCAGCTTTGAGACACTGGACGTTTTGTGTAACTCTTGTAGCACATTGTTTTGCTTCAATTTTTCCTCTCAGCGTTGGATTTTTTTTTTCTCTTTTGTGATATTTGTGGTGGTTATGAAAGGTGTGCCTGTGAAAACAATACTGACAAAGGATTCCATTCAGTTCACCCAAGAATACAGCAGGATTTACACGGAAGGTATCCAGCTATTGTAGAGTCATGGAATAAATTAGGTTGGAAGAGACCTCTGGAAGTCATCTGGTCAAAACTTGTGCTCAGAGCTTCAAAATTAGATAAGGTTGCTCAGGGTTTTTTTCAGTCATGTTTTGAAAATCTTCAGGGATGGAGATTGCACAGCCTCTCTGGGCAATCATCTCAGTGGTTAACCACTGATCGTCAATGTTTTTTCCTTATATTCAGTCAGGATTTGCCTTGCTGCAGATTGTGGCTATTGCCTTCTGTCCTTTTGCTACAAATATCTGAGAAGAGTCCAGTTCCATTTTTTCTGCAATACTTCTTTAGGCTGGACACAACAGTGAGTAGATACCTGCTCTGCCCCTGTTCATCCTGCTGAGCAAACCCAGATCTCTCAGACTCTCCTACCTCATGATGTGCTCCAGTGCCCAACCAGTTCAGTGGCCTTGGTTGAACTCATCTGAGTGTGTCCATGTCATTTTTGTAGAGGGACAAACTAAACACAGTACTCAAGCATAGGACAAACAGAAAGCAATAACCATTTCCCTCGAGCTGCTGGCTGTGCTTTGGCTGGTAAAGCCTAGTGCAGAGCAGCCTCATTGGCACAAGGGCACACTGTGGACTTCTGTCCCACTTGGTGTCCACCAGGACCCCTAATTATGTCCTTTGTTGAAAAGCTTTTTCCTAGTCCCCAGCCAGCACAGGCACATGGCGTTACTCCTTCCCCAGTGCACATTCCTTTTTGTTGAGCTTCCTGAGGTTCACATAGGCCCATTTCCTCAGCTTGTCACGTCTCTGGACAGCAGGCAAATCTCCAGCACACTCCATGCTCCCCTCACTTAGCACCATCCACTGAGGTGCGTGCCGTGCTGTCACCCGGGGCAGTAGTGAGGGTGTTGAACACTATCCATCCCAGTACCACAGCTAAGAGACGCCACTCAGCACCGACTACCAGCCAGACTTCAGCTCATTAAACGCTCATCTCCAAGCCCAGTCAGATTTTTAGCCACCTTGTATTCCACATCTCCTGAGTTTGGCTACACCTCTGTTACCCCTCTTGCCTGTGGACATTAGTGCTGCTCTGTGGTTGAGGAAGCATTGCAAAAATTCAAGCACAGAGATCAGAGGCAGGAGAACTGGGCTGTTTCCCAGTCTCTGCTGTGTGACCTCCGGTAAGTGGCCCAAGCCACAGAGACCAGATGCTACATGTTGTTTAAATAAGTCAGCCCATCCCAAAGATTGTAGTTGCAGCTGCATCTGGGGCAAAACTCTGCTTGTGTGACAGCTGAACTAACATCACTGCCAATAACAGGAGCTCATGCCCAGAATTAATAAATATATTAAAATCAAAATAAAATTTAAAAAAATACCTCTGTAAAGATGTTCTCCTCTGGCAGCTAAATCTTAGCATAGTGTCTTAGTCTCAAGCTTAAGTCCTCCTCTCTACAGAATGGTTACAAGATGACCTAATTTTGTATGCTGCAGGAGTGCCAGTGGTCTACTTCAATGTTGCATGTGAATTAAGAATAAAATAATGCAAACAGATATAAAACTTTTAGTGCCATAAAAGTCTCCATACAAGGTGATTTCAGATGAGGAGAAAGCCATGGCAATGGCTGGATGATCTCTGTGAATGCTGCAGCACTCAGGGTGCCGCAATGCTCACCTTCCCAAAATATAGCACTGCTGTATTTTGAGTACCAAATAATATTGGATCAGCAGAAATTCCAGTGTCAAGATGCACAAAACTTGAATAATTTGAAACAGCTCCATGGGATGTCACAAGGGCTACACAGGAGCCAAAGTGATTAGGGTAAAGGGAAGATCAGAAATCAAATGTAGAAAAAGAGGCAAAAACCTCTCAGCCATCCCATTCCCAAAAATGGCCTTTTTCTCCCCACATAAAGGCTCAGGAATATCATTGCCATCTTGTCACTTTAGGATTCGGGAGGGGCAGGAACATTCATGCATAGCTTGCATCCCTCTTTCCATGTGTTTTCTTCATTCACTGGAGCACAGAGGAACATCTTAGGTTCCAAACAGGGACCGCACATAGTACCTGCAACTAGGCAACAGTCCTTCCTCCACCTTATTGGCTCACTTTCTTGACACCAGGAAGTCTGGGCTCAGCCTGAAACTGCATGGAGGTGTGTTGGACGGAGCTGCAAAGCAAGTTGTATGGTACAACATATACACAGCCCTGTATCCATGGGTGTTCTGGTGGACAAAAATCTGGATTTGAGCCAACAGTGCGCTCGCAACCCAGAAAGCCAAACACGTCCTGGGCTGCATCAACAGCAAGGTGGGCAAGAAGCTTGAGGGAGGGGATTCTGCCCCTTTGCTCTGCCCTAGTGAAACCCACCTTCAGTGCAGTGTCCAGTTCTGGGGGCCTCAGCACAGAAAAGATGTGGATGTATTAGAGACAGTCCAGAGGAGACCACAAAGATGATCAGAGGTCTGGAGCACCTCTTCTATGAAGACAGGCTGAGAAAGCTGGGCTTCTTCAGCCTGGGGAAGAGAAGGCTTGTGAGAGACAAAATTGTAGCCTTCCAGTACTTAAAGGAAGCTTATAAAAAAGAAGGAAAGCAACTTTTTACACTGGCAGATATTGATAGGACAAGGGGAAATGGCTTTAGACTAAAAGAGAAGAGCTTTAGATTAGATATTAGGAAGAAATTCTTTACTGTGAGGGTGGTGAGGCACTGGAACAGGTTGCCCAGAGAAGCTGTGGGTGCTCCATCCCTAGAATTGTTCAGGGCTGGATGGGGCTTGGAGCAACTTGGTCTAGCAGAAGGTGTCCCTGCCCATGGCAGGAGGGTTGGAACTGGATCTTCAAGGTACCTTCCAAACCACTCTGTGACTCTGAAATACTCAGCGCTTTGCCCCTGCCTCTAGGCACACCTGCCTCTCTGGCGGGGATGCTTTCTGCCCCGAAGAGGCAGGGGCGAGAAGCCCCAAGGAGCCCCTTGGCTCACTGTGCGGCGCCAGGGAGGTAGGAAAACGCGGGTGGACATTGCCTTGACAGCGATGCCGGCGGCAGGATCCCGCTCCCTTCCCCCGCCAAGGAAATTTCCTGCGCAAGGATCCCGGCTCGAAGTCCGTCAGCGCGGCCTGAGCCAGAGACTGACCCCGGCGGCCCGCGGTGTCCCGGTGCCTGTGCGCCATCCCGGAGCGACGCCGAGGGACAATCCCACGCATCCAAGCGGCCCCGCGAGCCCATAAGGAGGAGAAGGGAGACACCTAACGGGAACCGGCGCTAAGAGCGGCCCCTCAGGAGGGAGGGGAAGTCCTGCCGCAGGGAATGGTTTGGGCAACGATGACTCTGAACGCTGCTTTATGAAATACATCCAGCCGAGGCTGCTGTTCTTCCACGCCCACACCAAAAATGCCACGGCTGCAGGTGACAGCAGCATCGTGCGCTAGATCAGCTTGGATAAGTTGAAGACAATCGGCATCAAACTTGTTTCCCTCTAGAGAACAAAAGGACACTGCACCTTGCTCTGCTCTTCACTGTGGGCCATGAGCGCCGGGTCCTACTGATAGGAAGGGAAGTCTGACAGGTCAGGTGGAACACAAAAGCTCAATTCCTGTAGAGTAGCACCAATTTATTTCACCAATTTCTGACCATAGAATGGGCACATAAGGTACCAGCGATATGAGGCAGTGACTCCACTTCTGACTCATCTTCCCAAACAGACCTGCACTTACAGGGAGGCTGAGCCTGGTGATTTATAGATCCTCTAGAGTCACCCTGCAAACACTCCCTGCTAATTCCTCACAAGGGTCCCAGGGAGCAAGTGCTGTTCCCATTTTACAGATTTTACATCCCCAAGGGGATGAGGGCGGCTGCAGCTCATCAAACTGATGGAAAAAGCACTCACCTCCCTGACAGCAAAATGACAAGACAAATTATCTGGTGAGGCCGAGCTGTAGATCACCTCCACAGCCAAACAGGCAAGTGTGGAGAACTCACCAGAGAAGAGAGCAGCCGTGCAAGCCACTGACTGAAATCGGGAAGAAACCTCACAGATCACTGTTAATGACAGCTGCTCAGCAAGGAACAAAGTGTTTCATACTGGTCATGGGCCGGAGCCCATGGTTGTCCACGCTGGCCATCATCTTAGACAGATGTACAGCGTGAGCTTGCCAGGGATTTCAAGCTTTTGTAGTCCTAACCCACGTTGTGGTAACCCGAGATAGGAAACAAGAGCGACTTCTTGCCAGCGCTCCTGGATGCGCTTCAGGGTGAAAGCTGTCTGCTCCTCTCTGGCCAAGCTGTGCCTATAACTGCGCAACTCTAGGGAAGCACAGGAGTGTTTTTATGGTGAAAATGTGACTCAGCAAGTTCTGTGCTCAGCTGGATCTTGCAGGAGGACATTGGTGTCTGACCAGCTGATGAGAGCTGGCCTCCATGGGAGGCCACCACTGCTGTGGGTACCTGTTGGAATGCCACAGTACATAGCAGAGAGAGAGCAGAGATGCTGCAAAAAGAGATGGAGATGGGTATTGGGGTAGTCAGGCAAAAAGGTACAGGAAAGGAAGCAGCACAGAGCTCCTCTAGAGGAGAACGGGAGAGGGGAAGGACATACCAGAGTGGGGCATCTTAAGAGGGAGCAGGGAAATTATGCTGATAATAAGTTGTGGCACTGACTGCAATAAGCACATCAGCAAAATGTCTAATCCTTTAACACAACCAAGGCTTTTTCTTGGTTCGTGCCAGTGAAAGGCTCAGCACCCTTGGTATAGGACACCAGAGGTAGCAACAAGGGGAGAAGCAGGTCTGAGCTTGACGTGCCCAGGGTCTGGAAAGGGTTTACTTGTGTTTTAATCTTACTGAAATAAATAAGATTTAAACAAAGGCTTAACTGCTGCACTCAATAGGGAAGTTTTCTTGGATCGGGCCCTTCATCAAGATATGTTAATTATCTGTATTTTCTCCTGAAGACATCTGCCTATGAGAGCAATTTCATCATCTCTGAGATGCTCAAGTACATTAATGACAAGGCTCCGTAGCCACCTGGGCAGGGAGATCATGAGCCTCTCAGATCCCAGTTCTGCTACTGGAGATCATGAGAAATAGTGTATCTGAAATAACCTCCTCCATAGCTACTTCAGCAAGACTGCTGCTTAATGCAGGACTGCTCCTCATGAGAAAAATGACAGTCCTGTCTTGGACTGCCAACTCCTTCATACCATGACTTAAAAGACAACTCTGAAGACCACCATCGTGCTGGCATCACAGGCACTATAGAAACATGCAGTGGATGCTCCTCCTCCTCCACCTGCACAGAAAAAAAGTCATGTGCCTTCAGCAGAAAATAAATCCATGCAGTAAAATACCAGAGCAAGGCGGGGGAAAATTCTGACAAATTAAATAGATGGATCAGATTCCAGCACACCCCAAAGGTCACTCCATGCAGGGACTGCCGGAGGGAAGGTGGGAGCAGCATTGCTCCTCCAGGGAGGGTGCCAAGCTACCAGTCTCTTGTTGATTAATCCTGGGGGAGCAGGAGGCAGTGCAGAACACCCTGCCAATTGTAAATGTGGTGATGGGGCATTGGGGGCATATATATGCATCATTAGTCATCCGGAAGAATTTTGTTTTTGTAACCTCTGCATTTTTATCTGTCACTTCGAGCAATAAATATGCACTCCCGCCAGTGATTTGACATTACACTTGCTTTGGATGGTTGCCTTTCCCAAATATTAATAGTAACTCATTGTGGACACAGCATTGGTATTTAGTTAGATCAGACCAGCTTCTTTTAAAAAACAAGTTTTCGTATAAAGAGAACAGATGTTTTTAATTTACACAAAGAACAAAAACAAAGTTCTATTGTTCGGTTACAGTGAACACAAACATTACAGGCACAGAGAAATTAACACCAATTGCATGTTAAAAAAGAATTAAAAACCCGTCACTGTACAGGTCTGCTTATATGTGCTTTTTCCACCACATTAACGATTTAGTGGCATGCAAGTGTTGCTTTTTGGAATTCATACGCATTTGAGTGTGGCATATTTTAAAGATAAAAATGGCAGTAACACGTGGACACTTTCTAAACACACATTATACATATAATAATTATTATTATTATTATTATATTTTTATAATAACAAATGAGGAATGTAAACTCTCACAGCTCAGAGCATAAGCCAACTACCAGCTCATGGAGATAGGAAGAAATTGGCTCTTTGAGCTGATTTTTCTGTATTTGTTATGTACAGGTATATTTTCCCCTGCACCATCTGCACAGAACAGTACGGCCTCAAGCCTGTGAAACATGACGTGCATGTAAAAACAGAGCAGTGGCATCAGTGAGGTTATTTTGCGCGATGGTATGAAGTTAAACCAGAACTGTCCTTATATGCTATTTTTCTCTGGGGATCTCAAAGCCCTTTGACTTCACTTACAAGCTCATGGTGCACATGGGTGGGAGCAGAGCTCAGGCACACAGCCATGCTAAGGTGACCAAGCTCATCCCAGAACAACAGTGCTACTCTGCAGGTGGAGGCCACTTGCACCTCTCTGTGTCTCACAGACACCCTGAGAAAATGTTTCTCTGAGGTAAATTTTAGCACTGTTCTCATTTCTCACCTGCTGAATGCACAACCTGCTTATCTAATTCTCATCTTACTCCAAGGCATATCTTCTCCCAGGGAGAAGCACCTCTTCTAGCATCTCCTTCTTGAAGATTTCCTAGAGGTTCTCTCTAGCTGACAAGTCACATCTTAGCTCATCTTCTTGGGCAGCTATTTCTAGGTTTAGAAACAATGACATACCAATATTTCTATCTCTGTTTCTGATCTGCCAGTCCTGCAGCTGCAAGAGGACAAGGAGGACAGGGATACCTTATGTTGGCTTCTCCCAGCTCTATATGAGCAAAGATTGTTGCTCAGGGAAGTTGTGGACACCCCATCCCTGGCTGGATGGGGCCCTGAGCAACCTGATCTAGTGATCTAGTGAATGGCATGGGGGTTGGAACTAGATGATCTTTAAGGTCCCTTCCAACCCAAACTATTCTGTGATTCTATGATTCTATGAATCTGCTTATGATACATTAAAACAAGACTTTACCCCATTCTCTCTCCCATTGTTCACTACTTATTTTTTTTGTCCAATAATGGGTGCCATTTTACTCTATCTCACACTCAGACTAAGTATCAAACTCTGAAGCTCGCTTCAGATCAACACATGACCCCATGGAAAAAACAACCAAAAAAACCAACCAAACAAAAAATACCTTCTTGCTTTTCAACTAGTTGGAAAAGTTATAATTAAAAATAAAGTTATAATATGATATAAATATATATAAATATAATATATAAATACGTATAAATAAATACAATATATATAACTTTATAATGTAAAATTATAATTAAAATACTTGAGACAGAAAAAAATAAAAAATCTGTCTCTGTAGCATTCAGGTAATCTGGGGATTTCAGTGTCACAGAACAACAGACTTACAAACACCATGACTCAAAGGGCTGGAGCCTTTTTCCACCACTGAAACCAAGCCTCCCTGGGAGAAGTGCTATATTGTGTGCTGCTCCAAGTGGCCAGTTGTAAACTTCCAATCACATTATATAATACAAACCCCAGTTCCAGACCCATGCAGGAAAAAAAGAGAAACCAAAACATTACATTCATACGGTACCTTTCAGCTTGAAAGAACCCGAGCCATGAATCATCTTCTCCACCACAGAATGCCATCACCTCAAGGTCGAAACTCAGCAGCTGTTTATTACCCTACGAGAACATTAAGATGGGTGCTCTTATGCAGCCAAAACAGCGGGGAAAACCGAGTAGACAAATATAATAACCTGGAATGCACAAGCTGATCCTCCCTACCTTTATAATCAGTACCAGAGGAACTTTAGGGACCACAAGCAGCTGATGCTTCCAGACACCCAATGCTAACAATGCTCTCCGCAGCACTTAAGCGATCCTTGGAAGCCAAAAGCGTTTGACCTGGACTTGCTTTGCTTTGCTTGGTTGACAGTGAGGCCAAGAGCTGGCTATTGCACACTGACCACAATTTCTATGTCACATCCAAAGTCATTTCTGCCACATTTAGAAACAAGATTAATGCCAGAAACAGAGTAACCGTGATGGTCTGCGTTGTTCAAACATGTAGAAACTCATCTCACTGCTCATGGCAGCTAAGTGCAGTTGTGTACCTGCCCTGGCAGTTGACTGTTAATTAATAAATTGCAGTCATGCTCTCTCAAACATGGCTCCCTCAGACCCTGAATCTCAGTATCTTGGGGAGATGCTACATGGCTCTTGGAAGTGGCTTATCAAAATTGGAACTGTTTGTTATCCAAATATACTGAAGTTTTCACTCAAAATTCAAAATCTCAGTGTTACACCACACTCATCACTGTGGTATCTGAGTACCGCCATTTCCAGCAGAATTCCAGCCCCAGCTGGATTCAATGAAGAGTCACTCTGAGCCCGGGGATGCAGAGGTAACGCAGGCCAGGATCATGCAGCAAGTCCTGCGTGGGCCCATGAGAAGTTGTTGCAGAAGTTGGACTTCAGTTCCCACTGAATGAGAAAGGTTCTTGTGGCCAAAGGACATTAATTAGGAGATTGCTAAAGCCTCTGCTGTTACTGCAGAGGTCCTCTGAGACAGGGGACAGAGGAAGAAATCAGACCAATTACACTGTGTCCTGGGAGTTGGATGTGCCCACTGGCTTTTGTTTATCCTGAAGTGGGGTGAAGGGTGCTGTGAAAACAATCTCAATTCTACAGCACAGCTCTGCTCATGCCTGTGAATCAAAGTAAGGTAAGAATGGTTGGACAATGCCTCAAAATGGAGATGAAAAGGAAATTGAGCCCTGGGTTTCAATTGCTCAAATGTCAGCCTAAATGTCCTGCACCCACCAGGGCTCATCAATGCCACACAGCTGTATTTTCAGCTCACCAAGCCTCTCATCCTTCCTCCTTCATGGGTCACTTGCAGTCCCAGAGCCACAACTCTCATCAGGAGCTAAGACTTTCTCTTCCCAGGCAATCTATTTGGCCATTTACAGACAGACCTGCACATGGTCTGACAATGATATCAGGGCACTTCTAAAAACAAGATGTTTTCACCAAAACATTCTCCGATAATCAAACAAATCAAAGGGCGACCTAACTGGATCCACAAAAGCCAAACATGCAGCTGCCAAAGAACTGCTGTTATCTCTGGCATGGCTGTGTCACTGGGACATTTCACAGAAACAAAAATGTATTTCCTGTGTAGACCAAATTAAAATACCTCCAGGGAAATGTTTTATGTGCTCTTAAGACCTGAAGCCAAAGCTACCCAACTGGCTTGTAAGGAATGAGAATACTTCCCAAGGGTTGATGGAAAGCATTGAGTACCCTCTGCTGCTCTCATTACAGATAGGCTCAGCAGCAGCCTCTGACCTTGCAAATACCTGGCAGAAGGGTGCTGTGCCCTCCCAGAGAGAGGGAGGCTGCTTCCCACTGCCAGGAGTGAGCTCAGATAACATTGGAGGGCACCGCAGGATTCAGCCCAGGTGTCCCTTCACGACAGAAGCCACTGGCCTCTCCTGGTCTGTACACAAGGTTTGGAGAACACAGCACAGTCTGTAAAAGGTAAGCTGTACCTCTCCTCCCGGGTCTGACCAAGTTCCATCTCCACAGCTGTGTCCACTTTCTTTCACAGGGATAAGGACTTTGATGCCCATGCAGAGGTCTCCAAGGACAGATGGAGGCTGTGGGTCACTCGCTATGCAGGTAACAAGACTTTGGTCGCCACCTCCTTAATTTTCCATTTTTATCCTTTTTTTTCTCTGTTCACCCCACTATTAGTTCATGTGCTTATTACTGCAGGATCTGGCTGCTTTTCTTGCTCTTCTGGCTGGGACAAGGGAGGCAGATGGTTCCCCCAGGTTGGTGAAATATGATAAGAGGATAGTGGGAAGAAACAAGGATGAGAACTTGGTTATTTTGCTCATAACAGGATGTGCCTCTTCTCTGCCCTTCAGTCCCAATGACTCATATATTCTATATGTGCTCCCACCAGGTTTTGTAGAGAGCAGTTGCCGCTCCAGAATTTTTTGGATGAAACTGAATAAACTCTTTCTCCAGGGCAAGTTCTTCCAGCTGGAAATCTATGGTGAGTCACAAGTGTCTGCCCCGAATACCATGAAGGCTGGGGAATCACTCAAGTGGTCACAGAAGTCTGTGATCTGGATGCTGCTGCCATCTATTGATAATTGGTAACTGCAATTACAGCAGCACATCCTCGTCACCTAGACCTGGCCTCTCACACCTCAGTTTGGCCAGTATCCCTACAGAGCAATAAAGCTTGTATCTACAGCCACAGCCCCCCTTGCCCCTTACAACTAACCTACTGGGGAAAGGAGAAAGGAAGGTCTGAAGAGGAAGGACTGGCATTTGGTTCTCATACTTTCCTCTGCTGAGCTCTTATACGTGTCTAGCAAGAAAAACAAAGCTGACATTGCAGATTGGATATGTCCTGGACAGCACAAATGACAACAGCAGTGTGGGATGGGTAATACCCAGAAAACACACTCTCAATGAGTGCCAAGTGAGTGCTGCCACAATTAAAGGACCTCTTCTTTTTTTATTTCCTTTTCATTTAACACCACAATTGCAGTTAAATATCCTAATTCAATTTGAACAAAAGGTTTCTGTTTTGATGGGGAAAACAAAAATCTACCGAACCAAAATGAAAACCAGAAAATGTTCACATCAGACTGTAAAAAGTATGTGATTTCATCCCAAACCAGATTAATTTCCGTTGAGATCAGTCCACTTTTTTCTGGGTTTTGCTTTCGTTTCACTTGATTTGGAGGCAGAACTGAAAAAGTCAAGCATGGAAAGGGTGTGGGGAGAAGTGATACCGTTTATGAGAGCAACTGATACTGTTGGAAACAACAGACCAGCCTTCAGGCACAAAATGTTGTTTGTTTCTTCCAGCTCTATCAGTTGGTCTCATAAAAGCTATTCCTTCTTATTCTAAAGTTATTCCCATTTATCTTCTTAGTCTATCCAGGCTGCAAGCGTACATTTACTCAAACAGCAGTTATAGTACTGTTCTACACATAAAGATGACAGACAAATCTAGAAATTGCAGTGGCAGCTAGTTAAACCCTATCTGTTTGTACAGATTCTTGTATCTATCCCAAGACTAAAATAGTTCCTTAATCAGAGGGAAGATAATTAACAAAATATGATGTTGTTAACTCTACCAACATCAAGAGCTGAGTGCAGCCAGCCCTCATCGTGTCTGTTACTTAGCTCCCCCACAGGTTTGACAGCATGCAGAGATGAGCAGCAAACATGATCAATATGTGAAAATGCCCATCCAAAACAGGTCCACTTGACCAGAGTGAGCAGCAGATTATCACAGCTTGATCATTTTTAAAAATGGATGGGCTTAATAGCCCATAACTCTTTTCTAGGGAGTTAGGGAGGGGAAAATGTAGGTAACACCTCAAAGAAGCTCTCCATAACAGCACTTCAGGGTGGCAGTGGCAAAAGCTTCTGGATGCAAAGAAACAGGCATTACATGGGTGAGGTTAAGTCACAGCAGATTGTGTCACACATTCTTAAAAGTGCCAGCACAGTTTCACCAGCTCCTTAACATCACATGTCACTGGACAGCACCCAACCCAGATGAACTTCTTCAGAGAAGAGCTGCATGAGAGGGCCTCAGCACCACTCTGCCCCATGACCTGCCCTGATCTTTACATCCCACATATAATTCCCTTTTTCTGTAGATCCTTTTGCTGGCCCGATTCTGCTAGATGAGAAACTAGCATCTCGCTGTGGCTACGTGCTGTCAGAAGACGTGTGGGGCAACCCCGTCTTCCGCGCGTCAGTGCTCGGCTGTCATGTGGCCAACGAGGTAAGACCCAGACATGGGCTTGAAGACAGCTCAGACTACACATCCTCTCCAAAAAGACAAGATTGAGATATTGTATGGTATTCTAATGGCACATTTTGAGACTAGTGAATTCAAGGAACCAGTATTGGTAGTGTGTAGAAATGAATAGGCAACAGCTCTCCTCTACGAGGTTTGTTCAGTGTGACTGACATGGGATTTCCTCTGTCCATGGAACAACACTTAGCCTAATGCTGCTGACTAGCTGCCAGTTCTCAAGCATATCTTTGTAGCTGCTGATTTGCCAGAGAGTATCTTGAAAGCCTCTCTGGAAAGAAGTAGGCATCTGCTTGAAAAAGAAACGTTTGCAGTGTGATTCTGGCTTAATTTGTGTGGTAATGTGCCTATTAACACATGCCTAGGAACGTAGATCACACGCATCTATTAGACCCAGATTTGTCTCATGTAACTTTGGCAATCTAAAAGATAATGTCTAGCCTAAACCAGTTGTTTAGGCTTCCACAATAGTCAATGGAGAGAGGCAGGCATCTCCGGAAGGTGATTCACCCCTTCCAAAAATACATGTAAAAGCGTAGCCTGGACTTCTAATTTTTAAATATTCATTGAGATGAAATGTACCCAGAAACAGAATATATCAGAGTAGAAACTCCACTGCTTGTCCATGTTTAGTCTGGTTGGTCCTGGAAGCCCCACAGAAAAAATATGGTAAAACTTTATGGGCAGAGGTTATGCTAACAAGGACAGAGGGTGTGCAGTGTGCTGTGCAATGACCTGGATTTCCAGGCTGGAAATTTCTCTGGAAAGTTTTTGCCTTTTTCTGTAGAAAACTACACATCTATGTCAAAGGGAAGCATGGTCCATGGCTTTGCGTGTGGGTCCTGGAGAGCTGAAGAACCAAAAGGAGCTCTTACTGGAACTAGTCAAGTTAGATGCTAAACAGCATTTTTAAGATAGATCTGAACAACCCATATCAAAACAAAAGGCCTAATACTTTCTCTCCGTGGGGAGGCACATGGGTTGCAAATGGGAGAAATGCGAACCACACGGTGAGGTAGGTGAGATCTTCTCATGACCAGCTGCTCCTTTAGAGTGTGTCAAGAATAGTGCTGAGATGTGATCTGAGACAAAGGCTGTGAGTGCTGAGGCAATGTCTCTGGCTCAAAAAGCCCCTTGCAAACAAACCCCTTCAGATAGGGTGGTATGTTGGAGGAACTGTCACCACAGCTCTAAACCTGTTCTCATCATTATGAAACACCCCCAGACACAGGACTAGATGGTCCCATGCAGCCATTCCTGTGACCTTACACAGTATCTAATGAATTGACAGTTTTTCTTCCCAGGCAGATGAGCTGTTTACTCTGACTGTGAACATCAAGGTCTCCTCATATTCAAGCATGAGGGCAGCTGTGACCTACACCTACCCTATGTACTGCTCCTACCCTTCCTGGGCTTCAAGAGAAATTGTGTGTGAGGAAAACTACATGGAGGTAAAAAATTTCCCACTGAAGTCGAGGCTACATCCAAGCTCCCTGCCAGGCATAACAACCTCCACAAATTCCTGTCAGAAGTTGATTGTACACTATGTACCAGGCGTAATAGCAACCTGCTGATATTTAGCAGAGTGTGTAACTGTAGATGCTTGTTAGTAACACATTTACATGCCACAGGTATTTTGGATGCAGTGAAATTCAGCTAACTGTACAGATGATGTAAGTCAAGCCTCTGCAAGCAAATCAACAGCCTGGCAGGGCAAGCTCTTTAGCTCATAAGAGTACCTTTATGTTATAAAGTGCTGCAGCATCTGTGAGAATGTCATCCTTATGTTTGAAATAATAAAACCTAGAGTTTGCAGAGCTGCACCTCTGCTGCACCACACAACTCACAGACCATCACTGTGAGACAGGACCAGCCTCCTACTGGGTGGTATGATTGGGCTGTCCAGCCTGCTGCCACCACCTACACACCAGTGTAGAAATAAGGCTGTGAACAAACCAAACTTCACTGCTTTTTGTACACAACTACTATAGGCAGGAAAATGAAAGCATTTTTGTCCTGTTAGAACATGAGGCTGTGCAGTCACGTCTGGGTGTTGCAACACACTTAAGCCATGGTACAGATGTCTGAGGCAAACACTGACTTCCAACCCAGTGTCCTCTGACCCTGTCCTCTTTCCTCACCTCACTCTGAAGCACATGCTGGCAAGATTTATACCATAGCATCTACCTTAGGTACTGGGGAGCCTGCATTTTCAGGTATTCAGCCTGCATGGGAAGAGGGAATCAGTCTGGTTAAAGCCAATAACATGCTTCCTTATACCTCTGGTGAAGAGACTCAGATGTCCCCGCAAGGCTCGAGATTGGAATCTAGTTTACAGCTTACCAGTTAAGAAGCAAGACTTTTGGGTTACCTGGTCATACACAAAGTCTTCCTTCTGCTATACATCCACCACCATAAAGGCCATGGTTTTGACTTTCATTATAAGGCCACAGAAATTACTGCCATCAAGAACCTCTATGGAAACACTTTAATTACCTCCAAAGAATACAAATTGCTAAATCCAGACATACTTTGGAGAAGAAATCTGAATGCGCTCTCTCTCTCTGTGTTCCCCGTATCTGTAATAATGTTGAAAATCTGCTTGGTCCCAAAGAATGTCCTCTGTCTCCCCAGGTGTCAGTGAAGACTGATGTCCCGGCAGTTTCAAATGACTACACCGTAGCGTGGATGTCAGCACTGCCAGAGGTATGAAGGGGAGCCTTTTGTAACAGTTCCTAGCCTGCCTCTTCTCTCTAGTCTTATGAGTCATTCTTGGGGCATAGCTCCATCTGTCTCAAAAAAAATCCAGGGAGATGACAAAGTTGCTATCAAGTACTGAAAAACCTCTCAAGTATTTTTAGACCTCTAGACTGCAAAAAGACATTTAGGTGGGAGAACATAGCCATATGCTTGTTCCATTAGTGGAAACTGCATTCAAGACAAACAAAGGTAGGTGGTTCTTCACACAATGGGTAGTGAATCTGTCAAATTCATGGCCAAAAGATGTTGTGGCTGTGAAAAGCTTATTTGATCCCAAGGAGAGTCTGGAAAAGTTGACTGAAGAGAAATCCAATAAGATGTACAAAATACAAAGAAGCTGCAGACAGCTCAGGAGTCCCTAAGATGAAAAGTATTTGAGGATGGAAAGAATTATGGGGAAATTATGACTGGAGCACCTCTCTTATGAGGAAAGGCTGAGGGAGCTGGGCCTGTTTAGCCTAGAGAAGACTAAGAGGATCTTACCAATATCTGTAAGTATCTGAAGAGGATGGAGCCAGTCTCTTCTCAGTGATGCCAATCAACAGGACAAGAGGCAATAGGCAGAAACTGATCCAATGGAAGTTCCACCTGAGTATGAGGAAGAACTTCTTTACTGTGTGGGTGACCATCCACTGAAACAGATTGCCCAGGGAGGTTGTGAGTCGCCTTCTCTGGAGATATTCAAAAGCCTCCTGGACACAATCCTGAGTAATGTGCTTTAGGGGGACCCTGCTCAAGTAGGGAGGTTGAACTAGATGACCTCCACTGGTTCCTCCCAACCTTAACCATTCTGTGATTCTGTGAAATATATATGCTTGTCCTATTTTTCATGTCTTACTTGCTCCTTATGCCCATTTTTCTTTTGACTATATTCCTATACATCTTATATTTCAGGGG
This sequence comes from Cephalopterus ornatus, assembly GCA_013396775.1. Classification (NCBI taxonomy): domain Eukaryota; kingdom Metazoa; phylum Chordata; class Aves; order Passeriformes; family Cotingidae; genus Cephalopterus; species Cephalopterus ornatus. Next base: position 319,647 of record VZRE01007091.1, on the reverse strand, counting down.
ACTCTATTCTAGGACAGTAAAGGCATTCCTCTCTTCTTATCTTTGGCACAGTATGGCTACATACAATAAAAGGTAGTCTGTCATTTGGCCTCTGGAGTACTCCAGCAATCAACAGACATGAAGACAATCATTTTCTTAACAGCACAGATACTTTTGTCCACAGTGGATTTGTTCAAGGCCACCAGTCTAAGTTTCTTCCAGTTCTGCTGTAAGACTATCTTTAAAGATGCCTTAAAGAGCTCTAGAATTCCTTATCTTTATATATATCAAAGGAATTTCTTGCCTGGGATGAACTAGTAGTGTCCAGTATCATTCCAGTTATTCAAGCTTCTTGTTACAATATTATATTTTTTTAAGAGACTTTGGTAGACTTAGATTTGATGCAGCTCATCTCTCTCTTGCAGACTCAAAATGTTGCATACCAGCAATGGCAACTGATGTTTGTTTCTCCATCAGGGAGAAAGAGAATAACAATAAGCGATGCAGTGAAACTGGGATACAGCTTCAATAACACGCTGTCCCGAGTGTACCTGCGCGCGCCCTACCACAGCAACGAGTCTGACATCAGTGTGGTGAGTTGTTGGTCTCAATCACACACAAAGCTCTGCCCTTTCCACTGCCTCTCTAGAGCATCAGCTCTCTTTTTCTGCCTACATCCCATCAGGTCAGTGGTGTGAATATGAACATGGTCACTTCCACTTCCATGTACAGGCAGCGGTGGCTGCTTTTGCTGATTGACACGACTGTCTCCTGTCCTGTTGGTAAGGATTTCTTCCTTCTGCACTAAAAACAGCCACCTAAGGAGCTAGTAGAAAACACAGTCTTCCCATTTCACTTTGACCTACTCTAAGAGAAGGGGATTACAAGCTGCCCTCAGCGCAACATGAGCTAAGAGTCCATGGCTTTAGTCCCGTACAAACATGTTCCCTGCAGTGACAGTACATTACTTGTGTTCCCAGTGCAGTCTCGTGCCTTCTCTCCGGTTTCTCAAATCCTCATGTTAGATGCAGGGAACTGGAGACAAGTAAAACTGCTATAGAAGAGCCAGGGAGCTTCCCCTGGACTAATCCCACAGCCCTGGCTCTCCTCTCTTGTACCACTCCATGCAGGACATGCAGCTCTGCATCCTTGGGACTCACCTAGTCCTTTTCTTTGGAGAGCCAGAACTACTCTGCCTTTTTGCAGAGAAGTCGTGGCTGTACCTTCTGGCTCTCACAGAAGAGTGTTAATGTGAACAAGTGGTGAGAAGCAGGAGGTTTTGTCATGACCCCAAAGCCAATATTTAAAGGAAGTCTGAACTGGTTGCTCTGTGCCTTTTATTTCTTTTGCCAGCAAGCCCTGGGACCAGAAGGGCAACAGAGCAGGTAGCTGGCAGCATGACTGCTGGCTCTTCTGAAAAAATTAATGATTCACCTGAAACTGGTGATTCAAGTCTGCTTTGAGTGCCAGGGTCTCTGTGACAAAATATTCATCAGTTGACCAATCCTACAAGGTGTTGCATCAGTGAAAGTTGTACAGATATTCTGGTGAAAAGGAGTCAGGGAAAGGCAGCTGTTGCATAGGGATGGCTGTGGTAACTCCAGTGACCCATCCTCTGGGACTGTTTATCTAACTCCACAGATGGCATCAGCTTCACCAATACAACACTGACATGGATGATGCCAAGGATTATTCCCACATTAGTAGTTCAAGAATCCACCTTTCTGTCTAAAAACATTGTAATGGGAGTTGATGATCAAGTCATAGCAAATCCAGAGGAGAAGAACTACTTACTGGAGCACAACGAGACACACATCAGAATAACTATCCCTATTGGAGCAGAAGAAGGCAAGCTAAAGGTTAGTGCGAACCTGTCACAAACAAACATGTTTGAGGGCCTGTACCATGGAAGATGTTTCTAAATCATGATCATTCCAGATCGTTCCAAATACTGATTGATTGCTGCTTAAAATTTGTAGATACAATAAATAGGTGAAAACCTAGATGCTCTTTCTCCGTATTTTGAAAGCACTCAGAAACTAAGAATTTATGATTACAAAACATGATAGAAGCAAGCGACTGCCTTTTGTTAATAATCTCTTAAGACATACACTATGTGTATGGTAACACCAGAGAGGCTTGGTCTAAGAACTGCTGGAAGCACTGAGAAACTTTCAGAGTGAACTGGGACAGAATGGGACACATGACTGGTGATCCAGGGACTGTAAAAAAAAAAAAAACAACCCAAAAAACAAATGTGTTGACATGTTAAACTTAATGAAAACACTCCACAAACCTGATACTTCCTTGTTGAGAATCTCAGCAGTATCTGAGCCACACGTGGACCAGATAAATGGGCCAAGATAACAAACAAAGAAGCTCCCTTAGAAAAATCCATCCCAAACTGTACTAGTATATCATTTTCTCTTGCTAGTGTAAGAATTTTTACCATATACAGTCATCACTTTATTGAGCTATTGAGAACTAAGAATCACACATTTTACTTTCTAGAGTTCCATATCTGGTGGTATATATGGAGTCACTTACAGTATTGACTTGTTTTTGGAGCACATGTGGACAGATGCAGGTTGGCAAACCACAAAGTACACAGTCATCAAATCCATCACTACACCTTTCATGCCACAAATGCCAACTGTTATCAACAGTAAGTCATTCCTCTTGTTGCCTTTTACCAATTTTTTGCTGTGTTATACATCGCTTCACTTGACCTCTGCCACACCCCTACATACCCCACAATGTTCTCAACTCCCACTTCTAATTTGCTAGTCAAAGTCAACCACAAAGCTTTAGCCTTAACTTATTAGTTGCTGATAAAAACGTAAACATTTCTTTTGCATTAATGTCCACATTTTTCCAGTGAGCACTGGGACCCTAGAATAAAGATATTGTGACGTGCAGTTATCAGGCTGGGGAGAAGGACAATGTTCATTGATGGCATTTTCTCCCCTAACTGCCTGCATTTGTTACCTTGGGAGCATACTGAAATCATTGTGCCATCCAGTACTGCAGTCATGGTTTTTTAATTATATTTTCCAATGCATGGAAAATACAATTTCAATGCATGGAGCTGTCTGTTTAAGGGATATAGAAAGAAAAAGGAGCCTCTTAGAATACATTATGATAGTTTTTCCATATTTTACGTGGCTGAACTAGATTCTAGATTTCTTCATAGGAAAGTCATTGCACATCATAGTGCACCTCTAGAAAGTCACTGAACCCATTTTCTATAAAGTTGTATGTATTTGTTGTTAATCTCCTGCAGCTTGAAGCAATTGTCATGTACTCAGAGTATTTCAGATCTGAGTAGAATACAAACACTCATTAACCAGAGACATTAAAGAAATGGCTGTTGGCTAAGTTTCCTGGAATTTGAACGGGAGGCCACCCCAACCGTCTTCGTTACTTGATACACATCAGCAATAATTTGATGTTCTCTCCCTGCAGATACTGTGCCAGAGGAACGGCTTTTTAATGTTGCATTTGGACACTTTCTTCCCGATGTCTCTCTGGTGGCAATCGCAGTAGGAAACGTGCCATTTACCCCGAGGGAAGCACAGTACCATGGGTTCAAGGTTTATGAAACTCTCTTCTCTAATAGAACAAAAGGGTTTATCCTGGAAGTCTCTTTTGATGATCCGTATGTTCTAAAAGAGGTAAGGTACAGCAGGTCGCTTCAACAGATGAGTGGAGGAGGTGGGGCAGTCCCTTTACAGACATAGACCAGGTTTTATTAGCCAACAACTGTTCCTCAGTCATAAAGGTGTCAGTGAGTCTGAGCTCATCTGAGTTAAGAGATTAGAGGCTTGTATGTCTCCAGTTTGCCCTCCATAGGTCTCTAGGAGACATACAGTATCAAGTGTGATTAGATGGGATGAAATATGACTTTCTTTAGTGCCTGTCAGCATGGCTGATGTCCAAGTGTACACCCAATAGGAAGAGGCTTGTCAAATCTGTATTAATTAGATGCTGTCCCTTGAAACATGTCTTGGAAAAATGAATCAGTTATTGAAATGCTGCAAACACCAGTTACCAACATCCAGTAACTCCTCTGCACTGTTTGTGCAGAGCCATTTGACTGCTGGCACAAGCCATGCCCTGTGCAAGCATGGGCAGGCAGGCTCAGGGTATTCTAAATCTAATTTTGTTAAGCTTCAGACTGTTTGTAATCTAAATATTTCTCAAAAAGTATGAACTCACAGAGGGATTTCAACCTCTCATTTCAGTGGGAGGATGCATAACTGCAAATCCTCTACCACTGTTCCAACCAAACCACGCAGAGCTGTGATGCTATTTTCTGTTACAAGGAACAACATTGTGAAAGCACAGGATCAGGACTTCTGTGAATAGTTTTCAGGCTGCAGTCAAACCGCAGTTAAATTGCATTAAGGATCAAAGCAAGCCAAAAAATTCAGAAGTATTTCTTTCAGGTTGAACACCAGGTTTTGCTTTGGGAGCACTTTTAGTGAAGTAAAAGAGGATATTGAGAGGGATCTCTCATAGAGCCTCCTCACACCTTCTATTTAACCAATTACTTACTCTCCTGGGTTCAGCCCACACTCTGAGTAAAGAAGAATAAGGATTTGGAAGCAGATCTCCCTCTACAAGCTCTTTCACCAGTGGGCTACAGAGGAACCACCACTGTGTTCACTTGTGCCTCCATTTTCTGAACAGGCACAACATGCTCCACGTTTATGTTTGGCTGAAAGAGTTGTTGAATCCAGGCCAGATTTCTGAATAGTTTTAGTCCAGCTGAAGTGATATTTTTGAAGACTGAGATATTTGCAGGGGAGAGGAGGGTGTTGGAATAATTATTTAGTGTTGCTCAGGATATACATGCCTGTCTGTGCTGGAAGCCATTGCTGCTGCAGCCTTACACTTGTCTCTCTTTCAGTATGTTAACAGAAATGAAACAAAATACACCCTCCTGGTTAACTACACTCTTAGCGTGGGGCCGGAGATGACACTCTATTATCATTCAGCAGAGGTGGAGTGTGTGATTGCTGATATTGGTAAGTTTTCCCCTGATATTAACTGGTTTGCATCAACAGCATGAATCAGGCTTTTATTGAATTCAGTGAGAACAGTATTAAAGTGAGAGTGGGAGCTTTGGGGAAAACCCCACCCTTCAATAGCTCATTGTTGGTAACAGCCAACTTGCTGCTTCGCTGATGGCAGCTCTTCTGCATCCTGGCAAGACAGTCTGCCCTCGAGACACTGAGAGCAATAAAACAAGTGTGTAGAACAAGTTGGCTTGCAAACTCAGTGAACCAGATGCCTCAGAACCTGAACATACATCTACTGGCAAAGCCTTCAGACATTGCTACAAGTTTCAGTTTGTCCTCAAATACAACTCTGCCTCTGAATCCAGAGCAAAACTTAACTGACTCAAATAAATTGCTGTGATCTCTAAAGAGAGCATTTCTGTAAGGAAAAATCATCCACTAAGAGCTGTACTTAGCAGGTTACTGAAACAGTCAGGATCTCTTATTAGATTTTTGGATGCCATAACCGTGACAGTCTCCTCACTGTCCTATTTTATCTTTGAAATAACTCTTGATTCAACTCAAAGAAGTATGATCAAAAAATAAATTTATGTACATAGTTCAGCTTGCCTTATTGAAGCAGGGAGTAGTCCTGGAAGCAAGCTGGAAGGCCACTGCTAAAGCATGAGGATTCCACATCCCATCAAACATGAGTTGCTGCATCCACAATGCAGCCAAGGCCCTGCAGACAACACCAGCATGCATGTTAACAAGCTGCTGGGGTTTTTACCCTTGATAGAAATCCCTTCCTGGGTCAAACAGTATCGCCCAAACCTTCCTTCATGGCTAACTCTTCATCCCATCTTCTTCCTGCAGAACTACCAGAAGCAGTTGGCTACTGTGATGAAGAAAACCTGTATTTAACCCTCCCTACTTTTGGCTTGCACAAGTATTGGGAACTGTATCTTGGTAACACACTACTGAACCGGCACCTTGCACTCACCAATGGGTATCTTGCAGCTACCAATTCTACACACCTGATCTTGCAAATACCTCTGTTTGCTGCGGGAGTTATCTATGAGGTACATGTTTAGCCAGGCCTTCTTTAAAGCATGTAGAACTGTTTGCTTACACAGAATCCTACAGTCACAGTTTGTAGTGCTGTGGCATCACACATATTGGAAAACCTCCAGAGGAAAGGACTCTAAGCCAGTGCAAGTAGGACAAGAGGCAGCGGACATGGACCCTTCTGGTAATGCCATGTATGATGAAATCTGCAGTGCTCACTTGTCTCTGAAATATATGCACCAAGTCTTCAAAAACAAACTCCTCAGTATTTTTACTAAGATGAGGCAAAATGTCCCATCTGCACTGAGCCAGAAACAATATTTCAACAGAAGTTTTATGAAAGAAGCTCTTTTAAAGGAACATTTTGTGGAAATTTTAAGACATGGCAGGGAAAAACTGATGCTGTAATAAACATCTGAATTATTCTACAATAATCAGCCAAAATTATCTCTGTGACAGTGACTGATAAATTTGTACAAGAAAACTTCTGCCCCCATATTGCATCAGGCTTGACTCTTGGCACTGACTTAACTCCTGTGACTTGTTAGTATTCAAGTGGCACAAACTAGAGAGCAAAACTTTGCACACATGGATGATGTAGTTTAACAGGAGATCTCTTCCATCTCCTCCTTCACAGGAAGTGTCCTTTCAGAAAATCAAAGCAAGGTTTGATGTTGCCCTAAGGAAAGTGAGAACTCTGGAGACCTTACAGATGTTCTCCATTAGCTGCAATTTTAATTCTTCAGAATTTATAAGTAAGTTATATAACTGATCAATCAATAAAAAGATGTGTGATTCTTTCCATGAGTTCATAACCAACTCTTTGACTTTCTCAGTATGCCACCCAGATGGTACTGTAATGATATCTGCTCAAATGAAGACAGTTCCTGCCATTGACATGAGTAAAACCAAACTAAGGGACAGCTCTTGCAAGCCTAGAGAGTATAATGAAGCACATGCCTTCTTCAAGTTCCATGTCACTACCTGTGGCACTTCTGTAAGGGTAAGCCCCTGGCCAGAGCAGATACATCCGCTGGAAGACTCTGTCTTTCCTGCATTTTCTCTTTTGTTCCCCTGCCCCAGATGCCAAGAAGATTCAATTTTTAATGAGCTTCCCATATGCACAGTTTGAAGGTGATCACATTATTTATGAAAATGAAATCTCTTATGAGAAAGAGACTCTTCCAGGACAAAGCATACCAACAATCACAAGAGATCCTGACTACAGGTATGAGCTGCTGCTTACTGACCCTGCTCACTTTGGTACAGCTTCTGAAAGTACATGTGAACACAAAAACTACCTTTTCTCCTATTCTAGACTAACAGTCTTGTGCTACTATCAAGCAAAGGAGACCCTAGTGCTGGGGGCCTTCGTTAGTGATCCAGTCACACCACCTCCCTTTGGCTCTGGTACGATGGGACCAAGATCAAATACTGCAGGTGGGCAGTTCTCTTCCTCCATTCTTAAACCTCTATGACTCTTTCAGTCCTAAGTTCCCTTGTTAAAACATGCCCTACTTTCTACTACAGAACCTCACTAACATTTCCTTTTCTGCAGCATACAGAAGGGTAAGACAAACTCTGAATGTAGTTTCAAGAGTGTTCAAAGGTAAATGTCCTCCTATGAAAATCAGAACATTTCCAAAAGTATTTGTTTAAATAAAATTAAACAACAAAATCCCCTGACATTTTCTCAAGATGAATCTTTCACGGAATTCTATGAGCCCGGCATGGCCATACTCAAGCAATCTGTGGAGACTGTGTTTCTTGAGGTGGAGCTGAAAGATGAGAGCCCCAACATTGAGTTATACTTGGAAAACTGCTGGGTAACCAGATCTCTGGACTTCAGCAGCACCCCAAGATGGAATATCACTGTGGATGGGCAAGTAGTACTAAATGACCAATGCACCCATCAGCAAAGCCCTAATTTCTTCTAGATCTGTTGATCTTTTCCCCCATATAGGTGTGAGATTAATGGCAGTGAGTATGCTGCACAGTTCTGCCCAGTACCTGTTAGCCCCAGGGTCAGACACCCTTTTCACTTTAAAAGGCTGGCAGTAAGAACCCTGGAAAAGCAACTGGAACAGGTAAGACTAAGTGAAACTCTAACTCCAGGACTCTATCCTGGAAGCATCTGGATAATGCAATCAGTCATATGGTTTAGTTTTAGGTAGTCCTGCAAAGAGCAGGAAGTTGGACTTGCTGATCCTTATGGGTCCCTTCTAACCTGAGATATTCTATGATTCTATGCTTTAAAAAATAGTTGATTTAAACATCTCACAGACCCATGACCTAGTCAGCATTCAACTCAACTAGCCTGACTGCTGCTTTAATTTAGTTCTCAAATCTCCTCTGCAACACAGTTGACTTAAGATTGGACTGGCTGAAGTAAACAAAAGAATTTGTTAATGTAAGTACGATTTTTATATGGTGTTTCTGGCTTTGTGTAGCACTTCAGCTCAAAATGTCTAGAGCAGAAAAGTCAACTTATACGCTCTAATATCTGCATGAAGTTCATCTCTGTTGTCTCCCATCTGTCCCAGACAGTCATCCATCTCCTTGGATGCCAGCCCAATGAGAAGGGAAGCAGAGGCACGTTGATTTGGTCTTAATTTTTGAGATGCTTTTCTCCTCTAACAGGATTAATTAGAGCAAAGAAAACCCCAGGATGGTCACTTTGCTCCTAGTGCACCCAGCTGAGTGGACTGCACATCCTGACTACATATATTGATGCCAACCATGGCAGTAGTCCTGCTTGGGCAGCTTAAGTAACTGCATCATTTTTTGACTCAGCCTTTCATAAGCAGCTCAACTTGCTAGAAATGAACATGATGCAATTCTGGCTAAGTGTGCAGCTGCATATAGCACCAGACTGAGTTTCTGTCTAGCTTTGATACACTGCAGCACATGAGGTTTTAACTTCTCTTGTCTCAGCCTCTCAGTTACCAAATTTCCTGAGGGCTTCTTTGACACCAAATTTAAAAATCAAGGCAAGTTCAGCTAGAAGGTGCCGCGTGGAAGCGTTCAGAGAAGCCTAAGTTTAATCAGCTGTAGTTTCTGCAAAAGGAGATCAAAAGACAAAACAATGCTCTGCAAAGTGGAATTTGATACGGACCAAGTGGCAGTTTTTCTTCTTCTCAGGTGTATGTGCACTGTTTGGTGGCAGCGTGCTCTCCTACCAACACACCACCTGGCAGCACCTGCAGAGGACAGTGCAGCTCAAGCAGGGAGAGGAAGGGTAGGTGTGCAAGAGAAACAAAGCATTGCAATGCACCCTGACCTGATGTTTTTCAGAGACTTAGGAGCTCTGACTTTGGCATCTGAAATCCCTCAGACATGAACTGTGAACACTGATGTTACCTTTAGCTCATACTTTAATACATGAACTCACACGTAGCATGTACATATTCCTTAAAAACTACACAAATACACTGCGTATTATTCTCGGCCCTTCCAGGTCACCATTCAGCCAGTCTCCAGGGCTATGTACTTGCTGGACCGGTACGGATTGTTGCTCCAGATCTCAGATGACACATGGAAACTGAATTTGGTAAGAACACCAGGCCCTGCGTACTTACCTGGAGTTGTCACCATGCTTTGTGACACAACCAATGCATAGCCTGTCCTTCAAGACCTCAGAAATAAAAGATCTGGAACAAGAACTAGGGAATGGGCATGGTTTGCAGTCTCCAGCTCTAACCTTGAGCCTGTAAGAGAGGAAAGAAGGAGAGCTACTTGCCAAGCCAAACACAGGTGGTGTGGCTCTGGAGCAGATGCCAGCAGCAGAGCATGTTGGAGTTGGGCCGCAGCAGGCACTTTTGGAGCCAGGTATTATTTCAACAGGTTCTCAACAGGACTGCCCCCAGTCTGCAAGAAAATGGATCCAAAATTTTATAATCAGACACCAAGGCACAAGTCACTGCCATATTCCAAATTCTTTTCAACGGCCCAAATCCTCCAAACAGTTAGGGTTTACACTATAGCTTCATCTGCCCTTGGAGAACCAGAGCTGTACAGCTGTGCGCTCCAGCACCACTCCTCACTTCAGTCTGTGTCCCTTCAACAGCACCTGAAGGCTCTGCTGTGCCAGCTGCTTTTGAAACAGTGCCACTGGACACAGGAGCTACCTCTTCCAGGGACCATCAGAACTATCTTTCTTGGAGTGACAAGACCCAACTGTGGGACAGCACTGGAAAATGCTAGGGTCTGCTAACAGAATCAGTAAATATTGTAACCTGCTGCCTCTCTGAAGTGGCTACAGAAGAAAACTTATCAGAAAATTACCCAAGGCAGCAAAATAACACTTCTTGTTTCATCCAGCTGTTGAAATATGGACTTGCAGATCAATAAAATTATTCCAGCCCTGATTACAGCTGCTTCTTGTAATATTTCATAAAGTGACTGCCAATCCTCACATCTGAATGTAAAGTGCAAATCTGAAAAGTCAAATAAAAATACATCAGAGCAATGTAAGCACAGAACATCTTCTTGCTAATGTGCAACAGCAACCATCTGGCGTACCAACACTGGCTTCAAAGAGCCAAGCAACCTGCTGCCAGGGCCTCTTCCACATGCAACACAATGACATACTTTTTTTTCTCATTAATGCAGATTTTTGTCTATATCATTACATTGACCTGAGAATCTTGGACACCAGTTAGTTCCTCATTTTCCTCCCACCTGCCCGTCTATGGAAAAGGCTAACTCTACAATATGGGAGTGGACAGATGCTCTAATACGAGCAAAAAGGACAACTTACCTGGCATTTTGTTTTCTGTGCACACAGTAAGCCTTTCTTTTTCATCATCATTTTTTAGAGATCAAGTACAAACCTGACCCATGACCACCTGTAATCACTCTCAGGATGTGCCTACACTGTAAGCAGGCGTGGCTGCAGCACGTGTAGCTGTTTAACAGCAGTGAAGAGGGGGCAAGTGCACTGATGTCAATGCCCGCTGATAGCACACACCTTTGCAGTCTCCAGTGGGTTTGCCCAGCTCCTGTGGCCATTGCCAAGACCCCAGGACCCCTCAGCAGCCGCCTGGGTGCTGCCTTCCTCTGCTGTACGAGCAGTGCACTCTGCTGTCCACAGCCAACACTGCAGAGCCCAGCAAGTTACTGCTCCCAACATTTGCAAGGAGAGCACATTCCCTATTTTTAATAACAGTAATAAACTCACCACTTTAAGATAAATTTCTGTTAATCTAAAATGCAGCCCTTTAGAAATTTGTACGCTGCGATGAAGGGAAAATAATAATGACTAAGTGTTAGCTCTTCTTTTCTCAGCACTCTCAGGACACTGCCTAGTTATGCAGACAAGTGTCAGGGCTGGTGTGGCATCACTAAGGTTCATTTGCTCTGCAGCCTGGCAGAATAGATTCAAGTAAACTTGTCTGCAGCGAGTGAGATATCCCAGATCTTCCCCTTTTGCCCTGGAAAGTCAGGAAGAGGTCCAGCAGCATTCCATACCCATTCATCCACCATCTGACAGATAAGGAGTCCTTTCTCCTGCAGATACATTGAAAGAGGGAGGGAGAATGGGAGACAGACCTGCATTCCCATTTCAACAGGCATTTCAGGCTTCCAACTTTGAACAGACACGCCAGAGCAATTCCACATCCTTGGTCTCTTCCTCCTGCCTTGGTTGCTGCTGTGGTAGATGATATTTCTCACACTAAATCACACTGTATTAGAGTTAGGAATTCACTGGTTACCTCTGAGGGTGTCTTTCCCAAGCTATGGTTCGGCCGTGCTGTTGTACAGGTGTACTACTCTGCAGCTAGGATTTTCTGGGATTATTCCCTCTTCTCAGATGTTGCAGATATAATTTCAGCACCTAACTCCTGTCCTAGATTGCAGTTTTCAGGCCTATGGGCTTAAAGACTTTCTTGGATTACCTTTCAGGAACCACTCTGGCCATACCACTGTAGTTGAACAAGCCTTCATTATATAATGTGGACAAAAGGAATTTGCAAAGTAGTTATTTAAAATGCACAGAAGCACACAAGAGTCCCCAGGCTGGGAGTACTCAGCTTGGAAAGCACTGATCAGCCTTTTCCCCAGTTAGAGGAGTTAGGTTGAAACCTACTGTTGTGATGTCTGGGACAGAGCTTTGGACTGCATCCTATCTCTCCGGACTCATAGGCTAAAGGGATCCTACAGGGAAAATCTAGGAAACAATCTTCAGAAGCATACTAGAGTTCTAATCAAATGATCACAACATGCTGCTAGATGGGGCTTCCACCTTGACCAGATTTTTTTTTTTAAATATAAAAAGCACCCAGACTTTCCATTATCCATGAAAGCCACTGGCTGAGGTTGAATCTCTTTTATGGTCCAGCCCCTCCCTTTATTAAAGGATGAGGCAGATCCACAATAATCTGCTAACATAAAAGATTATTGGATATTATCCTTCTATCAGCAAGGGTCAGTTTTGAACACTGTTTTTGCCTTTGTGAATCCTTCCTCTTCTGGCAGGCAAGAGAGACCACAACCTGCATAGCTGAGTTTGACACACAGGCATTCATTCCCCACAAAGTTTAAACAGTGCACCTTTCACTCCTGTCACTTTTTACCAGGCCACCTACTGAACAGGGCAGTGCACTACAGACCTCAGTTGTAACAGCCAAAGAGTTTCAGGCTTTTAATGCTGACCTACCTTGGTTGTTCACTTGGAAGGCGCGTGGAAAAGGCACATATTCCAGCCACTTGGTGACTCAGCCCTTTGCCCTCAACATGCCACAGCTTTCCCTTTGGAAAGGTTCTCCTTGTTCCCCACGCCACATCTCACACTAAACCTATATGAAACACTTCTCATGCTTCTCTGTGCCCTGCTAACCTGAGATTCTGTCAGCTTTTCCTACCTTTCTGAAAAAGCAAGGGAAAGGCCTTGGAACACTGCAAGATGTGCGACAAGTAGTGTTTCAGTAGGACAAACAGGGTCTGAGGGACAAGCACAGTGATGATGTTACTCTTTGCCTTGTCCTGTAAGGCAGTGATGTTATTCTTTCTCATTCTGTAATGTATTAAGGAAATAATGTATTTTTTGTAAGTTTAGAGGTAAATCACCAGGCGGGAATAGTTACTCATTGCCAAATTAGCCCCAGCTATGGGGAACAAAACAAACAGAGGGGCTGCCAGTGATGGCTGTGTGAAGGAAAAGGTCAAGGGCTTTGAGGGAGTAGGTTTATAGGTAGGAAACCTGGGGAAAGTAGAGGATTTTTCATGCTTCATGTCTGAAACATTTCTGGCCGGAGTAAAGAGAGTCAGTGTACATTCGCAGTAACCACCTGTTTGAGATACTGGTGCAGCCCCACGGCTTTGACCAGCAAACACTTCACAAAGGAGGTGGAGGGGATTAGACCGACCCCAGCGCTCCACAGGGGTGTGGAATTCTCAGGCAGAGACAACCCCTAAAGCCCTGTGGAGGTATAAACCCACAGCACCTCCGCATCGTGAAACATCCAAAGCACACAACCCTACCCCTTTTACAGGCTGAGAAGTTGCACAAATTTCACAATACGTTACATAAAAAGAATTTTATTACTCTTCATTAGATTTGTAAATCTTGAACTTTTTACAGACAGGAGACTCTGCAGGACAAGGCGAGTTACTATATGCATCCTCCTCCTCAAGTTTTAGGTTTTTTTAATATGAGTAATGATGGTTAATACCCTTTCAACAGGCCTGAGTAAAAGAATGCCACACATTAATAATTTCAGACCTAAAACCCAAATTAGTTTAGTGATGTAAAGCCAGAGAACTAAGTGACTCGGGTGCATATGAAAGGGGAAAATGTGAAAACCCTACAGGCCAAAACTACTTTGAAAGAATTCCAAATTAAGCTGAAATGCACAATGACAGTTTGTCCTTTCACAGGAGAGACAAGAAAATACTGTAAGATAGAACTGCTCCCAGCCCAGTGAAATATTTCTGTGCCAATGACTGCACAAGAAGTAATTAAGAAATATTCACAAAACACCACAAGCTGGAATATTATCTCTAGCATCTTTGTTTTCTAAAATACTGATTCACTGTTTTGATTTTTATCTGTATCCTGTCATTTAAAGAGTTCTGTGCAGATCCACATCTGTGATCTCTCCTCTCACAGTAAAACTTCATAGGTCATACTCAACTATTCTTTTCATTTTGTTGGCATGGTCAGTCAAGAACATGTTTAGTTCTAGCTCATCCATCCACTTGCCATCAACCAAAAGTTGGTATGAATTCTCACTTTTTAAGACTGAGGTGGCAAGAAGTGTGCCAAGTCAGTAAATTATGTGTGGTTTTTTGGAGACAGAGCTCTAAGACAAATGGTAGCAATGCATGTGCTTAACATATCCAGAAAAGTCCAAAATTAAGACTTTGTGGGGGGAAAAAACGGCCACTGCCTACTTTCCAAATTGTAAATGGTCACATCCTGCTAACATGCGCCATATTTATGTAACTTCAACTTGCTGCAGTCAATTCTCAGGAGCATGAGAGGTAAATGTAGCATTTTCTCATCCCTGTGTTTCAAATTTGCTCATTGTAGCTGCTGCAGTGTCATCCCAAAGCTGAAAGTGATCTTGGTGAGGCTGCTGTGAAGGATGTCCACAGGCTCCAGACTGACTCACCCAGACGGTCCCACCACCTTCAGTGATCCCTGTGCTTGTGCAGGCTAAGGATCATCCACAGAGGAATTCACCACAAGCAGCAGAAATGTCACTGGCATAATTTTATTTAAAAAGAAAATCCTAATGATTATGTGGACAATCGAGAGAGTATTTCTTTTATTAGAACCTGTATTGCTATGAACATGCAAGAGTGTTTCTTGCTGATGATTTCAGTAATGGTCCCTCCTATCACGTGAGAAACGAGGCAGCCTGGGTACTGACAGCCAGTTTCATCAGACTGATTTAACACTGCATTTTTCAGGTAATTGATCTCTTCAATAAGAATGAGAAAGCCATGATTCCTCCTGTGAATATTTTCTAGGGTAAGCTCTTTGCAGATGATCATAAGATAAAAAGTACATGTTCATTTTTATTCTTTCAACCATTAATCTGGCCAAAACTTTTACAATAGGATTACAAAAAATAGGTGTGCTCTGTTCCTACCTGTTTAGGGAATGTAAAACTAACCCCAGGAGTGAATGAACGAACAAAGGACTGAATTCTCCTACCACATTCCTTGAGCAAGGTACAGATGGTGTCACTTAAAAAGATCTCATTATTTCTGTTAAGTGCTTCTTAACACAGAAACACTCTGAAAAGAAAAAGAAATTCAGATACCATAGAAAATCTCAAGGACAACAACTTACAAAGAACAATTGCACTTTAGACTTAAATAAAACATAACATTTCTACGTGAACAAACACTATCATTATCATATTTCTCACAAGCTCCAATCATGAGTATTTAAATGTTTTGTGCAGTTTGATTTTGCCTCCCCATGAAAGACTGTATAAAACAATCTGTGAATAAATAAAGAAGTTTTAGTAACAGAACTACAGGCTTCATTTGCTGCTACTGAGCTTCCAACATTTTTACATAGTATTTCTGTACAGAATCTGTACTCGTGTCTCACACAGACCCAACATTATACTTATCCTCAACACTAACCAGAAATAGTTTATTTTGCAATCATATCCTTTTTTAACTTCTTTACCCAAGAATGAGGTTTCTTCAGTAGACGGTCATAATAGATGTAAACGATCTCATGTTTCATCCATCAATGACAAAAGTCACATGTTTAGCAGATTTTCACACCACTAGCTCTATTTTCAATACCCCCGCTTCTGTTTTTCTTCTTTATCAAGAATAGCCTGTTTTAGACTCAATGCAGCATCTTCAAACTGGGGGTTTAACTCTAATACTTTCCTGAAATCTTGCATGGCCTCATCAAAGTCTCCTGTCCCAAAGAAATAAATTTAAAAAAAAAAAAAAAGGAAGAAAGAATTATCCTTCTGTAACTGCTCAAACTCACAAACTACAACTGAAGAACACCTCCTAGTACTTTCACTAACAAAAAAGAGCAGCTGGACTTACTGGACCCATTACATTTGGATTCTCCAGAGGCCCAAGGGGGCCTCAAAGGGTTTCAGAGCAAGAAACAGAGTGTGTATTTTTGAACCTAAAACAGACTTGATGCTCAATTCAGCCAGATTATTAATTTAGGAGAGGAGCTAAAAGGCCCATGCCAACAGTCAGGCTGTCTTACACCTGGCACACTGGCATAAAGCTTCCCAGATGGTGCCCATGGTCTGGCTCCACTCTCCTAGTGCTCACTGCAGTCCCTCAACTTCTGTGTCTGGACTTTGCAACAGCCAAGCTCCAACAAAAGGCACAAGGGTATCATTTTCTTATGGCATAGTCAAAACCTGGGCAAGAAACTCCCCAGAAGTGTTTGGCAGCCAACTGCAAGTTGAGAAGACTGTGCTCTCTGGAGCTACACTTGCTTGGAAGATGCTTTATCTCAGGTATGGCAGTGCTTGGAACTGGCTTGTTTTACCCCAATGCAGACTTTTCCAGAACTGAAACTGCACCTTTTTTCACTGAATAGCAGAAATTCCAATGACATACCAGCACACCTAGAATCACAGAATATGCCAAGTTGGAAGGGTCCCACAAGGATCACAGGGTCCAACCCCTGGCCCTGCATAGGACCATCCTCAGGTGTCACTCCATATGCTTGAGAGTATTCTCCAAACGTTCCTTGAACTCTGTCAGGCTTGGTGCTGTGACCACTTCCCTGGGGACCCTGTTCCAGTGCCCAACCACCCTCTGGGCGAAGAACCCTTCTTCTAATATCTAAACTAAACCTCCCCTGACACAACTTCAGGCCATTCCCTCGGCTCCTGTCGGCACAGAGATCAGTTCCGCCCCTCCTCTTCCCCGCACGTGGAAGTTGCAACCGCGATGAGGTCTCCGCACACACGGGGCGGGCTCGCAGCCGAGCGCCCTGTCACTGCTGACAAAGCGTGTCCCCGCTGCCCCGCCCGGC
>VZRE01007091.1:235522-302295 GCA_013396775.1 Cephalopterus ornatus | reverse complement strand
GCCCCACGCCCCGACCCCGGCCCCGGCCCTACCCCGCGGGGCTCCGGGCGATGAAGCTGCTGTAGAGCTCCTCGGCCGCCGAGAGCCGCCGCGCCGCCAGCTCGGCCCGCGCTGCCGCCAGCAACTCCGCCGCCTCCTGCGCCATCGCCCCGTGACGTGAACGGAAGGGGAGCCGCCGAGGGCGGGCGGAGGGCGCTGCCCCCGCGGGCAGCGGTAGAGGACCGGGCTCAGCCCGGGGAGGGAGGATGCTCGGATGGAGCAGGAAGCTCAAATGCCAGGGCACATACAAAATACGGTATTTCAGTGTTTTCGATACAAAATGTATCTTGGGCTGCGTCGAAGAGCTATGACCAGCAGGTCCGGGGAGGTGATCCTGCCCCTCTACTCCACTCTTGTGAGACCCCACCTGCAGGGCTGTGTCCAGCTCTGGGGCCCCCAGCACAGGAAGGACATGGATCTGTTGGAGCGGGTCCAGAGGAGGACATGAAGACGCTGGATCGCCCCTCCTATGGAGGCAGGCTGAGAGAGCTGGGGCTGTTCAGCCTGGAGAACAGAAGGCTCCAGAAGACCTTATAGCACCTTCCAGTACCTAAAGGGGCTACAAGAGAACCAGAGAGGAACTTTTACAAGGACACAGAGTGACAGGACAAAGGGGAATGGCTTTAATCTGAAGGAGTAATCTAGATTACACACATAAGGAAAAAATTCTTTACTGTGAGAGTGGTGAAGCACTGAACAGGTTTCCCAGAAAGGCTGGAAGAGTTCAAGGCCAGGTTGGATGGGGCTTTGAGCAGTCTGCTCTAGTGGAAGGTGTCCCTGCCCATGGCAAAGGGTTTGGAACGAGATGATCTTTAAGGTCCCTTCCAACACAAACTGATCTACAACTCCATGATTCTATGAAAATGGGGTTTATCCTTTCCTGACCTAAGTTTAGGTGAGAGACGTGACTTGCCCTGAAAGACGGTGCTGAAGAGGTGTCACACTCTCCTCTCAGAAATGTGCCAACGCACAGCAGGAATGTCACAGCTTATGGCTCTTGCCAGGCAGCCAAATGGTGGCTGGTCCTGGGGAAAGCTGACCCTGTGCAGCAGGGACCTGCAGCGCTTCCACAGCAGAGGCAGAAAGGTAGAAGAGTGCAGTTCTAAGAAAGACATCATTCCTTAGACCTTTGTGTGCAACAAGGGTGACCATTCAGGTCCTGAAATCTGTTCAACAGATGTCGGCTGCTCTCTCAAGCTACTTGAAAAAAATTGGCAGATTCCAGTTTGAAGGTTCATGGAGGTTTCCTTAAATGGTTGAAGATCACATCAACCAAGCTCAGGAACCTGGATACAGATGGACAGCACTGACTGCTGAGTGTTTTCAAGCCCTTTATTGCTATGGTGGGTTTAAATACACCTGGCAAAAGAAACCAGCACAAACATGTCTATACTGGTATCATTACTCTAGTAAAACAGTAGTACAAAAAATGCATACAATAATATTATCAGAACTATTGTGGCATTATTTCAACTCAGGAATTACTTCCTTCACAAAATTGTGATTTCTGAGAAAATGCAGTAATTTCCTATGGAACTACAGACAATAAAAATGGAGCCTGCTCAGAGTAAAAGATATTAATATGCACCTACATTCAACTCACATGGTTTTAAAACTAGGCTCAATCTACAATTAGAAAAGAATGCTTTTACCTTAAATCTTTTTAAAAAAGTGTAACAAAAATGGAGTCTATTAACATGGTTGTTTATTCGCATAAATGGAACCAGTAAAGGTTTCTCCTGTGAGTTTTCTGTTTTGTTTTTTTTAAATGTTTCTCTAATAGCAGTGCTAATTGCTACAATACAGTACCTGAGTTGTATTTTAAAATATAGTACATTGGTAACATTTTAGAGGCTATTTTTAGGAGTCATACATGGGCCTTTATCCTCAGCTATACTGTGCTGTGGCACAGAGGACAGGACTTATAATTGCCGGCTTCACTGGCTTTCATACAGTGCTTACATACACTGCACATCCAGAATTGATACTCCAGGATAGGGTCTCCTGTTGCAACACATACAGGAAGTTTCCCATCTCCACTATAAAAAAAAAAAANTAAAAAAAAAAAAAAAAAAAAAAAGTAAATAAAGCTGAAAGAATAAAAACATGGTGTGCCAACTGTTAATTAGAAGTTATTAAATCATGTAACACTTCACTGTTCACATAGCCAAATATGTAAATCTTCACACAAGAGAATGCCCACCCCTAGAACCACACAGACAACAAATCAGGACCAGCAGATCCAAAAGATGGAGTGAAAAGAAGCAGTGAGGGCCATATAAAGGTAAGGTCAGATGAGACACCTACACTACAATTATGCTCCTTCCTCTGATGAGTCAACTTGACCACTGCTAGTGAGATTCTGTACAGCTGCACAGTAAGATCAAACAAGACATGTTAAAATCCTGTTTGCTAAAAGAAAATTGACTCACAGTCCATTTCCATACTCACAAATTCCATGCTGTTAGCAGGAAACATATGTCAAAGCCATTCCAAGGACTTACCCCTTAAGTGTGCCCTTCTCACTCTGTTTTTTTCACCTGACATTCATCTTCTCACCCCATGTAGATTTAGGTAATTCACAAAACACTGGAGACTTACTGGTTAATAATGGTTAAACATTCACTTGTGGATATTTGCACCACACCACGACAGTGATGCAAGCAGTAACATTATTGCTTTAATGTCATGTGACACAGTATCAAACATCCTAAAACTCCTGTGCTCTGTCTACCTGCATTTCAAATTAAAGTGAAGTTACATCTTTATGCCCAGGTCCTGAACGCAGTCAGTGTCTATTTTCCCAAACAACACAGTGCTGCATTACCCTTTCTGCAAACTGGCTGACACCTGCATCATTCTTGCCCGATGTTTGGTTTAAGCAGCAAAGCATTTGATTAATTTGGTCACACACTAAACCTGCTAAAACCCAAAATACAGAAGAACAGCAGGAAAAAAATGATAGTATTATTACAGTATCATATAAAAATAAACCCACCTCTCAAGAACATCATCCAGATCAGACCTTTTGTTACACTTTGGACTGTATCTCGTGAATATCTCCAGAGCAAGATCTTCATACTGTTGCCTCTGCTCTGGCCTAAGAGTTTCCAAGGATTCTAGTTTAACAAATGCTTTTGAGCAAGTATCAAATGCTCTGTTTGCACATGCACAGAGTGCCAAAAGGGAATAGATTTCAACTGCAGGAATAATGTCTTCATAATCTCTCAAATGAAGAGCTAAAAAAGAAGAAAAAAAGAAATCCAAGGAAATTATTACACATCTTCTGAGAACTGCAAGCATCTGTATAAAATATTTGCTACTAGGACACAGTATTAATCCTACAAATGGGACAAATTGAACCAAAGTCTTTTTACTGACATGACTATGAAGCATTGCTTTTTAAAAATAAATAAAATTATGGGGATTTGACTGGGAAACTAAAATGTCTTCTTGAAACACTTCATTTTGTTTCGTTGGTTTGTTTTAAAGATGTTAGAAGGATTTGAAAGAGATCTTCATTACTTGGACAAAGTATAAAGCACTACTTGCTTCTCTTAACTGCCACAGATTTTTTATGAAGCTCTACTGGGAGGTCTGATGTGAATACAGGTATGCCTTAGGATTTAAGGAAAGAAACAAAACAGTCAACAGAATAGCTACAGAAATTGACCAATTTAACCAGGTAATATTAGGAAAGTTAGATTTTAACTGTCTTCAGGAAAGTCCTTTCCAGCCATCTTGACTGCAGCCATATTCATTTTGTTATATGGTTCTGGTTTAAATTCAGTGGATCTATTAAGAACAGAAAAAAGTGCCAACTATAACTGAAATTATGTGCTGTGCAATTAGAACAGTTTCTTTAATTTCTTTACAGGGTTAAAAATGAAGCCCTACCTGTTTTAAGTGATGCATCTACAGACCCTTTATAGAGCTGTTTTTGTGCAAGTATGAAAAAATGGTAAGCCTCAGCTCCTCGCCAAGCATTGTCTGCAAAGCGATTAGTTGAAGAAAGAACATCTTCTTCCAGCAAACCAGCCAAAGCTGAAGCACTCTGAAAACAAAGCAGTATCACAAGTAATTTTTATATGAAACAGATACAGCAGGAAATGGGGATACATGAAAAGAACTTTTCTATCCTTGGTGATTACACCACTGTCTGTGTTAACTAGGGGAAATATAAATGGACCTAAACTGAACATTGTCAGGCGTTTTATACAGAGCACAGGCACAACATATGGTGCAGATTTTCAAAGATAAATATTGTATACGTGTGTACAAATATATTTTGTGCACATCTGCAGACTGGTTCATACTTTGGATTGATACTGCATTTTAACACCAGAGCTCTTAAAACTTTGTTTAAGCTATTTCATTTGGGCATATGAGGATGAACGTGTGAGCAGAAAAAAAAGTGCTTCCATTTGTTTCCCTAATATCTGGAGCCATATCTCCCTGCTAAATTATAGGCAAGATAGTCTAATCACAGATCACTCTTTGGGATCAATACTTACTCCTAAATGACATGCAAGTGACAGTCTTGCAGGAAAAAAAAAAGTCTGGATTTTCTTAGTATGGTTTTCATTGTTACAGTGAAAATATTAAGAAAAACATATTAAACTTGGGAAGAAAAATATCTATTAATATATATGATTTAAATGTTTTAAAATAATACTTAAAACAATAGGTCTTCATGGAAGACTTGCTTTAAGGAAAGCTTTGTTCTTTGCAGGAAAAAGGGTTATTAGAAAAACATTATAGCCTCCCATGAAGATAGCTTGCTTTATCATAGGTAGCACATAGCAGAATTCAGAAAGGAAAAAAAGACACTACCTCTGAACTTTTCTCTTTAACTTTTCCCCTTTGTGCATTTTGCATTTGTTCATGGCACTGTTCCATGAGTAAGGCTGATAACACATAAAGCTTTTTAACTCGCAAAGGTTTTGTCCTTTTCTTCGACTCTTCATCTGCAATCTTAAAAAACAAAACAAAGGGATTTAAATCTCTTGGACAATTGCATGCTTGTTCAAACCTAGGAAATCACGCCAAAAAATGATTCTGCCTTTAAATGTAATAATTTAGACTGCAAACATAACTATAAATGAAAATGTCAAAGTGAAGTATGCACATCATTCTATATTTATTTAGCTAACATCTATATAAAGCCAGATTCTCAGGAAGGATAAATCAGTGTAACCATGTATAAGTCTATTGACTTAGTATAAAAATAAACTAAAAAATAGCAATTTTTAAACACATACATAGCTTTCAATAAGGTCTGGTGGTTTTTCCAGGAAAGAAGAATAGCTTTTGAAAGTAACGTATATTATATATATAAATATTTGCTGTAAAAATTACATATCACTCTTACAGACTTCAACTTATGTACAGAAATCTCTGCAGCCAACCCTAATCTAGCAACATCTCTATCTTAAAGTCCACCACAGCCAATTCTA
This sequence comes from Cephalopterus ornatus, assembly GCA_013396775.1. Lineage (NCBI taxonomy): Eukaryota > Metazoa > Chordata > Aves > Passeriformes > Cotingidae > Cephalopterus > Cephalopterus ornatus. The sequence continues at coordinate 296,800 of VZRE01007091.1, read as the reverse complement.
ATTGAAGGTACTAATTGAAGAAATAACAACTTCCTAAAGTTATTGACATTGCTATTTTTTAAAAAAAGGAGATTAAACTAATTCACATAACAGTGTGGACATGGCAGCCCAGGCCAGTCTACCATACTTCTTTACTAGGCAATGCAGAGCAACAGGACCTTTTCTGAGGTGCAGTTCATCTCACACTGAAGTGAAAGTCTCAAAACAAAACAGACAACATGTCCCAGAAGTATCCTCTCCATTGGCAACAGAGGACATCAAGGGTAACTATTACAGAGATACTTGAACTCTGGGATTGGATTCATCTTTGCAGTAGCCCGAATAATGGCATCTGCTCATAGCACAGACATTGTTAAAACTAAAATAACCCCGAGATAATAAAAGTAGCATGGAAGTAATAAGAGCTAGTGCAAAAAACCAGTTACTTGACACAAAAATAAAACCTAGGATACCTTGAACATGAGCTTAGCAGCATCAAAGAAATAATTGGCTTTACGATAGAGTTCTATAGCATCAAGGATTTTATTCTTTTCCAGCAAATGACTTGCATATCTGGCTAACAAGGATCCAATTTCTTTCATATTGTGATTTTTAGCCAGCTCCACAGCTTTATTCCACTAGAAATGAAAGGAGACAATTATTAACCTAATTTTTTCAAATACATTCTCAGAACAAGCCGGTTATCCATGAACAGACTGCTACATTTGTGTGCAATACTTCATCGCCATTTAGAACCAGACTACTATAAAATTAACATAAAAAGTAAGAGAATACAAATGCTAACATCATTGCCAATCATGTGATGCAGCAGGCCTGTGAAACAAATGCTGGACTTCTGTCCAAAACCACATACAAAACAGTTGCTTCTGCTTTGGTAAAAGCTTTGCAAAATCACTTCAATGCAGCTCACATAGCTGGACACATGGATTTCAACACTTCTGATATTACTAAAGCCAGACTCTCAAAAGCATGCCTAAAAGAGGACTTCAGCCCAAAACCTTAAAGCACACAGTAACACTTTACTTATCCTTCTATACACCTCATTTTGTCTGTGAATTTTCCTGATCTTCAACAGTTTGGCTACTGTGTTTACCTCAGAGGTTTGGCAGGACTGAGAGTCTTAGCTGAATCTCACACCTAATAGCTCTTTAGATCCATAAACTAAGACATTGTTGATAAAAAGCCAGCCCTACCCAGTCCTGCCATTCCCATACATCAAGCTCCTCATAGCCATCCTCAGTTTTTGTCTTATTTGTGTCGACACAAACGTTTGCACAGCTAAGTCATACCAGAAAACAGCTCTAGATGTAAACATACAGATCAATTTTCAGATCAGCTACATCCTCACTCAGTCACAAATCCATTTGCATCTATACAAAGAAGAAGGGGGATGTGGAAAACATCCTGAACAGATATCTATCTCTCCTCCAGTCTTCCTCCCATTCCATCAGGAGGCAGCACGGCCCAGCTCCAGAGAGGCTATAAGTGTCTGTATTCTGAGCGTGCTGACCACACACCCTGCACGGGCCTTTGCACTGTCCCTCCAATGGTCTAATCTTAATCTCAGAGAACTGGCTTAACCCTGAAGTATAAATCTTCCAGAAACCGTGACAAATCATCAGACTCTTAACAAGGACTCGTATATAACTGGGCACTAGGACAGAAATCTCACAGTTAAACTGGTATTGGTAAAGCAGATGATCTCCTGCTGTTTTACCTGGTTGAGGTGCACACAGGTATCCACTGCATCCTTGGGTTGATTACATTTCAGAAAGGCTGACACAGCTTGTTCACACATCCCCACTCGTACAAACATATAAGCTATATCCTGCAAAAATCATCAGCACCATGTTAAATTCTCTTCCACTTTTTCAGTACATTGTATACTTATATTGTTTAATTTAATTCCGAGAGGTTGGGGAAGGGGTAGTTGACCTCACGGATCCTATGAAAGGCATCATTCACTGTTGTAAATATTTAGAACAGTGAGTGTGCTACTTTCACACACTCCTTCTAAATTCAAAAAAGCTATTTAAAAAAATTTTCTTTCAAATCAAATCATACCAAAAGGATACTACGAAGGATTTAGGGGGAAAAAACCCCCAACATCGTAGACAAGATGACAAAATCAAAGCTAAAGTAAGTGTCCATCCATGAGTGACTTCTTAGGGAAGCACAGCTATTTCAGAGAGAAATGGCACAATTTGGGGAGACAAACAGCAAATTATGACTTAGCCATGTGGCAATAAAACATGATGAACAATTGGGCCTTTCTGGGGAACTGAGACAATAAGGGAAAGGAAGAATAATGGAGTATGAAAACAAGAGTAATACTGGAGATCAATACCACGATAACACCGTTATGCTTAAGTGAGTAGGTCATATGCTGCATTCCTTCTCTCTTCCTTAACCCTCTCAAGATGTGAAATTTGAAATAAATAGTTGGGTATAAATAAGACAATGACAAATAAAGGTGCTTTTTGCTTACAGGGAGCAATTTATGATTCTCTGGAAGTGAGTTAGCCAGATTCTCCAGTCCTTGGTAGTCCTCTAGCATGTAGTAACATTCAGCTAAATGTTCCTGGTTTCTTCCTTGCACATAATACTGTACAGCATTTAACCTAGTAGGACAAAAGAGATGTGGTGGCTTGTGATATATAAACATGAGTGAAGTTTTTAATTCTGTAATCCTTTTGCATTTTTAAATTTAAAATCACATTACTTTTAACATGTAGCTTTCCTTAGAAAAACTTTTGTAGCTAGAATTTCACTGTTTTTCTAAAAAGTACTGTAAGTTTTAATTTTCAGAGATCATTATATTCAAGTAGTAGCAAGACTGATTCTCTGACTAGCATAAGGTTAGGAAGTCAAGGAATCTTAAAACTATAGATCATAGCAGATAATGGACAACTTAAAACTAAACCTTCAGAAAAGGGCTCTACTGTTGTGCCTCCGTATTTTAAAACACAAGCACCGAGACCTCCAACATCATTCTCCAAAGTTACCTAAAACATCTAAGAATCAACTTTCAAAATCTAATCACAAGTTTTCAACTGCTTTGGGACCCAAGTTCTTTGTGATAATACAGTTTGGGTAATCGCAATACACAGTGGAGCCATGGAACTCTGAGACATAGAGTTAGAAGGCAACAAGAAAAGTGCATGAAAAAAATTCTTGGCAAGTTTTTAACTAAGAAGACATTACCTCTGGCTCACTAAGTACCTGACTGCAAAATGTGTTCTGGAGAAATACTATTACAGGTGTGCACTGTCCATAAAATTTTCCTTGAGTGCCCAGTTTGGGCAATAGCTGGAGACAGATCGAGGCCATAAAGAACTCTGGACCTTTTCAAATATTTGTGGGTTGAACCATTCTAAAAAATTCACTGATGTTTAATAATTCTCTCCTACATTTAACTACTTTTTTTTTCTTTAATACTTTCTATATGCAGCCTAATACAACTGTAGAGGTATTTCTCTTCCCCTCCCCTCCTCTGAAACAGACTTCTGGAAAACGGAGATTTTTATCACCTTCATTCTTTAGACAGCTGATCAACAGCTCTCTGTTTATCTTATCATGGAACCATAAAGGTCTGAGCTAAATCTCATCATTCCAAAATTATCCCATGTATTGCATCCTGATGTCTGTCCCTCCTCATAAATTAAGTCTTGTCATCAGTTTAATAATTTGCTTTGTAATTGCCTTCTCACTAGTTCTTCTACAGTACATACCACTTCTGACGGTCTGCAAAGTAGTCTCCAATAGCATTGTGTGCCTGTTCCAGGAGGGCGTCATCCGAGTCCCCTGAGCCAGTTCTCAGTAGCTGCAATACCCGAAACCAATCTCCCAGTTTGATCCGCAGACCAATGGCAAGATCTCTGGTGTAAACAGAAAATAGCAGGGAAAAGCCAAAGACAGTAAGATAGGTAACAAAAATCTTGAGAAAAGTATCCAAAAGTGTTTTCATGTTCTTAACCTGCATTGCAGGTATCATCACAGTGATCCCACATATCTTGTTTTGATTTTAAACACTATTCCATGAAAGCAAATACTCAGAGAGCTCACAGGTTATTTCAGACGTATGCACCTCCTTATTAGCCACGCTCCTGTGTGAGGAGTTAAATGAGCAGCTGGTGAGACAGTTGGGCTGATGTTACTTCAGGTTCCCTCTTACTCTGTTCTGTGTCTTTCCTGCTGACCACCACAAGAGACGGCAGCAGCTGTAAAAGGCTAAAGGCAGGAGGAAGATGAAGGGAAAGGCCAAGGAGCAAGGAATATGAATAATGGAGGCTAAAGCTGAGGTGAAATAATGTGTATTTCAGAGACTTCTCTTTCAGGTTCAGAGTGACTTTGGCTAAAGGAGAAAGGATTCAGATGAAGTTTTTCCTTTTTATTATTTTTATTATTCATGCATACATATGACTCACTGTGTGTCTGTCTGGCATGTTTTTCCATCAAATAGAATAATTCTATATTACTTCATATAAAAGTAATTCTGCAGGTGCATAGAAAATAAATGGGAGAGACCTATACACGTCTTGTAAAAATGCCCTCAGCTTACAAATGAAGGAAGGCAGTAGCAAGTCAGTGCAGTCAGCTAAATAAGAGCATCTATCTAAAACCATCAAAACTGTATTTGAAAAATAGATATATTTCATCCTGATTTATGGTAGATCTTTCTCAGGATTTTTCTAGTGGTAAGGAGACACATAACGTCAATACAGAATTACCATATTCTCGTAGCTGGACAATAAGATGCTCTACTGTTGAAGAAACCAGTAAAAAAAGTAAATTTTTGACTTCTGCAATCCTATAATGTCCACATTTCTCTTCAGCCATGTGAAAAGGAATAAGTTATATTTAAAAATCGGTGTTGCAGCATGACTGAAGTGCTCAGGAGGCAGTTCACCTCCCCAAAGCAGCATACTGCCATCGAATAAATAATTATGGGCAAGAAAGTTTTCCATTACCAAGCTCTACTGGGCATCTCCCCCCAGCTCCTGCCTTCTCCCTCTGCCCCCCCATCCTGTCCCCTTTACTGGGAAAGAGGAAGGTTTCTCATTCTTACAGCATGAAAGAATAACTAATGTTTTTCTCCATCATTCCATACTGTTTTTCATGGCTCCGTTAATCAAAGCTAAAAAATTTCACGTGTGCACAAGTGACTCATGTTTCTCCATGTTTGACCACCATCTACAGGCTACACTGTACAACTGCTGCTGCTGATTTATCATTATCCTTTTTCAGCAGAGACAGCGCTCTAACACTAATTGCTTAGTGTTAATTTATATTCCCAGCAATACTGTAATTTTGCTTTGTTTGTTTTCATTCCTGAGGAAAAATTCCATTGATTAGTCCACAGTTTCATCCAGAGTCCTTTCTGTCTCTCCAGAGATTACAGTTCATTAAAAATTCTGTTGTTTGTATATGTAATTGGGAAGAATGTGTACTTGGCTACTAGCTAAGACCAACAGCACATAAATTAAACATTAGTTAAGATTGTTTGTAGTTTTGGAATCCCAGTTGAAATACTGACAAAATACTTGTGAAAAAAAAAAAAATCTATGAAACACAGCACTACCTAGAACTGCCGAGGTTTTGCAAACAGTTTGGAATGTGCTGATTTACATACAGAACTGGATATCTGTGGATACAAAAAAATTCCCTGCATTTGATCCTTTTATGTCTTTGCAGAAATTGGTAAAGACTCTTCAGAGCTAAAACAGCCATTCCTGATTTAGGCATGGGGTTTTTTTTTCAGACTTTCTTTCTTTATTTGCTGTTGAGATGATTCCATGCAATTACCTTCTGTCCATATCCAGATACATTCTTTCAGCTTCTTCAAATCTGCTAAAATAGGCTGCCACTTCTGCTTGCTTCATAGACTCGCTCTGCAGGTTGCCCAGACACTTCACAAATTTAATACCTTGATAATCTTTGCAACGCACAAAAGCTTGTTCAGCCATCTGCAGATCCAGCTTCTGAAGAGCAGCTTCAGCCAGGAGACGCCTGTGTGAAAAACAAACATGACAGATGGAAAAGCAGCTAGAGAGTAAATTAAAAGAGGATCTATTTACCTAGTAATTATTTAAAGACGACATTCAAGTTATTGCAACTGTGTTGTTTACTAGCTAATCTTAATACAGTTCTGTGATTGTTCCCAGTACATTCTGTGACATGTCTGTGGAGGATGAAGATTTTGACAAGCAACTATATGAAAAGTGGATCTGGGCTGTAGAGGATTCAACGGATGAAGAAACAGAAGTGTAGGGCCTGGAAGATGATGTTTGGAAGTGTTGGACTTTTATCACAAGTTTACTGTTTATTGTTACCAAGATTAATGTCATAAATCCCTTCATGTTTGTACCAGAGATTTATTCCTTTTTTCCTATTGGCCAGTTTTTGCTGCAGTGCAGGTGTTCCCTTTTATAGCTGTACTCCTCCCCTTATTCCCTTGTTTGGATAAGTTCCCTCCTCCTGTCTCCATGTTCGGGAAATCTCTCCTCCCCTTCTATCCTTATATGTGATGTCCTGCCCTTCCTTCCAGACTTTTCCCTGCTCCCCCCTGTAAAAGGGTGGAGCCATGTTTCTTTGGGGTTCAGTCAAATAAAGGTTCTTCTGTTACACCTTAACTCTGCCTACAGTCCTGCTTGAACCTGCACCGGGTGGACATATCCCTTGTCCTCTTAAGGGTTGGGATAAATGGCGCCAATACGTGGGGCAGGATTGTAGGTCCTCGCATTGAGGAACTCTCCTGCCCACCTTGGCAAAGTGCAGCAGACCTGAGAGCTGCATAGCACCAACCCCCCCCAGCCGTATGGACGGTAACAGACCTCGGAGTCAGCTGACCATCGCACCCAAACGAAGTAATTTAAGGTGAGCAACTGGGGAAGTGAAAGAATTTTTCCTGTAAATTCCCCCACCTTACTTCTTTAAAATTTAATTATGGGAACTTGCCTGGCCAAACCCAAAAAGGAAGTATATAAAAATTTAAAATCTTTAATTACACGTTATGGACATAAATTGGATAAAGACTCGCTAAAGGCATCAAAAAATGGAAAAAATATTCCGGAGCAATTAAATTTGGAGGATTGGGAAGTTATTGGCCAAAAATTATGGAAAGAGAGTGACAAAGGCGAGAAAAGTGCTGTAAAAGCTTTAATTGCCTGGAGGCTGATCCTGATGATCTTAAAGATAAAAAAGAAATAAGAAATCCAAAAGCCCTCCAACATACAGTAAAGCAGTGGCACAAAATGGCGGTTCTTCTGTCTCTTCGCGAGCGCGCCTGTCACACAGACAAGATGGCGAGTGCTGGGGTGAAGACCAACAAAGCAGGAAGAATTCTCTAACACAAAATGGAGGCGTTGGGAAGCGCGGGAAAACTAACCAGCAACACGGCGGCGGGACACACGACATCGCCACGGCAACGCGTTTCCCCGGTGACACCCGAGACACTCCTCCTTCCTTGACCCCTGATGTAACACCGTCTCCAGCCCGGAAATCCTTTCGAGCAGGGGGTCAGCAAAATGGCGGCGCCCATGACCCTTCGGGCCACAACATCCGGCAAGATGGTGCTGCCCATGAAATGGTTGTGGACGTTTACCGAGGGGATGCAAATCGTAGATGGGATAAACCCCATCAACTGGCAGAGGAAGCCAGAGACCTGGAAGTCATGAATATTTTCCCTGTTTACCTAGAGGATGACCGCCCGCCTACCTGGCAGCCCCTCTTATACCCAGTTTTAAAAGACATGAAAAAGGCCATTCAGGAATACGGTTTAAATGCTCCATTTACTGTTGGCCTGATTGAATCATTTTTCTCGGTTTATACCTTAACCCCTAATGACTTAAGAATAATAGCAAAAGGATTATTAAATACAATGCAGTATAGCACATTTGAAAGTGAATGGAAGTCTTCAATCAGAAAGTATGCTGATGAAAGTCTTGCTGTAAGAAGGGTGCCTGTGGCAGATACTATCAGCCGCCTTTATGGTGAAGGCCCTTTTTCATCTAATAACCAACAAGCTAGAATTCCAATTGATGATTTGGATAGAACAAAAAATTTTGCACTTGCTGCTATTAAAGCGGTAGCTGATGTGTCAACTCCCTCCAAGCCATTTATAACAATTCATCAGGGTACTAAAGAGCCCTTCATAGATTTTGCTACTTGACTCAGAGAAGCTATCTCCAGACAAGTACCTCACAAAGTAGCTCAAGAAGAACTTTTCCATAAATTAGCTGTTGAAAGAGCTAATGAGGATTGTTGAGAATTACTAATTCATTTAAAGAATCCAACACTAATGGAAATGGTAGAAACATGTTGAGATGTGGGCTCACATAAGTATAAAACAAAGCTGCTAGCTACTGTCATGAAAGAACCAAAAAAATGTCATCATTGTGGAGATGTAAACCATTTTAAGACCTGCCCAAAGTTAAATAAGAATACAGCTCCAAAAATTTGCACAAGATGTGGCAAAGGAAAACATTGGCTCACGGACTGTAAATCAGTATATGATAAATCAGGAAGAGTGTTACCACCAAGTTCACCTCGAAACTATAAAAAATACCAAGTGCAGGGAAACGGGGTGAAGACTGCTCAGGAGGGGAGCATGGGGACAAAAAAGACCCTCCCGCACTGTCAGTGCAACATGACACAACCAGAATTCCCCATCATACTAGAGGAGATGGACATTTAAAACTACAATGGATTGATCTTAATGAAGAAAACATTATTCATACCTCATATTGTTTATTACCAGTGGCATCATCACATATTGTATCATCTCAAGAAACATGTTTAACTAACACTTTACAATCCATGAAAAAAGGAATTGTCATCATACCTCAAATAATTAAACACCTAGATTCAGACAATCTGCATGTAACTCTGCATGTTTCCTTTCCTCCGGTGACTGTCACAAATGAGGAGCCAGTAGCGAAGTTACTGTCTCTCTCGCAACTTGCAACAGTAACAACAGAAGAAAAAGAAGAACCGGAGGTAAACTGGGCCCAGTCGATTGAAAAACAAAGGCCGACCTTAACTTGTACTGTTTTCTCTCCTGATACAAATGAAACAAGCACTGTCACTGGATTGACAGATACAGGTGCTGACATCACCATCCTTGCAGAAAGGGAGTGGCCGTCCAATTGGTCAGTAACCGCATCTTTTATACACGTAACAGGAGTTGGAGGAGCACAATCTCCCAAGCAGAGCACTGCCTTCTTGAACATCACAGACCCTTCAGGGAGGGTTGCCACTGTCAGACCTTTCATTCTATCACTTCCTTTAACATTGTGGGGGAGGGATGTCCTGTCACAGTGGGGAGTATCCATTGCCTCAGATTTGTAGCTGTGGCCACTGGAGCACAGCAGCTACCCCCTCTTCAATGGAAGAGTGAAACACTGATTTGGGTAGACCAGTGGCCACTGAAAAGAGATAAGCTGCGCATTCTAAACCAATTGGTAGATGAACAATTAACAAAAAAACACATAGAACCATCTAGTAGTGCATGGAATTCTCCAGTCTTTGTTATAAAAAAATCAGGCAACTCTTGCACATCTTAAGAAAAATAAATGAGGTATTAGAACTGATGGGATCATTACAACTGGGCATGCCTTCTCCTACAATGTTGCCTCAGGAGTGGCCTTTAGTTATAATCGATATTAAGGATTGTTTCTTTCATATTTTATTGCATCCTAATGATTGTCATAAGTTCACTTTTTCTGTTCCTTCAGTTAATGTTGCAGCTCCGCTTCGCAGATTCCAATGGAAAGTGCTCCCTCAAGGCATGCGCAACTCCCCCCACTCTCTGGCAAAATCACGTAGCCAGCATCCTCTCACCAGTGAGGAAAAAGTTTCCAAATACCGTCATTCTACATTATATGGACGACATTTTAATCTGTGGTAGATTCTCACGTTGTACAAGAAGCTCTACAAAATACTGTAAGTGCCTTAAAACAGCAGGACTTAAACATTGCAGAAGACGAGATACAGCAAACACCACCCTGGAAATACCTCGGACTGAAAATAACTGAAACGACTATTATGCCACAACAAGTAACTCTTAATCCTAACACTTCTAATCTCAATGACTTGCAGAAACTTCTCAGAAATATCAGTTGGATTCGTCCTCTTTTAGGGATTAGCATGGAGGAATTGCAACCATTGTTTTCTTTGTTAAAAGGCAATCCAGACTTAGCCTCTCCCAGAACACTAACACATGTCCAGTACCTTCTCAGGGAAAGATGTTCAAGCAATTGCTAATATTCATTTTTTCAGCGGTTCAAATGGACACTGCCTTGGGAGGAAGGGGCAGGATTTGAGTGTTACACTTGTCCTTGGGTTGCTGGTCTCAATGCAGTTCCATTTAGATATTTCTACCTGTTTATTTGTCATTGCTTTAGACCTTGATGGTAGCCTCAGTCTAAAAGCCTCCAACTACATTGGCCACGATGTAAATAAATTATCCTTCTGATCCATCTGGATGCTCCTTGTTCTGTTAGAGTGGCAGTCTGGGAGAGCAGGGAACTTTGTGAAACCTTGTACTGGTACTGCCCCATTGGTTGGTTCTGCAAATAGTGAACTTCTACCTGCAGGCCAACCTACATCAAATCAGGGGCTTGAGTGAGCTCTAGAATTCTCTGCAAAAATCAGGCTAGTTAAATTTAGCCTGGCAGATTGACACTGAAATAAAGTCAGCACAGCAGGGCACTGACAAAACCAATAATATTGCTGCTGTATTCAGTGACCTAAGCCATGCTTAGGCAGTACCAGCTCCATATTTTTGAATCAATTTGGGATGGTTGGTATCACTTCAACTCAAGTGCTCATCACTGACATCAAAGAAACCAAAAGAAGAACAGTATGGCAAATTTAATCCATCTGCTAAACACATCATCCTGTTTGTTGCATTTTAGAATTAAGGGCACTGTCCTGTTCTGATCTGGAATATATTTGCTTTATATCCAGTACTTCTAATCCATCTCTTCTTTATAAATATGTGACATGTGTTTTCTTGCATAATAAAAATAAAGTTCATGGCAATTCTGGAGCAAGATGAACAGAATTCGATGTGTATTTTGTAATTTTACAATATAAAACTTTTACTGAGACACAGATTTTCAAAACTAACAGTCATTTTATATTAAATGAACAGATGGTACTAGCAAAAAGCATGGATGACTTCAAAGCTCCAAAAATCTTCAGCTAGCTCAAGACATTAGTAAAAATGAAGATTTGCAAAACTAACATTTTACCCTACACACTCAAGCTAACAAAATTACAGTATTATTACAGCAACTTTCAATATGTAGCTAGCAAATCCTTTTTTCCAGAATGAACATTCTGGAGACAAAAGCACAAGTAGATAGGAAGAAATTCTTTTAGGGACAAACTTAAAGCAAATTGTCTTGGCCAGCCTTTTAGCAACTCTAAATTTTCCTCTGAACTGTTAGAATTAACAGCCAAACATCCAATCAGTTAGCTTCAAAACAAAGCCAAAATTACTAAAGACAGGTACGGATAAAGAAACAATCTCCACAACATTAAAGAGAATTGGCATCATTCATCAAGAAACTTGTCAATGAAGTTTTAGGTTCTGCTACTCACTTCTCATTAAATTACCTACTGAGGCATTTACTCTTCCAGCCCTCATGACTTGGGATATTAAAGAGATTTTCAAAACTCCTGTTTTCACAGGTTTATTCTTACATGTTTGCTATGCAGGCTTTTCAACTTAAACTAAACATGGATTTAGCTATTAAAGCATGCCAGCATCTCCAACTCTCAGGTGACTTCTGAGATGCTGTATCATAATATGATTGACATACCCAGCCCTTCTCATTTCTGTCCTTTATGGCCTGTCCAAAATGCTACCAGGTTAGTCAAACTACTCTTACCTTGTTACCATTCTGATGTGTTCCCTCTACTGGGTTTTAAGCGCTTTGTCATCGAGGTTCAATATCAAATATATAAATTTAAATTTTAATTTAACCAACTCTGAGTTAGCTTTCTGCCAGCTTTTTTATTTCCTTTAAATTCATCCCTAAAAGCAGAGAACACTGTGTTTTGGGGCTCATACAGCACAGAGCAAAAAGGTGTCCTCAGCCTGTACCCTACCCCTGCTGCCATGACACACACCACATGCCTGCCACTCCCGGTACTCCAACATTCATAAATTCTTAGTGCATACTGCTCAGCTAGTTTTAATTTGAGGTTTTGTAATTTCATACTGGATCTGTCTGAACAGTAAAAGATTACAAAAGAGCACAAATTTAAACAAAGTTGGATTATAAAAGATTTTACCAAAGTCTGGGATGTGGATTGTCTTCTATGAATTGGGAAGATTCCTCAATGCCCACTTTTTCAATCAATGCTCGACTGTCTCGTAATGACCGGATCTCGAAATTGATGATGTAATCTTTGTTAGGATGTTCAGGATTCTAACATAATGGATAAAGAAACATATTTTTATTACATGTAACCTTTGTTTTTACCCAACATAGATACCTACTGTGAAAACCATTAAGACAGACACCAGCTTTTCCTACAATATAAAATTAATTATACTTACCTTTAATATTTCATCCAGAAGAACAGATTTGATTTCTAAATCTTCAAAGGTGCAAATATATCCAGATGTTTGTATGGGTTCCTTAAAGTTAAATAAGTTACAAAGGAATGAACTTGTATTCTGTCTGATTAAATCCTAATCAAATCTGTTAAGTATACATATAAATAAATTCACCTCCAAACTAGGATTTAATTGCATTTCCAACAAGAAGCAAATACTAAGGTCATTAATGTTACTGAAAATTCTACAAACACAGACATCATAAAAAATCCTCATGTTTTCTGTAACTAAATTATGAGAGAGATAAACACCTATTATTTAGAGTCAACTGAACTGAGTTTTACAAGTACATCTACTAAAATTCCATGTTTCCCAAAGCATACAAAAACAATATGCTCCTGAAAATATCTCCTACATTTCATAAAAATATGACAGCATTTTTACGTTGCCAGGACTGATAGTTCATTTAACTTACTTGTTCCAAAACAACATTCCCACATGAGAGTTGGGAAGATTTTGAGATTTCCAGAAGCAAGTTTATATAAACACGTGTCGAACTCAATGTTAAGCACAAGAATACTACTATTCAAGAAAGAGCCATTAACTTATGAGCAAATTTGTAAAATGAACAGTTTACGTATGTTAATATTTACCTCTGGATCCAAGTTTCTGAAGACATACATTCTCGTTTTCTCCATCATTGCAAACAAGTCTGGGTTATCCTTGGCCCATTTCATGTCCCAGACATCTTTGCGTTCCAGTTTCAGCTGCTCCCCTATCACCTGCTGTCCTGTGCTGTCTATTGCCCGCGCGTCCAAGTCAAAGAAAGTCAGAACACCGGAAAGGTCTATGATAGCGAGACGACTGCAGACAAAGGAATAAAAAGAAATAAGACGGCTAAAAAAACCCGCTATTCAAGGCTGAAAATCTGAAATACCTCTCAAAACTGGCAAGGTATAATTCTTGTGATTTTCTTTTATCTGCACAGCAGAGACCAGAGACATGGAAATATCTGCTCATATAGGATCTGGCCCTGCAAAGACTCTGAAATATGCCCATTTTTTCATCCGGCATTTTGAAGATCCTTAGTACATCAGGTATCAAGTTGAGTAAATTACAGGTTCTGCCCTTCGCCAAACTTTTCTTGACAAAGACTAAAATTAACAACTGAACAGAACTTGTTTTCCTTATTTATTAGGAGGCAATGAAGCAGATTATTAAATTAAAAAGTAAACGTGGCGATGTAAACTGTTAATTCCTAAAATAAGATTTCTTACATTTCTACAAAAGGTATTCTTCAGGTTTTTTCAAGGCAACAAAAAGTATTAATTAATTAATCAATTAATCTTTAAAGTCATTTAAAATATGGGAAAAATACAATTTCTAAAATGTTACATTTCTAAATACTGAATGGTAGACACCCTAAATCCCTATTAAAACTTCAAAAGCAATTTAGAAAATTAACTTAAAGATGCTTATGGATTTGAGCCTTTTTCCCTAGCACAAAGTCATTTAGGAAAGGAACAGCGTGGGTTCAGAACCAAATGAATGTGGCTCTGACTTGATCACACTGCCTTTTGAGTGAAGCAGTCTATTTTTGGGCTATACCTAAAGAGGCAAGAGATCTACACAAGCATTAGGAATTTTCTTTAAACTACAGAGTTATTTTGAAGTGATTAAAATTGCCCTGCAAGTTCTCTTTAGTCAGTATATTTTTGCCTTTTTTGCCAAGACTCTTGTGTGCTCTCTTGCACAAAAATAGCTGTAAAGTAGAAAGCCAGTAGAAAGCCAGGAGCTGTTCAGTAGAAACCCGACTTGCTAGAAGCATTGCCACCAGTTACAGCTTGTAACAATGGAAAATTAATATGGGATGAAGAAACTTTCCAGACATTAGAAGGACAAGGAAATATAAAGAAGTCTTGGAGATATAAAGTTTCAGGTTATGATTTTGTCAACTCATTTCATGATGACAAGAAGGTTATGCTTGGTTCATTTAATAAAACAAAGATATTTTCAAGTATACAGGGTGTAAAGCATAGGAGAGCTTTAAGTCACTCAGAGCAGTCTCTGATGACTGTCCATAATTAGTAATAAAGAAACGGTTAAGCAACCATTAATAACAAAGAAAATTAATAGTTAATATTAAATTAAAATTAGTACATAATTATTATAGAATTATATATTTCATAGAATTAGTATTTTCAAAAATTTTAGTGCTTTATTTTGAAATTGGATACCTGTGTTGGAAGCAGATCTGTAACTTACCTGGAGTTGCAGTTCAAAGACAGCTGATAAGCACGACAGTTCAGGATATAGGTCTGCACTACAGCCACACTAGGGAGACTGTATCTCTGAATAGTGCCGGATTCTCTTCCCTAGGGAAAAGTGATCCTGGCTTAGCAAGAGAATTTTTCCATCAGTAAACTCTTTAAAATGGTTTTATTTATATGTTTAGACAAAAGAGCTTTTGGATAAGTGACAGAGCGTAAGTGGAAAGAGGGAATATCATCACCCTAAAAGTTCTGAATTCTGCTATTTAAACAAGATGCTACAATTGACAGATCTGCTTTAAACCAGTGATGTTAAAACAAACAGCTCTAGTCCACATACAGCCCACAGAACAGGCCCTATGAACTTCCAGACACGGTCTACATAACAAAAAAGAACAGTCAAAAGATCTTTGTCCCATGCTGGTAAATCCCCTCAAACAGTGCCAGTTTTAAAAGGAAATGCTGTAAATTATTCACGGGCTTGAGTAACAGGAAACAAATCTAAGTACTGATTTGGTTTATCTTTATTTTGCTGAATGACACACCCATTCCCCTGTGTCAAGACACTATCAGGCCAACAGTCTGAAAGGAGTTTGACATCTTTGGACTGAAATGGTCACTGCCACTATTTTCTCATGGTGTTTCTGTAGACTGAACAACATACCCAGCTTGGTTTACCTACTGTTCAACTCTTATGCTGGAAATGAGTCAACATTAAACTTTAAGGTAGTCCAGACTTCATTCCTTTTTTTCCTTTCTCTTCCCCCAAAACCACCCCTAAGATCCTCAGCATAAATCACCATCTTTGATTTTTTCACATCTGTATGCCCTATAAACTATAAAGCAGATTTGGTCAGAAGTGTTAGAAAAATATAACCATTGCAATATGCATTCACCTTCAGCACATCTATCCAGATTTGATCTCAAAGGCATTTCCTCTCATTCCCTTCCTTTTAACCAAAGACACTGGTTAATTATTGTCTGAATTTCATTTTCTCATTCCTATTGTTCAAGCACAAACAGAATCCCATAGTTACCAACTAACTATCACACTTTTTTCATTCATGCTTTTTCTCATGACCCATTGATTTTGTAAAATCCAGCCAAGGGTATAACAAACAACCACAACAATGAACAGGTCAAGTAGAAAGATGGGAAAACACCAAGGTCTTTCTTGGAATGTGGATAACATGAGGAAACAGTGTACTTTTTCTATCTTTGTTTTGCTCACTTAGTTACTAATATTGGATATAGCAAACTACCATACATTATACCATTAATACATAAATAGACAAACTTTGTAAATCCTTGTGTCTAGACAACAGAGCCTAGAAGAGACTTCCCAGAATTCAGATTACAGAATTAAGTCCTAACCTGGACTTTATCAAACCCTATGTATAAGCATCAACTCAGGCAACTAGTCTTAAATTGTAAGTACTTCGTGAATTAGCCCTCCTAAGGAAAGAACTCAGGTTAACAGAAGAATCTGTTAAAGTTATCTCTGGGAAAGTTTAGAAAGAGATTTTGTCTGTATAAATTCTAAATTGAAATTATGACTGCTTATGACATTCTGCAGAAGAATCTCATGCTTATGAGCACAAGGAACAATTAGGAGTTGTTTTAATCATGTAACTTACCACAAGTAGTATCTTATCAGATGCTGTTATTGCACAAATTGGATCTCTTGTTCCCTGAAAGTATACAAGTGATATCAGTATCAGTTTTACTGCAAAGGTAAGAATATCCTGCTAGGAAAAAAAAAAAAAAAGGGTTTATTTAAATATACAAGAATGATACTAAGTATCCACACAAAAAGGGGATATCAAACCTTGTCAGCATACAGTGTATGGATAGGTTTATGATATTACTAGCCTTTGTTATGGGAATCATGACAATAATATTAACAACTTCCTTTCTTCCCCTGCTCCTCCTCCAGAAAAATAGGAAACACAAAATATAACAGGTGTTCAACAGAAAACACAGGAAGGCAACTATCTCTGACTTGTGAGGTCTCTAATTAATTTCAAGTATATTTGTAGGTAGAGCCAGCACTCACACACCACATAAAGTGAAAATGGCCAAAAATACTAGAAAAAGATTACAAGGGTTACTGAGTTTCAACAAGCCTGTATTTTGTTGAAGAAGACCTGCTTCTGACCAGGAAGACAGCAGGTATCTACATACTGCACCCCAGAATACACTTTTTCCACATTCCCTACAATTTGCTGTATGTTTCCAGTAATACATAATGACACTGTAACAGCACTAACCAGAGAGAAGAAACATAACATGTATGCAAAGAAACATGTATGCCAAGAAAGTTTAAGAACAACCACTTCTACTAATGAAAATCCATGAAAATAAATAAAGCTAAAGACTGCTCTTTCAAGCTACCAGTGACACCACAATAAACTAGTTAAAAACATCACTCACTTCAATAGCTCTGCTGTAATCAAGGCGTCCATCTCCAGATCCTGAAGAAGTGTCATCAATATGATAGATCCTGTAGAAAAAACAAGTCCAAACAGAGGAGCATTTTTAGTAGCATATGGCTATCTCCAATCCTTGGAGAAGAAACCATTGGATTTGGAGAAAAGAACAAAAGCTATGCCTGTTCTTATGTTCCCATAGCATCCCCATGTATAAACCTGCTTTCTGTTGATATAAAGATATGGTGATTGCTTTCACTTTCACAGCCCCTGATGGTCCATTCCCATGTGATCTGAGAATGTTCATTCACAGCAAACCCAAACCATCAGCCACCTTCAAACATGCACTTCCATATTTCACCAGGCTCTTCTCTATACTTATGAAGAGCTTCACCTTCATAGCCACAAAACTTATGTATTACTGTGTTATTCAATACTTCATCATAACTTCTCTTTTGCCTTAAAAAGTAGCACTGGGAAAGATTTTAGAATGCTAAAATCATCATTAAGGCTGAATTACAACTATTTACCTTTTTCAATATTTTACCAAATTTACAATCTTGTCCAAGGCTAGGACATTCAGGTCCTACAACAATGTAAGTTATTACAACATGTACAAATAATTATTCATTATTATGGATACATGGTGATAGGAAATGGTAGATTTATAGGAAGATTTTACAGCATCTCCATGGAAGAACACCCAAAATAACACAAAAGGAAACCGTAACAAAGTTGAAAGCTTGTGGAGGTGACAGAAAATTTAATGCTAGAAATGAGCACCTGGGAAGGAAATATTTTTGAGGCAGAATGATGTTGATTTTGGCTTGTTTAGTTTGAAAGGATTAAAGTCCATACAGGATTAGTTGTCAAAGCCACAATCAGACACAAGTGTATTTAGAGAAGAACCAGCTGGTTAGACTATGTTCTTACAGGCACTGACACATGAGAAGCAGTTAAAGTTATCAGAGGGAATGTAGCTGCCTGGAAGTGAAGAGCATGGAGGAGAAACACGGGAGGGGGAAAAAAGGCAGGAAGACACACAGCTCCCTAAGAGAAGCATGTAGAGAGCAAATGGAGACACTGAACTCATCCAAAAATGTCTACGAGATTTGGATAACAAAAAAACATTTGTTATGAAAAACTAGTATTTAATTTTACAAGCCTACAAGTCAACAAATGAGATTAGAAAAAAGAGAAGATAAGAGTTTGTACTTTAGGCATGGGAAAGTAGACTTTTATCAATAACACCAGAGCACAGGAAGAAAAATGACAAAGCCTGAAGACAAACCTTTCTCTGCCTTCTTTCCTGGTCCGTGCTACCTGATTGATTTCCACTGCTGTGAGCTTCTTGGCCACACGGTACTGCCAGATGTAAAACGCTCCTTTGGAAGCTGCTATCACGTGTGTTTTGGTCATTGTGACAAACAATGGCTCTGTTATGAAACCCAAAGGGTTGCAAATTTAGAGTGGCAAGCACTAGAGTAGATACCAAAAAGCAACAACAACCTCCTGCCCCAAAAACCTAGCAGCAGTTTCTGTTAACTGCTAAGAAGTTTCACAGGGCCCTTGTGGCCTTGTCCAGAAGAACAGAGAAATTCTTTACAAGTTCTGATTTTACAATTAACACTTTTCCCCCTATTATTTCAGCAGATTTCCATGTGCTAATGTCGAAAACATCAAATACATATAGACAAACTTTCAGGTTAACGACCAGCTCAGGAATACTTTGAATGTCTTTAACAAGATCTATAAAATACCTCCATATCTGACATATTTGTAATTATTCAAATATAAACAAAAGGAATGCTACTCAAAAGTTGATAGTCTAGAAGAGATTCTTTGATCAGCACCACTTAAAAACAGTTCATAAATTTTAAGTTATACAAGACCTAGAAATGCTGTTGTATCTTAGTTAATAGCTGGGCCAAATATCAATTCTTTATCTGAATGGCAGCAAATTAAATATTTAGCAGAGCGTATGCTCAGTCTTACTTTTTTATATCCAAAGATTACACTGTAGCAATGCAGGGTATTTTCTGTACTTCAGCCCTAAGCCCACTTAGAATATGTGCCTAAACTGAGTATCTCATTCCTGCTGTCCATGTTCAGTGAACAAATCAAAATACATATATATGCATACAAACCATTACAGTATTCTTTATAATACAGTCTTGACTGTACTGAAGCTCTTTTTTCCCTTTTGCAATCCTTTGTTTCATCTTTCTGAAAACCAGTGAATGCACATAAGAAGGCACAGAAGAATGAAGAAACCTAGTAAGTAAATTCCCCAATGTCATCAAATTAAATCATTGTGCTACCAAAAAAACCCAGGCAAATTGAAAAGAATTGTATGGCCCAGCCTGGTGGGGGAACACTGAGTCATACAGATAACACGATGAGAGCACAAAATACAATTCTTTTACCATGGATCTTATTTTCTGTATTTTAGCACAGAACAGAACTCTGGAGGGAGCTATAAGCCTGCCATAAAGGAGAGCAGTGCTACGAGAGACAGATGGGGGAAGATTGGTTGAACAGATTTTATTTCTTTGAAACCAAGAGGATTATATAAGCTAGCCGATGGCTGCAGAATACTTTTTAGTAAAAATGTAAACACTGGGTAAGCAGGCTTAGTGATGATGCTTAACATGTGAGCAGCACAGTTGTTTACATTATATGCAACTCAGTGTATTTCATGTACTTACAACACACTCAATAATTAGTCACATCCAAACTGAAGGATATAGTCTCGTGTTTATCAACAGTATTAATAAATTCTACGTATTTGTTCTGTTCTTTTATTAACTTGCAGCTATACGTGCTGTAACAACCATGCTATTAGCCTTTAAAAATGAAACATCAGAATCTTCTGACTTAAGAGGGAATAAGGTTTGCTCAAATCACTAAATTTTTGTACTAAGCCTCATATTGGGACTCAACTTAGTCAACATTTAAGCACTTGCAGTCCAAGACAGTGCTAAACCAGGCTTACACCTGAAAGCCATGGGCATTCCTTACACTCACCAAGTGACTTCCCATTTGACCTGCAGCTTCCATGGAGCCTGAACTTACTCATTTGTGCACAGCTTAAAATACCCCAATCCAGGAAAAAAGATTGTTCACATAAGGTCTGTTGTGATCCACAAATAAGATGGCAAAGCATCTATGCTTTATCCAGGGGATGCACTCAGTTAGGTGTTTCATGAACATGTCTAAGACTTAAACGGACCGTGACTGTCAAAAAACACACACACACACCAACCCCTGACACATTTCCCTGCCACTTCTCTTATATCAGCTCTAGGAGCAGCTTGACAACAGAGTAAGTTGGATCAGTTCATTCATCTAACTGACCTCAAAATTAAATAAATAAAAGATTAGTTTAAGTTGGATTAAAGACAAAATCACAAATTCTGGAGCAGGCAGGAATGAGCAGCCAGTATGGAGGGCAGGGCCCTCCCTTCTTTGCAACAGCAGGCTCAATGATGACTGGATTTAAGCCAAATGTGAAATCGCAGGGATACACAGCACACAGACACAATCATCAGGATCAGATCCATTCAGAACTACATCTGGAAGAGCAGTATCTACATGTGGGAACTGATGGTTTTACAAAACTGCCTGTATAATTTAAACAATTGCATAAAAGTAAGACACGTGATTTTTTTCTAGAATTGCTTTAACATTTTATACTGGTCATTGAACAAGAAAACCCAAAAAATACAAACAGGAAAATCTGTTGAAAAAGAAACTAAAATCCAAGTCTAGACTGAACACTAGGAAACACATCTTTACATAGAAGGTAGTTACACATTGGAACAGGCTTCCTAGAGTCGTGGTCAGTGCCCCAAGCCTGTCAGTGTTTAAGAGGCATTTGGACAATGCCCTTAGCAATATGCTTTTGGTCAGCCCTGGAGTGGTCCTGAACTGGATTGGTCATTGTCAGTCCCTTCCAACTGAAAGTATTCTAGTCTGCCTTTTCACCAGAGAGCCTTCATCACCGGGCTAACACTCCGCTCCTAAAATGTTCTCCTTGACTGCATAACAGAATAGATTCAACACAAGGGAAGGATGCCCTCAGCCACTAAAAGTTCAGGCTATTGCTGGGGCAGAGAAGGAAGGAATGGGATTTCTCCTTTCCTAGGAAAGGAAAGATGCTCATTTCAATTCCCTCAGACTGAGGAAGATCTAGAACCCCTTTCAAGGCAGCTGGTTTAACTACTCAGTTTCCTTTAGTGTAGAGAAGTATTATCATCTTATACAGCAGCATTGGTTTTAGCAGCCAGTGCTGCACACTTGAGCATTGGTGCCCTTCACAGAATCTGTGCTCTATTAATTAGACAGAAATGCAAGCACCTAAAGTCTGAAGGAGGCAAGATATTTGGGTACTCCTCTGCTTAGCACTTCCACTGCATAACAGCTTTCCATGCTAAATGTAGACTTCTGAGATAGTCTAGCTCTTCCTGCTGATTTTGCAGAGAGCCAGCTTCAGTACTAAGACAATACTTAATTTTCAGACCTTGAAAATATGTATGGAAAACATTTAAACACATGCCTAACTTTTCAGTGATCAAATATTGGGAAGTATTAAACATACCATCCCCATCAAAACAACTCCAACATATGAAACAACTGCCCTGTAAGTTTTCTCTGGACCTTCTTTCTCTTCTCACCTCATTTCTCTTCACTTGTTTCTTCATAAAACCTCCTCCCTGAAGGAAAAAAGCTTTACTTCTTAGATATCCAGGAATCTCAACTAACCTTCTGCAATGTCTGCATTTCATCCACACACACTCCATCTCACTTCAAAACTGTAAGGAAACACCTGCTTTCATGTCTGATCTTCTTTTAAAAATAGTAAATGGAAAACAAACTTAATGCATGACTACATTACTTTGCCACATGAAAAAGCTGAGATACTTTCTAATATACAAAATGGGATACACAAACACAAGACAGGCAAGTCATCCCACCTAAATCTGATGGAAAGGAAGCAATCTGACAGACAGACACAATACTAAACTGTTGTTTTCATACAAGTCTGATACAGGCTGTCCCTGAGAAACTGGAGTGAACTTAGTCTAGTCAAGAAAATCTACCTAATTTTAGAGCTTGATTCAAATGTCTCTAGAAGTGTTGGCTCACAGAAGAAAATGTCAGGCAGCAGCTGGGACAACTGAACTGCATATGGGACAACTCATGAACAAACACAATTTACAGAATGCAAAGAAATACTCAAAATCAGTTATAATTTACATTAAAGGGTTCAACTTTGAGTAACAGCAATTCAACTGCTGTTTCACATGTAGCTCAGTCACCCTTTTCAAGGCATCCAGGAGGGAGGCAAGACACCTGGGCACAACTCCAGCTCTCTGCCTTTAATCCACCTGTATGTTGGTCAGGCTGTTCTATGAATTTCACTGGGTACTAAGGCACACTTGAAAGATAACACTTCCCTGTGTCAGTGCTCCTAAGCACATGTAAGAAGATGATATAATCCAGCCTGAGTGACCTTTTCTTAAACAGATACCATCTGTTGTGTTTCCATTAAAAAGATATTATATAACAAGATATTTAACCTTCTGTAGTTTATATTTAGTTGTTCATCAAAGAACTTCAACAGAAAGCCTGTAAGTCTGTGAAACAAGCACAGAAGAAACTGTGTTGGTTAATTTTTGTACTAGAGTAGGATGGAATGCAATAATGCTAGACAATGAAGAAAAGACTAATTTATGGGCTAGCAAACACAAGCTATTGTGAGGGACCTCAAACACAAGGCACAGGAAGCACAGGAAGAAAAATGCCTTTGGACAAAATAAAAAGCAATATGAGGAACAGCCTGAAAGTGTAACCATCCATCAACGTCTAAAGAAAGCTGAAGTGATGGCCCTTCATCAGATAATGACTCATTAATCCTTTTTTGTCACTGTTAGCTGAGGCAAGCATTAGAAAGCTAATGACATAATTAAAAATTCAACAGTATATAGGAAATAAGCACTTCTTCTTTTGAGCCTTCTTGAACTACTGGCGTAGAGCCCAACCACCTAAGATTTGCATCTCCTAGGGGTGAATCAAACATTGCACAATGTCACAATTCATTAGGAGATTAATAGCACTTTGTTGGAACACTATAAAATGTTATAAATTGACAATTCGTACAAGTTGTGCCTTAACACACATTCTCAGATGCATAATTCAAAGATCCTGCCAGCTACTTAGCATCCCTAAATGAGCAATCTTTTTTCTCCACTATCGATTTCCTGCCAGGACAAAGCCCAAGAGGCTTTGCCCAAGAGCAAGGCACCAAAGTCTGGAGAAGGAGTAAACCTTTCATGCTCAGGAGAGATTGCTGTTTCAACAAGGGGCAGTCTGCTAAAAACCAAAGATGGTGTGTGTTCCAATTGCAGTAATTACAGCCAGTCAAACAGAGTTTAGACTCATGGCTGGGAAGAGCACCCGCTCAAGAACAGGAAGGAGCACACAGACACTATGTGGTTTGTTGAGGGCATCCTACACCATGAGAAATCATTTTTCATAAGTTTTTCTGAAAATAAAATAAGTTAACAACCTAAGTTGTATTTAAGCCACTATGAAAGGTGGCACGTAGAAGTCTGAAACAAGAACAAGAGTTCAAAAGAAAAGTTACCTAAGTAAATTATTTTATGGACAGAACTTTATGCAACAATTTATTGCTTTACTAGAACAAAATTGAAAAACTGTATTGGTAGAAAGGAGAGGCAAAAAGAGAATTTAACAAACACATGATACATTTTTCATAAGTCAATAACACCCCTCCAATTATCTTGAGTAACAGATATGTTAATTTTACTTTTGTGCTGCTTATATCTTAAACTATTAATGATTACTCTGACCTGAAAGTTGATTTAATGCTTCTTTTTCTCATTCATAAACAGGACAAAAGGTAATGATTTTGTTAGAAATTATGTACCTACTGGAATCTTACATGAACTTTTTGAAAGGTCTTCTGTCCTTAAGGTTTTACAAGGTCTTCTCTCTCTAATGACCTCAGCAAGGCCAGACAGCTGCTTAAGTTCAGGATGCTGTCAAAGGAACAATTACACATCCTACTGCCAAGAAGCTCCAACTGTGATAAACAGCATGATATACTGTACAATAAGACCTTGATTATGTACAGCTGTCAACCCCTCACACAAAGTGACCTTACATAAATATTTCAAATTGTTCTATAAAAATGTATCTTCAAATGTTACAAAAAAAAAGGAAAGTAACTATGATGAAGCCAGCACAATGTGTTCAAAACTGTTGCATTTAAAGTCATTTGCTTTTCACTTTTACCTTCAAGCTCTTCTGTAATTTTGGTGGGCAAGCTTTAAGGGAGTCTTGCAGGATGCATATATTAAAAAAAAACGTTGACTCTTTGGCTGTGTTTACTAAAGAGCAATGAAAGACTTGCTTGTAATGCTTGAACTACTGAGGCTACAGAAAATTTTCAGGACTCAAAAATGCAAATATTCCCAACCACTGGTATTTGCGCATCTATGTGTTTGAAGGCAATAATGTCCAGCATTTTCACAAGTGAACTCACACTAGGCAAGAGCATTGAAAATCTATGCACTCAACTGGTCCTCAGACACTGGAGGGAACAGCAGGAGACTGCAGAAAGCTTAGTTATGCTACAGGAAGAGAAGCTTCTTCCAGATCGTTTAATCTCCTCAGGACAATTCAAATACAGTTGGAATAACAGCAGCATTTTTCAATTAAATAGCATTTCATTATAACTGTTTTCAGTCACTGGAGAAGATTCTTTTACAGGCAGCTGTAGGAGATGGGTCACAGTAGAGGCATCATAAAGAAATGGATACCTTTGTTCATAATGTAAATAAAACTATCACAGATTCAGAGAGCTCACTTAAACAGAACACTAGAAAAATGCCAAGCAAAACGTTTACATGCAGAGGTAGAGGTGTCCATGAAAAGCTAATTTTGACCATCTGAGTGGGATTCATCTCACCTAATTTTAGACATCTCTGACAGATGAGCTGTCTGCCCTGGGCTTCTTTGTACCAATGGAGAGCAAAAAGACCCCTTTACAAATGATTCACTGAACTTATTTTAGATGTCAACTGTAGAAATGAGACAAACTACTCCCTCTAAGTCCCTGAATCCTCCTCCCACCACCCCAATCCCACCTGCCAATTATGTTCTGGAAACTGGTGGGCACATACATGACAGGGGGGACACAGACACCCAACTCACACTACGAGCATCCACCACATCATCTTACTTCACTGCTCATGTTTGGGGCTTGGGTTTTTATTTTCGGCAAGAGAGATGCTTCTGGGGACTTTGGCTTAGTTGTTTGGGCTTTTTTCCCCTTCATCCATTATAAAATTTTTGGTATTGAACTTCCCGGACACTTTATTCCTTAAGATTCTGATGTGCCACCCCTGTTGTGAAAGGTGGCAAGAGGACATCAAACTGACAAAACCAGAAATTACAAGACAAAAAACTTCCATAATATTTCATACACATTCCATAGGACAAAGTAATCAAACTCATTTATCAGCACAGGATACTTTTCATTTTAATTATGATCTGCAGTATAAGGCATGAATTTCACCATATATATATATATATGACTCACAATTGATTCCTGCTGCTATCACTGAAAAACTGAACATTAAAAAATGACACTTACAGACTTAAAAACTTAGTTAATATATAATAAAGAATAAAACTGCTTAGAAGCACTGGTTAAGGAAAATAATAATCTTTATAATCTCAACTATTTCTAGTCTTTGGTTGATTTTTTTTTCCTACCTATATTCTTCTGTGAATTGTTGTTACTTCCTTTTCTGATAATTCTTCACCTTACTCTCCTTAACATTTCTATCTTACTGAAACTTTGCTAGACACTTTTCCCATCTATTTTATCAGACAGAATGGCTGTTCATTGTTTAATATTAAAACCAAGTATTAGCACTATGGCTTGGAACTAACTGCTCTGATGATATTTAGACAGAAGAGTTTCGTTCTGCAGAGAAGATGAAACAATGGGT
This sequence comes from Cephalopterus ornatus, assembly GCA_013396775.1. Taxonomy (NCBI): domain Eukaryota; kingdom Metazoa; phylum Chordata; class Aves; order Passeriformes; family Cotingidae; genus Cephalopterus; species Cephalopterus ornatus. The sequence continues at coordinate 270,486 of VZRE01007091.1, read as the reverse complement.
CTAGAAGGCAATTGACACCAAAAAAACTTTGAGGTTTCCTGTCATAATAGCTGCATCCCTTTCTGGCACAGGCAAAGAAAAGATTTTGGTTCAGTTTCATTAAAAATTAAACCTATTTTCTGCAGAATCAGAGCACACGATTTCCAAAGCTATATGCACATATTAAGTAGACACCTTTATATTAATGAAATGAGAGGGGAGCATTCTTCCAGGTTTACAATAAACAATTGTTTTGTTCATAACCTGTTCTAGTATGCCTATGCTCCTCTACTGTATCAGACACATAGAAACTATTTTTTCCCCCCTAAGGATTTTAGTGAGCTCACAAAGTGCCATATGATTGGTAATAGCAGAGGGTACAATGTATCCCACTTTTCCAAAATAGTGGGATCACCTTAGATGTCTACTGCCAAATACCCCTTCTACTTACCATCACTTTGTTAGGAGGTTCAAAAACTAAAAATAAGTACATACTTTTCATTTAAATAACTAGACTCCCCTCTCTCATTCAAAAGCAAATAAATATTTTTGCTAAGCCTTCATTACAAATTATTTAGCCTTTCAACCAAACGGAAGAGTTAATCAACGAATCAAGCTTCAAAATGAAAACTGCAAATGAGGTTCCCAGTGTCTGTTCAGAATCCGAATTCAGATCTATTTGGATAACAAACCAAAAAATAAAGCAAGACGCAGAACAAACAAAAGTGGATTCATTAATCAAAAAGCTCATTAATTTGTCAGTTTGTCCACATTTCCCTCATCTATTTAAAGGGGAAAAATAAATCAGTGATCTTTATCCTCAAGCAAAATTCCCAGAAAACAGTGGTTTGCAATTACTTGGCAATGTTCTGCGCCACACCTGCAGCAAACAAGCAGTAGTGAAAGCCTGGAGTTCAGCCCTAGGATTTAGGGCTATTTTCATACTCCTGTTATAATCCACTGGGGTTTTTTTAAATTAAATTTTAATTTATAATCTGAAACTATTTAGATAAAACAATTGTGAGAAAGATAAGGAAGAGATATTATCAACACTGAAACACAAGAATTTGGGAAGCAGCAACAAGTTAACTTTAAATTAAAGTCCAGATCAAATTATTTCACTTGCTCTGATAAACTAGACCCTCTTCAAAGTATCTTTTCCTAAAAAGGAGTTGAATTACACTGTTGTGAAGGAAAATTGGAATCACCAAAAACATCCATCAAAAAAAAAAAAAAAGGAAAAGGAACAATTTTTTTAAGTGTAGCCAATTTTACAAGGAATATGACTAGTTTTATAAGCCACTATTTTTGTAACAGAGTAATTAAGAGATTATTTCCAACACAAATTACAGTTCACAACATGGGAACTCCTGATTACATGTTTATTTTACTTAGAGAGATTCCAAGCAGAAGGGAGAAGCCAATATAAAATCATAGTTACGACTACATATTGAACAGAAGGTCACAACATTTGGATGCAAGGGCTGTTAACACACTGTGATTGTATCATTGAAAAAGAGACTTGATAAGGAATTAACTATAAAGACTAGAAAAAAAGCCAACGGAATAAAACTACTGCCAGTTGCTTACCAATATCAATATATTTTGGGTCCAAGGGTGTGCCAATAGAATTGCAGAGAACCAGCACATACTGTATGGATACAAAAGCAAGGATCATTACTAATTTAGAAAAAATATGGTAGTAATCTGCACAAGGTTTTCTGTGAAGGTGCATCTCATAACCCACATGTCACACAGTTTAATGCTGATCAGCAACAGAAAACAGAGGGACCATGACTGCAGTAAATATAAAGCAGCATAAGCATGAGAGTAATGAGCTATTAGCACTCTAAATGAAGAACAAGCACAAAACAGGAAAATGACCAGCTGTTCTGAGCAAAGGAGCAAATCTACCAGACAAAATACAACGGGTAGGATGCACCACCAGCACGGTCCACAGACAAGATGTGGGCAAGAGAGCCAGTGTGTCACCTGCTGCGTGTGAGGCACTCACTGCACTGCCATTATCTACGAGCATGATCCACCAGTGACTCAGGGACTTAACTCTCATCAGCTGTCCATGCAAAACATAACCTAAAAAACTCCCACAAGTTAGGAGGACCTTTGTTCTATCCTTCGCAGACCTCCATCTCCTTGAACCTCTAAGAAGGTAACAGTGTGGGCAGAAATGTGATAAGGCTCTCCCTTTGCCCTGCATATCACAGGTGCTACAAAAGTGGTCAGTTTTGTTGGTTTTGCCCTCCTTGTAATCCTGCTGGGGAAGGTTTTGATAGTACAGGAACCTCAGATTGGGCTGTTAAATTCAGGAAGGTACAAATAAATAAAAATTGACTAGACACCAATGCTTCATTGTTGTAGCTGATGTATTTACTTCTCCAGACCTAAATCAAGGATAAAATAGACTAACAGTGATTGTACAGGGAAATGTCTTTAATGACAAGTGAGGAAATTAAGGAGCAACTTTTACTGTCAAATCTTTAGACTTAAAATAAATAAAATATACTGGGCTGCGAAAACTTGAATTGACCAAGAGCTGATAGCCTGACTCTCCAGGAAATGAAAGATAATTAGTTTTTCATAGCTCTTTCACCTCCTGAACAATTCCCGTAATTATGGTAGCAGACTAGAGCAGCTGTACAGCTTACTCCTTTAAAATGACAGATTGACAGCTTATTAATGACATGACAGCTTATTAATCACATAAGAACAGCTCAATTTAGCTTTTCAGCTACTGTACGAACTTTACTCTTTCAAAGAACAAGATCTGAACAAGGATTTCTTTTCATTAAATAATTTTTTTTTCTGGTTCTGCCATCAATAAGCACCTCACAAAGATAGTATTTTTGTTAAACTTTACACCAGCATACCCAAATTTCTCTGTTCCAGAAAAAATATGTTGAGCCTCCACCTCTGTAGGAAACCACACCGGGCTGTTTTATTTCCAATTTGTTTATACTATGTCCTCTTTCCTTATCTCTGAGATTCCAAGTCAGTAGATCAGAGCCTGACAAGGGCGAGGGAGTAACAGTATCCAAGACAGAGGCTGTATGACCTACACAGAGCAGTGCCGGGGGCAAGGAGTTTGCATTGTCTGATTTATCCAGCCTTACTACGGATATCAACATTAAGTCCTTCCTAACTTACTGACACTCACAATCCACTTGCAACACCTCTAAAAAGGGCCTGCTGGAATTAGGTTTTTGGCCCCATCAGCTATTGCTGTACATTCTGCCATTTTGAAATCACAATTTGAATGACCAAAATCTCTTGTTAAACAAATCTGTTTTTCAGAAAGTAACTCTAATGATCTGCTACCCATAAACTTGTGCACTTCATTTCCTAAAAGTTGGCCCCTCATGCTGTTAATAATTACACTGGAGCCATTTCAAAACAACTGAAAGATGCTTATTATCCGTAATTTTCAGATGCTAAAATTAAATCTCTTATTCATGCTCAAGAAAGTTACACTAAGTCCCGCCACTGTTTGTTTCCTACTTTTAAAATACAATCCAGATATATTGCACTCAACTTCACCAAATGTTTTTTGCCATGTATACTATATTTTCAGTCCGTATGACAGTACACCATTTATTGCACAATCAAGCAAAGCAGCACTAAAGCATGATTGGTTTTTTTACCATTGCACCAAATGACTCTGTCTCATTCTCCTCCTTTGTAAGCAATATACAAGTGATACAGAAAATAATTCAGAAGTAAATGCAGTAAGAAAAATCATTTAACAGTTAGCATGACGCTAAATGAAGATTCATTAGCCAAACGACACATTTATCCTATCATTTGTCGCTACATATAAAATAAATTAATAAACAGAGCAGTTTGTAGTAACATGTAATTTATATCACCTAAGAAAATGCCCTTTTTTTCCATTTCTGACTGATGAAATATCCATTACCATTCCGATGCTCTCCTGCTTTTAGCTTGTCTCTGGAGAACTGTTCTAAATATTTGTGAAGAAACATTAATCTGGAAGTCTGCAGTTTTATTAGGTTACTAATGGCTACAAGGAGTTAAACTGTAGAGGCAGTTAATCAGTTACTTTGTTGTTTGTTGGGTTTCTTTGTTTTTAAACACTGAGCCCATTCAAGTGCCATTCTGTCAAATGACAACTGACAACTCTAAGACAGATTCAGACTTTTCCATTTCATCTTATTCTGGCTGTAAAGAACTGACATGTGCAACAGAGCATTTCAATTGAAAATTAAAAGACAGGCTTTACCTGAGGTTGATTTTCATCTGCTTTAGTTGCTAAAACACAGAAGTCTCCATAAGTTGTTATGGAAAGAAGGCTCTTGACATATTTTACATACTTCTCATTGTTTTTTGTGTCCCAAAAGACTACACAGCATTCCGGGCGATGAGGTCGGGTATAGGCATAAACAACTGTGTTGGAGCAGTAACCCCACTGCCAGGAAAGACAATTTGGTGAAAACCTATCAGAAATTGTAAGAGTTCAATAATAAAATGTTCACAGCTAAGACAGAAAGGGTTTATTTCATGTACATCATCAGCATTCAATGCCTTTTACCTGCCAGGTGATGAACTGATTTATTTTAAAGCATGTGAACATGTTTTAATGTGAACATTACAGCTCCAGTAATAAGTTACTGGCGTAATATTATAGTGGTAGAAGAAGCCACCCCCCCCATCACACAGAGTAACCTCTAAACTGGAGGATCAATGTCAAAATATGACTAGATCTCACTTCCCCTTGTTTCTTCCTTCTTCAGCAGGTACACAGAAATGCCCACTGTGATGCTGGTTTTTGCCATGAACGTGCTTGCTCTGTAACTACTGATTTAGAAACCCAAAGTTCATTTCCCAAGGGAAATGTAATAAACACCTCAAACAGTGCAATTCCTAAAGCAGACAAAAATAAGCAATTATATGAGAGCACTGTAATAACTCACATCACCTCTTTCATATTAGTAACATGAGAAAAACCCTCCCTTCCTCCCAGAAGAATATAATTATTCATGTAACAAGAAGGAAAAGGGGCAAAAAGGCAAAAGAAATGGAATATCCATAAAAAGATGCATTTTACTGCCTTCAACTGATTTAAACTATAGAATTTTCTAATACAGCAGAATCAGAAAATACCTGAGAAAGGAGGTGAAGGTGTCAAATAAACAAGATATAAAACAAACCACTTAAAGATGATGATGCAATTGTAGAAAAACTAATAGAATTCTCTGTGTCAGCATCTATGAGAGAGGGAAGGGGAGGAGAGGGAGAGGAAAGGCTTGATGGAGTGCTGGCCAGAGGGGTTCCCACACTCCACAGGAAATGAAACTGAGACAATACACTAAAGCATCAGCACAAGAACTTCTAGAACAGATCTCTAAACTGAATGGCAATAAATTGTCAGAGCCCAAAGGTTTTCACTCAAGCAGAGTTGAATTCTATGGGAATTGAAACACAGTGCTGTGGAATAGAGCCAGAGGAACAGGAGTGGGCAGATGTAGAAAGCCTTATGATTCTAGGAATCATAATCAGTAAATCTAGCTTCCACACAAGGCAGAGATGTAAATAAACAAGTGAATAATGATTAGGTGGTCATGGATAAATATAACACACTGGACAGTCGTCATGTTTTTAGTCCTGGAAGTTGAATCTCATTCCGTTATTATTTCAGAGAAGCAACAGGCACAAATAAATGAATAAATAAAATAATAAATAAATGAAAATTACCCAACTGATACAACCCACTTGATCTTATCAGTTGGATTTTCAATAAAGTCAAGCTCATTTTGGATACAGGAAAAGAGTAAAAGGATTGGAACAGAAGCAGTTTTTGACAACAAAACGCAATATGCACAGGGTCCTTTCCAGAGATGCAAACTGGAACTTACATTATTTTGAATACGCTAAATGTATATGAAAGGAGTAAGTTATCAGGTAACAAGTCAGTAAACTGTAAATCATGTTTGTCAAACATAAAACCGATTTCAAGAAGTGGCAAAGGACCCCAGAATGCTGGATGATGACATTTCTACATGGTGGAATGTAGCTTTCTACAAGGTAATATACACCAGAAGAAATGTAACTACAGCTATAGACTATAAGTTAGTATTACAGCTCCAAAAAGATACTATGTAAATTATGAATAGTTTAAAAAAAGATCAGCTGAATTCATAGTTTTTACTGTTATATTAATTTAGAACCCCCTTTCTCTTATTACACTCATACTTATGTAAAAGAAAAAAAAATAGAGGAAAGCAGATTATTCAGTGGAGTGGTAATGTGATACTAACACTTCATCTCCAGGTCATTAATTCCAATCCAGCCTAAGTTAATAACAGCTTTGAATCACTCCCATTTAATGACTGCCACCTTTTAGAATATCTGCTTCCTAAAAGGGAGTTACTGATATAATCAGAACATAGCAGAAGTAATGTGTATTATTTATTGAAGGAAAACATGTATCATTCACCAGTAAAAATATTTAACATTGAAACTGAGTATACTACCAACACATTAAGAGTTTATTTGCTGCAAATAAAATAATTTGAACACATCTTTTCCCACTTCAAGTGAAAGGGCGGGAAAGGAGAGCTTGCATATGCAGTTTCTAAAACTAAGGTTTCCAAATATTAATTTGCAAACTGTGCCAGATCCTGAAATACACATGGTCTCATAGATACTGATGAGTTTAAGAAAAAGCAACAGGCCTGTGTTCCAGCTGTTACACGTTTCCCAAAATAAACATTAGGTAGCATTTCCTGCAAGACTAATTTCCAGCTCAAATTTCCAAAGTCTTTTCCAGAAGATTTACAACAAACTATTTGAGACTGCTTCCTAGCAGATTTGTGTTTATAACTCCCTGACCACTGGTTTCTCATAACCAAGTGGAACAATACATTTCAATATATCTGCAGTATGTTCCTCACATTGCTTTCTCTCTCTCTTTAATCACAGTGGTTACACACTGATGATTAAAGAACATATCCTGTGCTGGGAAAAAAAATAAAATACACAATACTGCATACTGTAATTGCTCTTTTTTGTTAAACTGTAAATTTAAGTGAAATAGTCCTAATTCTTAAAAACAAAACAAAAAAAACCCCAACCAAATAAAAATAAAATAAAAAATAATAATAAAACAAACAAACAAAAAAAACTATACAAAGGAAAAACCCCAGATGATAGACAAGATCAAAACATTATTTAGAACTAGCTGTTGAAATCTAAGAGGCTGACACTCCTATCAGGTTATATTCACAGGTTTCTACACAACTCTCCTGGTTCAAACTAATAATTCACCACCAGAAAAAATGACAGTAAAGGTGCATCTCAAATAATTCCCATTCTATCACTTAGCCCACTTTGTTGACCAAACAGCAATGAAAACACTGGAGCCTTACCCACATAACAGCCTCAATTACTACCAAATTTAGAATTGTGCCCAATTCTGTTAATATTAATAATGCATACATTTCCTTATTATGAAAATAAAAATTCATTGTAAAAGCAATGACAGAGTCATTCCATCACCAACACAGACACTCAGACTCCACTAAAACTTCAAGTCAGTAGTGTTACTCAAGCAGTAATCATAAGTTAAGCACTGATAGACATGTATTAGACCAAACTACTTTTTCAGCTTGTTCAGAAAGAAAAGAAATAGCAGGAAACTTATTAATAAAATTAAATGTCACATTACCACATACCTTGTAATGTGGACGGATGTTTGCAAAGTATATGTAATAATCGACAGCCAGTGCAATTTTCAGTCCACCGCCCTCCCAAGACAAGGAGGATATTTGTTTGCCAGGAACTTTCAGTGTATGTAAATGCTTGGTTAAAACAAGGACAGAAAAAGAATCTGAATTTATCACAAGAAAGTCTTTTTAAAGTAGATAAACAACAATTGTGATAGTGGACAAAAAAACCCACAGATCTTCTTAACAGCACCCCATAATGACTTTCAAATTGCAACATATATGCAAACAATGAGGGAGATATTTAACATGCAATACCATGAAGTGTTCTTTTGCTTCAGGTTTGGCGTTTGTTTTTTTTCCAGAGAGAAAAAAAACAACACAGGACTCAGTGATAGTTCAAGCTTACAAAGATAAAGAGTAGATGGAGAATGACAGTATAAACGTTTGATCCTTCAGCTGGTAATTGGAATCACCTCTGTAATTTCAGTCACAACTAAAACAAACACTGCAATAGTACCGATCCTGACATGCCTGAGAAGTTTCATTGATGCTGGAAGTGTATTAGTCAGTTGATGCACAACACCCTTAACTACAGCTGATAGTTTAAGCAAATAAAAGCATATTGCTAATCTATGTCAAGAGCATATAATGAATTAGCTGCACAGGTACACAATTTGCAGTGAAGCAATGGATGTTTTCCTCTTCTCTATTCCTTTTCAAAAAGAGCCTAAGAAAGGCAGTTATTACACTTTCCATCTTTTTTTAAGATCTTTACTTTGTTGAAGAATTTGAAGTTGAATGAAAGAAACAATTGGGAAAAAAAATGTTTTCCAAAACAATAACCTTAGTCCCACAGAGAACTTCTTTGTGGGTATCTTATTGTTTGCAATTATTGTAGATAAATGTAATAAAGGATATCCTAGTCTACTGTTTACTGTAAGATTTTGAATAATCTTAGGCTCAGATTCCTTTTGAGGACAAAACTTTGGGCCTACATAAACTGCTATCAATGAACTTACACAGTTCAGTACCCATTTTGTGCCTCTGACCAGATGCAAATACCAAGTCAAAATGGTCACATATTATTCACAGAAAATACCATCTTCCAAAAAGTTAAGTTCATATCTAAGTATCAAAACTAGAACAAAACAATTCTAAAACCTAAAGAATTTACTTCTAAACACTAAATACAAAATCTGGAACACCAGTTTCAGTTAATCTGAAGGACATTAGCAACTACAATAATGTAACATTATTGCCAAAACCTTTGGTTCCATTAAATACTGTCAGCTAAGGAAACCCCTACAGATGATGCTGGATCTTAACCTCTTTCACAGCACAGCTCAGAGCTGGCCAATACTTCCTCTGTGCAAGGGAACAACCTTCCCTACACTCATAAATAACACCAACTTACTGATTTCCAGATATATTCCTAGGAGGGAAAGGGACATTTACCTGAAATTACCCGGCAAGGCAAAAATAGCAGCACAAACAAAAATATATTGCAAAGTTGTCTCTCAACTATCGAACATTTAAAAAAAGGCATACTATAAAAAAAGACAGGATGTACAAAAAACACTTACAAAACAATATCCCCAACTGCCAAATGAAGATTAGAAACAGTTTACCTTTTCTGAGGTTTCTGAGCCATCGCTATTACTGACACTGGATACTGTTTTCTTGGTTTTACTGATTCCATAAAAATAGAGGGGATCTTTCACTGCCATGTTTTAAGCCCCTAATCTAGAGATGTCCAGGTCTTGTACACAGCCAGTGTAAAAAGGCAAGTACCTCTGCATTTGATACACAGATGTTGACATCTCGACTGCTGCCTAAGCTCCAAATCACTTACTGTGATCTATAGTCTGAGCTCTGGTATCTGAGTCAAGTGTTCCAAGTCAGACACCACACATATCCCATCATTTAGTGTTTTACAAAATGCACTTGGATTTTCGTGCTGGCCACTATCTTGCTGTTCTAAAAGGGCACTTGGTCCTGTGTCATCTTTCCAGATCCACATGGATACCCCAGATAACTTAGAGCACGTTGAACACACTAAACACCTGCATTTTGGCATCCAAATTCCACCAGTAATGACCATATAGACAAGACATACTAAGACTAAAAAAAAAAAACCAACCACATTTATACTATTTGAGTATATCAAATATTTTTACCTCACCAAAGGGAGTATAGAACTGCACAATGTTGGCATCTTGAGAAGTTCCTTTCAGGGAGCCTGCCACTGCCAATACACTTCCACAGGGGTTCCACTGAATACATACTACGTTCATACCAGTGTCAATCAAAACAGGATCTAGTTTTTAAGGAATAAACATTAAGAATATCAACACAAGTAGACGTTTTGGGTCAAGAGGAGCTCAAGTAACTCGCACCCCACACTTTGTACCTACTGTAGTCATTCTCATTCCTCATGATCTGGCATCTTCCATTGTCATAACACACAGCAAGGCAAGGACAGTCGGGTTCGATGTAGCCTTCGGTGCCGTGATACCAATGTATCCCAGCAATACTGAATGCCCCAGTTAAGTTCACCAAACAACTCAGCTTCATTTTCACCTAGAGAAGAATGATTAATTAAAGTCATATACACCTTGCAAAAAGCAGATGTCTAAGCAAAACTGTTTTCCTGTCCGGAGAAAAATTTTAAAGTTCTTAGAATTTCACGGGTTTAAAAAACTTCCTTGTATAATCAAAGCCAGATCAGACATATGAAAACACATATTTTTAACTACAAAGTACCTTAATGTTGGCATTTTGATTCTTTGAAAAATAACTTAAAAACAAAGTAAACCAACAACATAAAAAACCCATCACACACACACACACGTGTGTGTAAACACATGGAACCCTGCTGGAGCTTTGAAAAAAATAAAAATTATTTCAAAGCATTCCTGGCCACATTATTTTTAAAAAAAGAAACCATTTCTGAGCTTTTTCTTAATAAAAGCCTGATGAATAACATATAAAAAAAAAAGTGTCCAAATTAGGAACACCCATTAAGGGAAGTTAACTTCTGCAATAATTAGCCCTGAATCCCTGGTAACACAGGTAAAGGCTGCTTCTGAAAGGTAAGAGTATTCCTGGATCAATTCAAAGAGGGAGAGCAAGTAAGCTGTGGGAGAGAGGGGGAGAGGAAGAGAGAGCAAACCATACATATTGTTGACATGGTGGGGGAAGTGACAACAAATTATTTAAAGAATTTCAGTAATTTGTAGCAGTTGGAAACACCATGACTCACGCAGTGGGAAGAAAGAAAGATACAGTGCGATGTTAAAGAAAAGAAAATGTGAAGAGTAGCAGATACTTTCTTATCGAGGCAATGGAAAGGAGGAGAAAATTTGCCATATTAAGCATCTGAAAGTTAAGAACATGGTCCCAAATGCCTTTTTTTATGTCAATGTTTTATTTCTATTTAGGATTTTGTCACAGTAGTATTCTAATAGTCCAAGTAAGTAGACAAATATAAATAAATAAATAAGCCTAGGTTGTAGGAATGCAACAATACACTATAGTTATCTCCTTTCAGTCTCCCACTCATCACCAGGTTTTCTCGAAAGCACGTAACATTCCTTATGTAATAATGAATAACAGGAGCAATAGGAAAATAAAATACTGCTTCTTTCTAAAAGCAGGCTAGTACTTTCAGAAGCAGCTGTAAGAAGTTAATATTCTTTAAGCCAGCATTAGTTCCTCCAAATAACAAAAGTGAGAAAAAACAAGAGCTAAAAAATATTAAATCTGACCTATCATCATAAACATCTTCAAAAATAAAAGATTTTCAGATGTCCTAAAGAGCTTCATTTAATTTCTTTAGTATGACCATTCCTAGTTTTACATTTTCAGTAACTACTGCAAGGCAAAAAGGCATTAGTTGATGTGACATTCATTTAGCCACCAAAAAAAAGAAATAATTATAATTAAAAGCTGTAGAACTCTTGAATAAAAGCTCTGTGCACAAGACATTATCCAGTTCTCAGTACTGCAGTCAACCAACTAAACAAACAAACATGAAATAAACAGGAAGTGAGCTCTGATGCCTGTTGAAGTAAATACCTTAATTATACCGGTAAGAACTTACAATAAAATTTCCCTGATTGTCATAAATGTGAACCTCTCCATTTGCCATTCCAAAGAGTAAAACTTTGCTATCAGAGGACCAGGCCACGTGGCACAGGTGGGAACCTTTCAAATCTTTTCCCCAAATGCGATTGCCTGTAACAGAATAGTGTTTAATAAATACACCACAAAATTAAAAACAAGATGCAAGTTACCAATGTAAACAGTAAAACAGCTAAAGAAAGTCAAAGCAATAAGTAGTAACTATTAATTGTATTTACCTAGAGAAACAGGGCCACTGTGTATATAACACTGCAAACAGAAGTTGTGTAATAGCACAATAATTAGTAGAGCTTAAATTTTACCATCCACTGATCCAACAATCACAGCTCCATCTTCATATACAATACAAATCTTTTGTCCATCAGCATTCCAGCTCATACTCCGAACAACTGATTTATTTCTGTTGTTAATCATCTCTTCATACCAAGCACCTATTAGTAGTGAATGAAAAACTGAGTTACACCTGTGATTTGATAATCCTCTAGAGGATTCAAGGTACACACTACTCACTGAATTCAGAGTTAAGTTACTCTTTAGTAAAAAGATATGCAAATGGGATGGTAATGACATTTCTTAGCCATATGAATTCCTGAAGTTGTTGTAAAAAAACACAAGTTAAACATAATACAGTTTATAAAAGTTCACAAGCAATCAAATTAGGTGCTCAATGAAATGGAGAAACCCAAGAATGCTGTTTTTAAGTAAACACGATGCAGTAAGTTACATGTGACTCTGCAATGCAATATACAACAAAAAGTCACAGAAGCAGTAAGTTTTCGAAAAGAATTGTTCTTTGGAAAGAAAGTTCTGCCCTTTCAGTAAAAGTCTAGCAAGACAGTGTCCCCCAAAAGACACAGATATAATTATTGTGAAACCCAGTGTTCAGATGTGAGCAGCTTATTTCTGAAATGAATACTGACAAATGAGGAATCAGAAAGAGGAGCCAAAGTCCAAGAGGGGCCCTAAAGGAAGAGCTCTGTGCTTAAGTAATTTCAAAACTGACAAGAAGACACTAGGAAACATTATCAGAGGGAATAACCAGCTTTGCTAGGAATAGTTAGTAAGTAATTTACTGAATATTTCTCTAAACTATAAGACTATTTATGTGACAGTGGCCACCACATACCAGGCAGAAAGACTAATTGAGTTATATTCATTATTCTTGAAATGAGAAGCTAAGCTGAGATTTTATTTGTTTCCATTTTTCATTAAACTAAAATCCCCAAGAGAAAAACAAAACCCTTTATTTTAATTTTTTCCCCCACAAGTGTTGGGAAGTGGTTAACTTGACTATGAGGTTTGCTGGCTTTCAAATGAATTGAAGTGTACCAAAGTAGTACATGTAAGTGTGAAAAGGTCAAGAGCAATTAAAGATGATTACAGCAATACACTCGTTAGTCATATTAGTTTACTGCCTTAATTAAACATTCCTGAAGATTGTTTTTATGAAAGTATTTCATTGATGCTCTAAGCAGGGTTGCTAAGTTCTTGCAGTACTACCAATATGTTTGCACTTGATGCACAATATATTATTTTCCTCCAAGGGAATAAAGTAACAGAGATAAGAAATTTAGAGCAGTTTATCAAGCAGATGGCTAAGAACTGATACATTCTCCCAAGGCAGCTCTGCAGGACAAATGCCTTTTCCCGTGTTACTACACTATAAAAAAGGTAGACAAGTATTACAATAAAAACTCAGGAATTGTTTTAAACCTATTTTGATCTTTAAAATCTGCAAAATAAAAACTCTTAAAAAGAATTGTAAAAGTTGCTGGGGGGTTAAAAAAAAAAAAAGATTTCTCACAACATGGAATATTATCCCATCTCAAGCTTATCCTGTGGAATACCTTTGTACAGCATCCACACAATGATGAGGCCATTTTGATCACTGGTAGTCAGTTTTTGATACTGTTCATTCCAGGTCACGACCTGCACAAAGCCTAGAAAGTGATACAAATTTTTTATTGACATTACTTAAGTAAGTTAACAAAAACCACCACATCCAACTCAATCAACCTGAAGCTTTTCAGAGATTTACACTGCTGACTCTGACTTAGTTGTATTCTTTCTGTACCACTGGTTTCCTCTTTCAAAATTCTGCTCAACAGCTCCTTTTGCTTCTGTATTCACCCACTTGAGTAACACACTCTCCAAATCCTGCTCAGAATGTTGCTTCCAAGCAAAATCCAAATAATGGTGGTTTCTGTGTGCCTCTGACAGTCTGGGACACTGACAAACCTTCACTGTCATAGGAATTTGTCCGTTTTAATTCCTCTTAGTAGTTTGATCCTCACTAGTGCCGCACTTTTAAAACAAAATCTCCCTTACAATTACCGAGAGCACTCTACATACGACTTGACTTGAATCATCTTCAAACCTTATTTCATCCATTCCATACTGGATATGAAGTTGCATCATGCTTTTTCATGCCCTTACTGTTAGTCACCCATTTTCTATGTATCCTTTCCATTTTTCAGTATTTCATTCATGAACTTCATCCAACAGATGCAATCAGAGATATCCTGAATTTCAGGGGTTTTTAAGGTAACAGTGATCTATTTCAGAATTGAAAACATCCATTCAAAGTATCCTCTAAATCAATTCCTCACAATTTATTTGTTCCAATCCTATTTAACCAGGCCCCTAAAATAACCTGACCCTTGCCAGGTTTCAAATGCAAATCCTCATAAAAAGTCAATTTCTCCAAATAATGCAGAGATTTTAGCATCGTATTCATATCCCATTGTCCATGGGATAAACTTTGTCTGTATACTATACTGCAGTTTAAGCATGTACACATTCTGTAATTCATGAATAAAGGGAAAATGAAGATATATTTAAGACAGAGGTAAGGTTTACTGAACTAATTTTGATTTCTTCAGAAGAAAATGTAATGATACCATAACTTATAGGTAAATCTCACAGACACTATAAAAACAAACCAAATGGACTTATCAACATATGAATCACTAGAAAAAATGCTTAAGGCTTTTACTGTCATTCAGATTTTACCCTGTCATACGGAATTTAAAACTTTATGTATACACTGTGACAGAAGATTGTTCTTTTCTTCTTTTTTTTTTTAACTCACCAATTCCAGCATCAACTGCCCATCAGTTTATCTTTTCTGCTATAAAGCATTCTTTATCTGTCATCTACCAAGGCAGTGTGTGAACAAATGTACAGAAGCAAACATATCATGATCTTTTATGTAAATACTTAAAAATATACTCCTGCCCCACGCAACTGAGTAGCACTTCCAGATCAGCCACGCTGAAGTCAGAGACAGCAAGTACCATACCAGTAACGCTGCATAATTAAAAAAAACCAACAGTAACAACAACAAAAGACCATCTGTAATATAACACATACAACAGCATCACCCACTTAAATATTTCCTTCTCAAGATAATGAACGGGGACCAAATAATTTGGAAAAAGCAAAATTGAGGTAATACAAAACACAAGTTAGGCCGTGATGTTGAAGTTCAGACTCAACCTTGCAAACTCTGTAAGTAAACTGGAAATCATACCAGGCAGAGCAGAGTTTTTTCTGAGCAGGACGCACTCTGCTCCACGCATACAAAATCAGCCAGGAGAACTGAGGGAAGGCTGCATCAGTTTGATTCTCAACCCAGTGATTCACTTACAGATCACGAAATATTGACTGCAGGTCTTTCATCAGATAAAAAATTCGTAAAAATTGACAGTCAAGCTGTTACATACCCAGTTGAATACTGCTAACCTTTATTTCAGGCTTACAATAAAAAATTATACCAAAATTACTCTATCAGCTTCACAAAACCTTGTATCTTTTTATTCTAACCAAAGGTAGATTAAATGCCTAAATACACTTACCACTGTGACCTTCAAGAGTTTGATTCACAGAAACATTGCTAGGAGCTGCCAGTCCCTTTATTTTCGCTTCATCTAAAAATAACAAAAATCATATAAAAATAAACCTAACAGAGCATACATATTATGTGTCTCTATGAATGCTGCAGCTCTAATCACTATTTACATCAATAAATCACCCAAAAGTATGTAAATGGTAACTGCACGATGAATTTCCCACCCGCCAGCAAAACGTGTTCACTATTGACATCTGTCATCCAAATTGATATATGCTTTATGGTCTAGCTGTTTTTCAGGGAAAAAAAACCCAACAAATCAAACAAAATCCCCCACAACAACCGCTGTGGCTATCACATTTTGTTACATTCAGAAAAAGGTTTAAAAATTTCTGGAAATACATTTTACTTTTCTTGGAACATATTTATTTAAATGAAAATACACACCTTTCTCCCTGAAATTACTAAGATGGCAGACAGACAGCATTCAAACAAAAATCAAGAAATCATGAAAAAAGTTCCAAAATAAAGGGAAAGCCTACACAAAAAGAATCAGAATGAAATATATGCCCTGAAAAAGAAGCAGAAGCACTGAAGAAAAAGTCAGCAGATGTAACAGGCAAATTACGCATGCATCATGTAAGGCCAGCTGAAGAAAAACTGTGTTCAAATTAATGTAAGAATTTAATGTTAGTGCAAATATGTAAGTAGCCAGGTACAGGTTTAAAACACATGCCACATCAATAGGTAACCTGTGGAAGAAGTTATGTTTTCTGAAGTGTGGTGGGTGGTGATCTTAAAAAAAAATTTAAAAAAAAAAAAAAAAAAAGGTAAAAACCCCCATTTACCTGTTTGTGTTTCTAATTTTAGAACTTTCAGCAATCCGTCCTCTCCACCACAGGCTATGAAACCTTGGTTCTTATTCCAGGAAATACATTTTAAGCGAACGTTACCGGGAATTGCAATCTGAAAAAGAAGTCCTTTGTATCTCTACACAGTTGCAAGAATCACGTTTTATTTCACATGCCTTACTTGAACACCTCAAAGACACCTACAACAGCACGTGAGGAAAATTTATTTCTATTAACAGAGCAGTAAAAAGAGACAGAAGACAGAATGACAAGCTCTAGTGGAGCTGTGCCACGCTTGAGCAGTCGAACACATGCAATAAAAAACAGTATCAGGACATCTTCACAGGTGTGCTGACAAAACAGCAGAGAGGGGTCACACAGTGCACAGGGCTTTGGTCTCCAGCCGTGCCCAAAGCCTCCCGGGGGAGCAGCTGCGGAGCTGCGGGAGCAGCTGGAACACTGGAGACCAAACCCCAAGCCCCAAGCCCCAACCCCAGGCCGAGGGAGCTGGTGGGGACAGAGCAGGGCAGGGACCGGGACCAGGCTGCCCGCAGCGGGAGAGACCCCGAGGGTCCCGCAGGGCTCCGAACTCCCGATCCCGGGGAGCTCCCGGGTGAGACGGGGTGGGGGGGGAGCGCGGCGCTCCCCCTCCCTCAGAGCCGTCCGCGCCCCGCGTGTCCCCCGTGTCCCAGGAGCACCTTCTTGCACAGATAGATGAACATCCCGGCGGAGCAAAGGGCGCGGGCCCGGGCCGCCCCTCACGGCAGAGCGGCCGCCGCGTCTCCCTGGCAACGGCCGCGGAAATGGCGCCGCTTCCGGAAGGGAGCGGACGGGCGCCATTAGCGGCCTGTGCCCGCCCCGGCCCGCCAACGGGATCCTGCGGGGCGGGACCGTCAGGGGCCGGGGCGGGGCCGTCAGGGTCGGCTGGGGCTCCTTGGGCAGCACAGCCGCTGACGGGAATACTCGGCTTGGTTATGAGTTAATAAAGGTCGCTCTGCTTCTATATGAAGGAGAATCCCAAAGCTTGTGAACCCCAAGTTCTTTGCACACGGCGTTTGTAGTGTAACTTGATTATCAACGCAGAATCACGAATTACTGGAAGGGACCTTAAAGTTCCAATGCCCCTGCCATAGGCAGGGACACCTGCCACTCTCCCAGGTTGCTCAGAGCCCCATCCAACCTGGCCTGGAACACTTCCAGGGGTGGGGCGGCCACGGCTTCTGTGGGCAACCTGTGCCAGGGCCTCACCACCCTCTCAGTAAAGAATTTCTTCCTCGTGTCTAAGTGTGTCTAAGAGAGTCTGTATCTATCTAAATAAACAATGCCTCTCTTGAGTGTGTAATTATTGGCTTGTGGCAAACAGGCTAACGAACCCCATTTTTCTGGACAACAGTATGTCCAAAAAAAAAAAAAAAAAAAAAAACACGGTTTTATCACCTTAGAATTTCACCTGATACTCACAAAGTGAGACATATCATTGCTCAGAGGAATTGAGTGTAAATACTATCATCTGTAACATAAAAAGGAGTTATGAATGCTAGCGCATGAAACAAAGCCTGCCCAGCTGACAGCTTGCAAGACACATCTGGCGTCCAGGACAATTTTTCACTATGGTTTAAAATTTTACATCTCATCTGACAACTGGCCTTAGTGTAAATGGGACTGATGTCATCCACTCTCAATTGCCAAAAAGTCGTAAAGTCTTGCATTAGATTTACAACTTGTTTATTCTTACCAATTACGGAGGCCAAGGCATACTTCTGGCCCTATAAATCCCTGTATAATACCCGTGTCTAAGCAGAGGACATGAAAGTAAGCAGAGTGCTGGATATAAACCTCCACGACTTAGAGAAAAAAATATGCATACGCAGCACTTTGAGGAAGCAAGTGTAGCATAGCCAGGTTGTCCCACTCTAACTTTAATTGAACTACAGCAAATTAATACCAGTGGGGACACACCACAAAATATCATCCACAGTCCAATCCAGCATCCTTGGACAGTTTAGAGGTTGATTTTTAGCCCTTGCTGAAACTGTTCACTTGTGCTATTTAGTGTTATATTCCAACTTGACATTACTGTATAGGCATACCTGAGGTCTCACTCCCATGTACAGTGAACATAACTGGACTTGTTTATATCTATTATGTGCAGGGTATAAAGTGTGCACAGAAGTCGTTAATATGTCCTTGGCAAACCAGCTACCAGATACAATACTTTATATAACTACATTGCAAAGCTCTACAAAATATGTTAGAATTTTTCAATTAAAAAAACTTAATCATAGTTTTGACTCTAAATTTAAATACAGGTTCTAAAGCATTTGGATTATTATAAATGCCACTGTACAAAACTAGTAGATTCCTTTCACAATTAATTGTTTTAATTGTTAGCTTGTGTGTTTTCTTCTACAAGCACAAGAGACACAAGTAGTCTCAGTAAAGTCCTTGGTATGACAACAGGAATGATTGACTAATAATAACTAATAATTGACTAATAAGTAAATCTTGCAGGATAAACACCTTAAATTGGAGGATATCTGTTACCATTCTGAATGTTGAACAACATTTTTAATGCTTGAAATTACTGTTAAACCTTTTACTTACATTAAGTAGTTGTAGGTTTTAAAATCAAATGCTTCTTTTTCCAACTATGTGACTTGGCGATAGTATCCTGTTTAATTCTGTGAATATCTTCTATTTATGCCTCCTTTGAGGTTTTATTTCTTTCGTTTTTTAAACCCTTTATTTCATAACACACATCCTTTAAGTTGTATACAAAAACACTTCCAACATCAGTGTGCATATCATACTGTATTTTATTCAAATAAGTTACAAGATCCCAACTTACTTTCCCATTTGACAGACAGAAGACATAAGCACATTTTTTCTCTCTTGCCATTTCACAGTTTTATATAATGTGATATACTGTATCCATTATTTTTTTCTGTATTTACTTTGAAGTAAGAGAATAAAAAATGCAGTTCCTACAGAAGAGCAGTACCTGCTGCACTGCTTGCAGTACAAACTGAAGCACAGCAGGTGTAGCTTTATGGCTATAAAGTGACTGTACATGAAGATCCTGAGCGTCACCGTATTTTCAAGACTGGTTTCTTCATGAAGTCTTCTTGGCACTTGCCAATAAATATAAACCAACTCCTGTTTTGTAAAGCTGTGCAACAAAGTAAAGCTGAAAACTACAAAAAGATTTTATTCTGAAAGATTATTTTAAAATGAAGCGGAAGGATAACTCAGATAACCTGCTGTCTGTCTTGATACGCCTGCAGCTTCTCAGACACTTCATCTAGTGACCAGTTGTTAAGGGCAATAAAATAGATGGGTATAGGGTTTGTTTTATTTTTAATCTTTCTCACTGCTGCATTTCCAACACACATTTCAACACACAATCTGTTTTCTAGATGAGGTTAATACATGCTTGAACCACGGATTTCAAAACATTTTAGAGACCTGTCAAAGTTTGGCATCTTCCTAAATGATCTCACCAACCCTCACTTCTTAGAAGGAACTGGACCAAGTGACACTCAGGGCTGAGAAGCGGCAGATGATTGTCTGTGCTGTGTTTTCCAGGTTGTCTGGAAAGGATGCTAGGGATACAAATGGCCTAACCGAAGAAAAACTCTGAAAGGAAGCCTCAGTTCTTTTTAATCAAGTAAAATCCTAACTTGAAACCATTGCTTTTTTTTTTTGCTTAGCATTAGCTCTTAAGGCAGAAAAATTGATCTCTGAAGGACATGCTACTACTAAGATGACATTACAGGTTTAATTATCTTACTGTTCACTTTTAACTACTTAGATTCCCAGAAATATATATTATAATCCAAAAAAATCAGTCTTCCCTTCAATTTTTCCAGGCAGATAAACTGAACTCCAAACACAGTGCAATTAGATCTCATAAAAATAACTTTGAATTTATTCAAGCTCTGGGAAAGTCTTTTGTCCTTGGCAGAAGTTTTCATTTGACTTCCAGAAACTTTGGCGAACTGAAGAATTCTTTTATCTGTCTAAATTACGAGTTCATGTCTAAAACTTACTAGTTTGCTCTCCTCTGATTAATCCTAAATGGCCCATTCTTCTTCAAAGCCCCAGGGATCAGGATGACTACCACTGACGTAACGCTCCTCTAAATCAATCCCTCTTTGAACAAGAGCACCTTTTACAAAAAAACCCATGCAGTTTCAAAAATTTCCAGCAAGGAAAATCTGGCACAATCTTTGGTAAACTGTAAGTGATCAACCACTCTCACTTTAAAAATTATGGCTTATGATGGACCACAGCTTGTCCAACTTTAAATTCCCGTTATTAGTTCCTGCCATGACGTCTGAGGGCATTTATTCCAGCATTCAGGTTTGCTGTGGTACCACAGAGTTCACCACTTTCTTTTTGTTTGTTGTTTGGGGTTTTTTCCCCCATATGTTTCTGAAATGTTGAATCTGTGAGCTGACCACATTTCTCAGCACCCTGCATTGCAGCTCTCCCATTTTCCTGTATCCCAGGAGCTGGTTATTAATAGGCTCACACATTTTCACAGAAAAGAGGGTGCATGAAAATCCCTTGGGACAGTGCCTGCCTGTGGAAGTGGGATGCAGAGGAATACCACACCTAAGGGGACTCTTGTCACACTGCCTGTGAAGTTGTCTTTAAAGTTTTGGGACATAAGAGGAGTGCTCAAAACTGAGCATTTGCTATAACAGTAAAAGTCACCTGGAAGAATTATGAATAGATTAGTGCTTGATGTTCAACATGGCATATGTAATTAGGGGATGTGGCCATATGCATTTGTTATATCTGTATCATGATAATATCTTCAGTGAAACATGAAAATATAGTGGTGTTTACAACAACCAAGATTTTTTTCCATAACTTTTCAAAATCACCTGGAAAATACTTCCTCTTTTGAGGGATATTTCTTCCCTGTTTTATATCGAAACAGCTACCTCTAAAATACCAGTAAAGCGCTGAATGCAGGAGCTCAAGTAAGAAAAAGGATATATTTTGTGGACAGAGCTTCAAGCCGTGAGGTGACTGAGTCCTGGAGGGCAACTATGGCCTCACACTTACAGGACTCTTCAGTTGTTACGAGACTGCTCGTTATGGCTCCTAAGAGAGAAAACAGCATTTAGAGTATTTATTACAATTACTGAACATTTAAATCCCAAGAAAACGCTTGATTCTGCAAAAGGAGTCGTACCCATGCTGTGAGACTACATAAAGCACTGCAACCCAGGGCAGTTGGGAAGGAGAGATGGCAGTGAACAGGAGCTGGTGTGTAGCCAGAGACCTGAGTGCCATAGTCCAGCACAGCAAGAGAGAGCTTGACTCTAATGAAGAAGGAGACAGATCAGGGACTTCCTCTCCTGCCTACCTGGATCCTCTGCACTTTTTAAATTAGACTATTATTGAGCAAAATATAAAAAGGGGCGTGGGTACAGGGACCAACTATCCTACCCCATCAGCTCTAATTGCTAGACTAGGGTGTATCTTCCCTTTAGCTGTTCTCTCTCCCTCTCATCCAGAATATCCCCATGTGAAAAAGTAGGGCACCCTTGGAAGTAGAATGAATGTGTTCAGGTGATGCAGACTGAGAAGAACCTGCAGTCCAGGTCTCCATCTTGGAAGCAGTACTTTGACCATCAGACTGTGCACACAGGAAGGCCACTGGCATCACTGTAAACAGAATCTATTCACTTGGGTGTATTTAAGGTCGTGACTAACTTGTTGTGCTTCTGTTCAGAGGAATAATCCTGTGATGAAATGGTTTGGGTTGGAAGGGACCTTTAAAGGTTATCTAGTCCAACCTGCCTGCCATGGGCAGGAACACCTTTCACTAGATTAGGTTGCTCAAAGCCCCATCTAAACCAGCCTTGAACACTTGCAAGGATGGGGCATCCACAGCTTCTCTGGGCAACCTGTTGCAGTGCCTCACAACTCTCATAGTGAGGGATTTCTTCCTCATATCTAAAGGTATCTAAGAGAACCTAAATCTATTTATACAAAATCACAATTGCTGCCCTTTCAAAGCTGTATTGTAGTGACATTTGGGGTACCCATCACTCCCAAACACAGGACTTCTGAGAATGCATTAGTTCAAAGTTGAGCCTCCAGGAGTTTTGAAGCCAAGCAAGAAGGCATTTAGTGATTTTAGACACATAAAGAGTAGGTCATTGCCAGAAATTCATTGCTTTGCATCAGTTTCTGAGATGTGGCTAGTATTTAGATACGAAAGTCTCAGCTTGGGAAGGAACTAGAAGAATTGAATCTTGGTAAATAATACCAAATAATGAAAAGCAGGAGCTCATGTATTAATCTTAAATAGTCTGCATCAGAAGTTCAGCTACATCATCAATGTATATTGCCCCACAAGTACTCTTGATTTCTAACATTGGCAATATGTATGCATAGGGAATATCTTTTTTTTAGTTCAAGAGGTGTGGGCACAAATCCATTTCAATGTCACATAAATATAGATGGAGGGAACGACATAATTCAAATAGACCCAATTTAAAATCTAATAGAAAGGCACAGCAATATGACTGGAAGAGCCAGTTAGTGTGACAGAGAAGTCACCAATCTCTTAAGAAAGAGAAAGCAAGTATTGTCATACTCCTCTGTAGTTCCATTGAATCTGTTCCTAGGTCTTGACCTCAGTCTTCCAGACTAACAGGGGAGCAGCCTCAGCTGTCCTCAAGAATTCCCTTTTCTCCATAATTCACAAAAAACCCAGGGTTCAGAGAAAAGATAATTTCATTGTGGTATAATAATATCAGGCATCAGCTGATGGCCATGAGTTCTTAGCTGCGTGAAAGGCAACTTAACCTCACCTACTATATAAAGTAAATAAGTTAAGGCTGCACCACTTGCTGCAGGCTGAGAACAAACATATCAACAGCTACTGCAGCACAGGTACTGTAGTGAGATAACCATCTACATCTGAGACCAGAATAATAAATATCCAAAGGAAAGCCTTCTTAAAAGAGGGCCTACAGTTATGAAATACACTCTCAACAAGTTATCAACAGGTATTACCTCTATGTAATACCTGTCTCTTCATATATTTTTTTTTTTTACATTGCTTGCAAAGGCAATGACAAAAGATTATTCAGTTATTTTTTCTGTGGATATATTAATGCATAGCTGATCAATGCCAAAAAAAGTGCTGTAACAATGAAACAATGTGAATATTGTACCTGGATATACGTCTCTTTTTTTTTCTGAATTGTTTTGCCTTCTTTTTTTTTTGGTTATCAATCATGCCATTGATATTGCCATTTTGCAGAAAATGAACAGATTCATTTCTAGCAGTGCAGAAATTCATTTGTCTTAGAGCCAGTGTTGAAACTGGTGTCTCCTTGATTCCAGTGAACCTGTATTTGTTCAGCTCCCTTCTTTGGAGCATTCCACCGGCTTTATGGTCAATGTACAAAGAAGAGCTGTTCAAGAGACAGCTGGAGGAAGGCCAGTTCAAAACGCCACACCAACACAGTTGGTTTCCAACCAACTGCCAGTTAATTTTTTTATGTCTCATTTAAATTCTCCAATGACAGATATAGATCCTCCTTGGATTTTGTCTGTTTCAACAAAATTACTTTTCCAACCAACTTTGGCAATTGTCCAAGGGTACTCTGAATTCTTCTTCAGTCCTTCAGTGGAATTGAGAGTCTTCCAGTATTTGATATTCTAAATCTGGGACATTCTTGTTGCCACTGGGATGCCCAAAAAGTCATACAAAACATTCTAAAGTTGTGTTTTTACACTGCATTTGTGTTTAAGTCCAGATCAACAAGAAATTATTATTTTTGCAGATGGTGTTTGGCTATATTTTATAACAGTGCCTTCACATAGGATCTTTGGCTACTTGATGTGATGGCAGGTTATTCCTTCTCTGAACCAGGGGTCAGACTAGGTACCTTTTGAGGTCCCTGTCAACCCAACTTAACTTATGATTCTACATCAGGTTCGGCCAATATTTGATGCCATTACTGCCCATCTGAAGAGAAAACAGTTGTTAAGTTCACACTTGCCCCACTCAGCTTGGAGGAGTGGACAAGAACACAGGGTTTAGCACTGCAGTAGTTCTTACACCAGTTCTGTTCCCCTCTGGCCCTCCACCATCCTCCAAATGCTGGTATACAATTGAGACCCACATCCCAGAGACAGATGCCCCAGAACCCGGCCTTGCCAATGCCCCCAGTTATGTCCATTTCATAAGGAAATGCAGATTATAACAGATTACACTTTTAAATACAGTGAGTCCTTAATGTGTGGTGTCATCTGTATGGTATGTCATACAGATGATAAGAGCCCTCTGTAGTTTTAAATACAGTAACTGCTATAACTAAACAAGAAGGACCAAACCAGCTCAAAACACTAGTGGAAAGAGGCATAAAAGAATGAAAAGGGATTATACTTCCTGGGAGCTTGTGAGTTGATGGAACATTTCTCAAACAGATTAAAAAGATTTAACACATTAAAGAGAGGTGCTTCAATAAATAAACATATTCAGAAAAAAACCCAACAACGAATTGCTGCTTGAGCATGTTTTCTTATCTATATTAAAGGTAAAGCCTTCATAGCAATCACAGGTATATGATCCACCATAACTCACACAGACCTGCTCACAGTCATGGGTTCCTGGTGCACGTACATCAGTTCCTACCAAATGCACTTTGGAGGAACAGTTTTCAGAAAACAAGATGATGTTTTTTAATGTTTCCCAGTGGCAATGCTTTTCCATGCTGGGAGCCTATCCGGTATGAATCTTACCAGGAACTACAGAAGTGTGTAACTGATCTTGTCTTGGAGCAACAAGACAAACTAATTCTCTTACTGTGCATAAACACATTAATTAATACAAGGGATACCTCAGTCCTTGGTCCCTCTGACTGCAGCTACCTAACCCCACCAGATGTGAAGTGCCATATGAGCTCCAAAGAAATGCTAGGAAAAGTATATATTACACAATAACTTTACAGTAAGGAGACTGGGAAGGAAAGAAACTCTTCAGAAATTATTACATTTTTACTGTAAAAGTCACTGAGAAGCAAAAGAAAGGAACAGCAATATGAAATTCAGCCTGGAAGGGAGGATGTCACATCAGACTGTCTTGCATGGTGGTACACAGGTTCCACAGTACTGCAAAGAATGACTAACCCCAACTCTTCAATTATTTCTGTGTTCTGGACTTGCTGAATATTGCATAAATTAGTGAAAGCCTTAGTTCTAAGATACAAAGACTGAGTGATAAGCAGTTACTAGCATTGTTGCATAATAAAGTTCTTTGCATCTCTGAATTTTGCTCAAAGTGGAGAAGGCAGAGTGACATAGAACTGCCTTGTAACACCTGAATGCACGTGAAAGTTCCTCAGATAGATCCAAATATATTAACCTGCTAGTGAGAGCTATTGCAACACGTGCACTTGGCTGGGGAGGGTATGAGGGGAAAGGGAGCAGCAATCTGGTCTTACTTGAGCAAGTCTTCTTGTCTGGGTTGAGGGTGTAGCCTTGGTAGCAGTCGCAGGAGTAGAGCAGACCATCTCTCACACAGACCTGCTCACAGTCGTGCCTTCCAGGCGCACACACGTCAACACCTGGGGGAGGCATTTGAGAAGAATATTAACCAATATCCAAACTTCAGCCTTTAGAGTTGGTGATAGTAATTCCCATTTCCAAACGTGTCTTCATTTGGGTTCAAACTGGAGTCAGCATGCCATTAACCAGAGCAGGGTACACAGAGTGTGTTTTTATCTGGCTATCAACATCACAAAATTAATACAATTTTTTTAATACTGGCAACACTTTTTTGCAGTTGTAACAGATTGCAAAAGGAACGGAATAGCAAGGACACAGTTACGAAACAATTATCCAATGGAATCTCAGAGAACAAAGATCTGGATTTTAAGAGACTATTTGGCATTATTTCAGCTCTAATTGAGTTGGAGAAGACACTGTTTTGTGGAGTCAAAAGACCATAAACTGAAAAGTATACGTGGCTGCTAAAAAAAAGAGACATGACACCCACTGCCAGTTACAAAGTGGGCACTTTATGTGTGAGGCTGCTGTTTTCTGCCAAATTTAACACGTCAACTCTGAAAGGGCAAGCTGAAAAGGAGTTCCTATATTTGGATATCTTTGCAGTAAGGAGGCCCAGTAAGGCACAAGGAAGGATAAAGGAAGGAGAAAGAAAGCAAGAGAGAAAGAGAGGAAGACAGAGAGAAAAGGGAGAGAGAGAAAGAGAGAGAAAAAGAAAGAAAGGGAAAGGGAAAGGGAGAGGGAAAGGGAAAGGGAAAGAAAAAAGAAAAAAAAAAGAAAAAGAAAAAAAAGAAAAAGAAAAAAAAGAAAAAGGGGAAATATCCTCTCCTGGACCTAGACTATGTTTGCATCATTCTTTGCATGTCTTTGTGATATAATTATCACAAAAACCTGGATGGTTGAGGAAATCATTAGCAGCATACTGCAAAATGAGATTCAAAAGGGGAAAAAAGCAAGCATATTAAGAAAATAATTTCAAGTTTGACTATGCGGGAGGAGCATCAGTGCTATTAAATGAGCTTTGCATTGGACTCCCAAAGGGGAGTGAATCTACATTCCCTCACATGTTTATTGCCTCTCTGTAATGCCAGGTGAGAGTTAATCCTAGGCAACGTTTGCAAAATCAGCTCTTAAACTAGACAGGAAGAAATACTGAGACCCTCTGGCTTCACCTCTTTGAGATGTGAGACCTGTGACTTAATTGGAGAGATTTGCCTAGGAACTCCTGGAACTGGAAGCTTAAGTTCAGCACTTTGTCACATACAATGTAATAAGGAAGAGGAGTATAATAAATGGGGAAAAAAAGGAATTTCTCTAAATAAATCATCAGTGAAACATCCAGAGAAATTAAGAGTGAAGTTCAAACCCCAATGAAGATAATATAGAATACATATTATCAATATACTTACATGTACATCCTTAAGTATCAGCTACATCTATGCTCCTGTTCTCCACAAGAGACCAGCACTAGGAAAGAACATTTCCCTCCATCCTTTAGAACTCCAAGACTAGAGTATTTTTTAAAGTCTCAACACATCCACCAAAAAAAGCAGTAGTACTCATGATGATACAGACTTCAATCTCTCTTCCAGCACAGTCCTTGCTCTCCTTCTTCTCATTCCCTTGTGCTACTTTGCTGAAGAGTTTTCTGACACGGGTAATGCAAATCACATACTGGATATGGCAGTTCATTCCCCATGGGTGTAAAAATATCGTGAAGTCCTCAAGGATATGCTAAATGGTATTTTAATATTACCAAATACAAGCTTCACACAACTGTAGAAGGGCCATGGGTCTGAAATGACTACTGTTCAAATGAAGAAACATAATCCTGTGTTTTAAGGAGTTGTACATAAACTCTTGGATAATTTATCAGGAAAATAACAGAAGTTAACCTGATTTTTAAAAGCTGCTTGCTTTTAGCTGAACACAGTATTTCCTTAATCAGATCTTACCTGAGCAAGTCTTCTTGTCTGGATTCAGAGTGTATCCTTCATAGCAGTCACAGCTGTAGGATCCATTGTTACTCAGACAGACTTGGGCACAGTCATGCCTTCCAGGTGCACACATGTCCCTGGCTGTGGTGAACCATGGTTTAGAAAAGAAACCTATTAATCTCTCCGAGACACTCAAGAGTTTTAAATGCTCAACATTTATAATTACAGTTTAATTAGGAATCAACCATTGTCCTACTACATTATTATATTATGCTACCAAGAGCTGAATTCAGTTACTAATTATTTAATCAGTAGAGAAGGCAGATACGAGGACTGCAAGACATGACTATACCACATCTCATGCAGTTCTTACTTTCATCAGCAATTCCAGCAGTCCTGAACAATACCCTGCCCTGTGTCAGACTAAGCAGCTAAGCAATGTTTGTGAAATACTATGAAGACCATGAAATGGTAGATGAGTGCCAAATTGCACTTTTTAATGAACAAATATAAAGAAAATCGCAATTTTGTTGTTATTGGAACCAAGGGGAAAGTCTACAGGTAAGTTCTCATTTTAAGGATTGATGTCTATAAGCAATTTTTCGAGTAGAAAGAATGAGGGTAAGTCACAGAAAACATGTCCATATCTCCATGGGTTTCATATATTCAAGTAGCCTTTCATTCTTACCTGAGCAAGTCTTCTTGTCTGGATTCAAGGTGTAGCCTTCATAGCAGTCACAGACATAGGATCCGTTGTTACTCACGCAGATCTGATCACACTTGTGCCTTCCCGGTGCACACGTGTCCACAGCTGCAAGATGCACGTTAGAGAAACAATTCATGGTTAATAAAAAGTAGTTCGGATGGAGTGCACATTCACATTTTTTAATATGTTTCGATTTGGAGTCAGCTCAGAAATGGCAATACTAATTGAAGGAATCAGAACAAGCAGTAGGAGAAAATATCTATACAGTGTCTACATCTGAAGACTTTGTTTTGACATATGTCCCTCATGAGTGGATCTGTAGGCATAATTAAAAAGGACGGTGATGGAAACAAACTACTTCTCACCGTTACTTGCAGCAGATTTTTATTTATTATTGATTACTAGATTTATTATTATTGAAAAAGATACAGATGTTCACTGTTCCAACAGAAGTACACAAGTAGCTTCTCAAATCCAATTATGGTGTTAAAAAGTGAATTTTTTTTCTAGTTGATCACATTTACCAAATGAATGTACCTGAGCAGGTTCTCTTATCTGGATTCAGAGCGTAGCCTTCATAGCAATCACAGAGGTAGGATCTGCCGTTCCTCACACAGACCTGCTCGCAGCCGTGGATCCCGAGGGCACACGCATTCACAGCTACAAAGGGCATTCACAGAAAGGTACTTCAGTCATCCCAAAGGAAAGAAACAGGCATTAATCATTCATGATTACAGAAGTACATCTTGCACTGTTTGCTGAATTAGTGGTAGTAAATGTCAGGGCTGCGTCACTGTCTCAAAAAATTACAGGCCTCCTTTGCATCATTCTGTAGCCAACAGGGAGAGGTCATAAATGTCACTGAAATAACTCACCACCTGACGTGGCAGAGGACAAGATGAATTGAAAAGAGTGCAACAGGGAGAGATTTTAAGCATTTGGTAACATTACACTGGAAATGAGAAATCAGCAATGAAAAAGACTTTCTGGCTTTTTATACCCAGTCCTTTCTATTACAGACAACCAGTTGAAATAACGATAAAATGTATCAGTCACTGTCTGGTGGCTTACAAACTTCAGCTCACTGGCACAGAACCTGATCTATGAATTGTTGCTGCACTGGAAAACACTCCCATGTAAATTGAAATGCAACAGAAAGGAAAATGAAATTAATTGAGAGGAAAGGGAAGAGGGAAAGGGAAGAGGGAAAGGGAAAGGGAAAGGGAAAGGGAAAGGGAAAGGAGGGGAGGGGAGGAACAGAAAGAGGATCAAGACCAGAAGGAACAGAAAAATTACTCAGAGGCACTAGGATAACACACTGTCTTCTCATGAATAAAGGCTGTGTCTTTGTAATGATGATCCATGTGTATCAGCCAGCAAGGAAACCCACCAGTGCAAGATGGGGCATGTGAGGGCTGCAGCTGCCTTGACCCATCAGATTTGAGAAGTCAAAACCAAAGGAGGATATGCAGGAAAGTCTCTACAGTAAGGTAGCTTTACAGGCACATGAAACTCCTAATTGAAGGGGAGTACAGAAATAACGTCCGAACCTCAGAGAACCAACTGAGAAGCTGAAACTGCAAAGTCCAAAATGAAGTTCAGTTTTCAAGGACCCACTGATTCCCCGGCAAACAGTAAGGCTGTCTCAGCCTGAGAACACAGAAAACAGTGACACGAAAGCAGCATGATGGATATGCAGCTGATATAAGTGTGCTGTGGTGACAAGGCAGACAAAATGACTGTGCAATGCACTGTGTGTTTTGACAACAGTCTTTTCCTTCACAGACTGTGTAGCTAATAAACTCCTGATCAGTTTTTCTCAAGTGTATTTAGCTACTTCTCAAGTGATCTGCTGCCTCCTTGGTCACCTAAAGATGCCCTTGTTTATCTCCACAGACTGTAAAGGAAACATAGGTACTCACTTAAACTTACATGCTTTTGAGATTACTAAATTGGGGAAGGGAAAGGGAGAGGGAAGGGGTGGGGAAACATTGGAGTTAAAAAATGTGAAGGGAAAAAAACCCAGGGCCAATAAGTAAAGAAAGGAAGAAACGAAAGAGAAGAAAAATGGGAAGACAAGTATGTTTTTACCTGAGATTTTACTTAGACTAGTACTTACAAGGTGGGTATGGACTACTTGTAAAATCAAACTCCAAAGCAATAGTGGTAAGATAAGTAATCAGAAGCAAGAGTGCTTGAACCTTCTCAGGTATGTCTGAAAACAAGGCAACATTTCCCATTTTCTAAAACATGGAAGATTTAGAAGTCCCCTGATAAGGCTGATAGTGTTTTGTCTTTCCCTTCGTAAAAATAAATTTCAACCCTTTTCAATCTGCTACACCCTTGGGAATAAGAGAATTAATCTCCGTGATTTATGAACAAAATCTGTGGTGTGATACTTTCAGGCATAAATGAGAAGCTCAGGCTCAAATGGTCAGATTTTTGTGGTATGAAAGTCAAACCTCCATTGACTTGGACAGAAATTCAAGGCTAAGATTTTCCATCTCTGGGATGGTCTCATGTTGAATAATGCTCTCCATGCATTAAGAACTTGATCTTAGCGAACTGTTTTTCCCCTGAACATTAGTTTTCCTGTTTTCAGTTCACCCTACAAACAAATTTATTTACCTTGTTAAAAGCAAATAGTCACTGTTGTGTCCAGATTTCTGACCAAAAAGCAGTCTGGAGCTGGAAAAGGACCACACTGTCTTACAAGACCCTCTGAGATTCATTTGGTTTGTAGGAACTTTTTTAAAAACTAGTGTTGTGTCTTAAAAATAGTCTTGTGTCCTGTCTTTGTTCACGAATCCCACAGATTCTGGATAATTGCACGCAGGCAACTGAGAGTTACACTGGAAGTGTAGATGTGTGAGTTCTCTGATTTATCCTCCAGCCCTACAGGGGCATAATTTCTGTGCTTCAGCACAATAAACAGTAAATTTACTCTTAAGAACAAGGGGTTTTTCTTTGGTGCTATGAAAGGACTTGCTCTGGCAAGAACATAGGTGGAAAATTAGTGCTGTGTTCACAGCACACATACATGTCCAGCTGGGTGGGTACTTGTGCCCACTTCCAGCTACCAGAGAGAGGATCTGGTCACATCAGCAGCACAACAGGGTGTCAAGCCAAACCTCAAGGCATTTCCTATGCTAGTTATTGGGCAAATCGTCCAATCTGCAGATGGTCCTACACATTTATTTCATACCGAGAGAAAGAGGTCTGTTGACTCGAAACGTGCTCAAAAGGTGTGGTGGCAATCTTTAGTAAGGCTCTGAAATAACAGAGTAACACATTGACAGCTTTTTGACAATTAAAAAACTTGCACAAAGTAGATATTTCTAGTAAATTTCTAAGAAATTCAAAGAAAATTACTAGAAAAATCTACTTTTTTCAGGTTTTTTAGTTGTCAAAAAGTTGGCATGACTTTTGTGAGTAGGGCTGTGTCACAGCTATCTATAGGCAATTCTGAATACTCCAGATGATCTTTTTTTTTCTGTAAATGATAATAACCACCCCCTCTGGCCTAGCATCATCAGTGGAGTTCTAGCCTAAACCAAATACATCCAGCATTTTTCCAAGACCGAGCCTTGAAAGAGCAAAGCTAATTCATCCCATCCCACAGTTTCTTGTCTAAATCAAGTTGCAGAGAAACAGAGAGGGATGCAAACCTGGCACACTGAAAAAGCACAGCAGTGCCTAATGAGTGAAAGCCTGTCCCAAGATGACCTGCCATTAGGCTTGGGCACTTCATCCTGCACCAGATTTCTCAAGCCTGCATGGTGGTTCACCTGCCAGCTTACTTTCCTACTCTGAACCTGTAAGGAGCCCTTCGGCTCCACATTCCCCGTTTCCTGGTTTCCCAGCGAGATGGGAAAAGAAATGAGCAGCCTGCACAGCTCTGGTGTGTGCTCTCAGTAAGTCAGTAAATATACACAGCCAAACCCTCTCCAGATTGCCGTGATTTCTCTGACACTAAATCTGACCACCTGCACAAGGAGGTCCACTCAAGTCAGGTCTGTTACCTGCATGGTAAGGTATTCAAAATGAAAGGTCATTAGTTGGCCTCCACTGAATAAAAGTGTTTGCTTGTTTACCCAATGGATGGCAAAGGAAATATTTAGATGTGATACATCACACTTCTGAAAAAGAACTTCTTTCTTAGGGAGTGAAACCACAGTAGAAGCCAAAGGGAGCCAAATTACACTACCCTCCTGGACTGGCCCCCTTACCACAGAAAGTCTCTCTGAATTTTGATGTCAGCTTTTCAATCACACCGTAGGTCTCCACATAGAAGACGTGTTCATCCAGTGGCTCACTGGCCATTATCCTCAGGGACTGCATGTCTGCCCGGTCCACCCCAACCGCGTAGATCTCAATGCCAGCTGTCCGGGCACTTGCTGCCACATCTTGGACCTCGTCTTGTGGCCGTCCGTCGGTCACAACAATGACCACCTTGGGGATGTTGAGGGTTGCCGGACGGGTGCCCATCTCCTCAGTGAAGACTTCATCCATAGCAGTCTGGATGGCAAGGCCAGTCATGGTGCCAGCAGACAAGGGCTCAATGTGAGACACAGCCTCCTTCAGAGAAGCTTTGTCGAAGTAGGTCCGGAGGGGGAACTCCACCTTGACAGTGCTCGCGTAATTCATGACCGCCACACGCGTCGTCCTTTCCCCAACATCCAGGGTATCAATCATTTCTGACAAAAAGATTTTCACCTTCTCAAACTCTTCAGGTCGGACACTACGGGAGCTGTCTACGATGAAGACTAGGTCCAGGGGCCGGTTCTTGCAGGTCATGTCTGTCAAGAAGGAAGGGAAACACCTCAGTCATCTCCTACACAGGATAGGAGCTGCCATCGGAGAGGAGTGAGCACTGTCATGGCAAACTACCCCTACCAGATAATGTTGCTTGATTCTTTAGGAAGAGGCTTAAAATTATAGTGAGCAACATGTTAGAAATTCTTAAATATTAATTTTGACAAGTAATTAAATAATTGAACTTTTCAAAGTATTAGCAGATTAACAGATTGGTGCACATTTGAGCCCTCAAAATGTCTAACTATCCTTGAAACTAAGGGTTGTGGCTTTCATGTAACAGCCAAAGCAGAGATGTGACAATGATACATAAATGTATTTACTGTTTATTTTTGTAAAGATAAAGCCTAAATTCCACTTTTTATAAGATAAAGAAATAAAATGGCAAAACAACTGGCCAGATCACATAGTGAACAGATCCTAATATCTTTTAGGATAGTAACAATACAGCTTGCTAAATAGGAATTATCTCTTTGTAATTCACAATCCAAAGTACACAAGAAGAAATAAAGGCCAACAGAAAAAAGACACAAATGATGCTGCATAAAGGTTTCTTTAGAAGTTGTTACTGTTTTAAGGCTTCTGGAGCATAGAGAAAAATGAAATTACTTATGAAGCAATTTTACATGTAAAAATGGTCATTTACACACATACTTCTAGCTTCCAAAATTCCTCACTGACATATAAATGTAGAAACAGAAAAGTCATAGCTCTGATTGGAGACAGGCATCACTTCTGGGAAAACAAAAACCAATCAAGGCAGTGACAGCAGGCACCCAAAACGTACCCTCCCTGTCCTGATACCCTGACCTGACACTGACAGCGCCATGCACTTAGTTTATACCATCAAGGTTGGATTTGCAGCTGGTTTACGAAAAAAACACAACCCAAAAGCACAGTATTTTCTATAAAAGTGCATTAAATAGTAAAATATGAAGTGCTCAGTTTGAATTTGCTCCCTGAGAGCTGTTTTGGGAACACACTTCTCCTGGCTACTATCAAGTTCACTTTTATCATTCCAGCTGAGATTTAAAAAAAAAAACAAAAACAAAAAACCCAAACAAAACACTTCACAAAAGTCTTTTAAAAGTAGAGGTGAAAGTGGCACTTTTTTTCAAGGCATTAAAAAACTTTTTTCTGTTATTCAAGTGAAAACAGAGTGAAAAAAAATCAAATCGCATGAATTCCATCAGGAAGCACAGCAGGAGAGTTGATTTTGCCTTTCAATAGAGTAACAGACCAGACACCAGACAAACCTAGGATCCCTTCCAGGTATATTCTATATAACTCTACATAACTCAATTTTGCCTTTGGGAAGCTGAGAAAACAAGAAATGTTGGCGCATGCACGCGTAGCTTAAGACATGAAGAAACACACAAGGTTTGTCCTAAAAAAAAAAAAAAAAAAAAAAAAAAAAAAAAAAAAAAAATGAAAAAA